>LPNX010396748.1:460986-475136 GCA_001517045.1 Pseudotsuga menziesii | reverse complement strand
ATGTATGTACATATACATATGTATGTACATATACATATACATATATTCATATATATACATATATGTATGTATATATGTATATATGTGTGTGTGTGTGTGTGTGTACATATATATACATACATATACGTATATGTATGTATATATATGTACACACACACACATATATATATATATATAGATATATAATTTAAGGATAGTGAATTCTCCCAAATTCAGTTATATTCTTAGTTGTTTCTTGTCATATGCTATGTAAATCTACAGGTGAAACATTGGTGCCTTTGTTGGGAAATTTCTACGCTCCTTTCCATCTCCTTCCTACCTTCTCAAGGACCAATTTGTTAGGATTATTATTAATCTCCCTTTGACCATATAGTTTAGATTTGTTCATTTCCCTAGCTTAGGAGGTCTTCATCACTACATTAATGCATGGGAGACACATGTAGTGGACATCTACCACTTACTGCACCTGTCTGCATGAATTTTTGTGCTATAGGGATCAATCCCTATAATTTAGGAACCCACTTGGAGTGCCACCAGCAATGTCCAACAGTTGACTCCAATAAGTATTCATTTATGTCTAGTTATGCTCTGATTCCCATCGGTTAGTTCACTCTCAATCTCTCTAGCACCAATTTGCATGATTTAAGTGAGGTAGGGTGAATTTACTCACCTACCATGTTGAGTTAATTGGTTGTGAATTGTTTTAGTGATCTGAAGTTGCACTAGTTAGCTCTAGTTGTGATTTTCCCACAATGAGTCAGCTCCTGAGTAAATCTAGGTTGGCAGATTCAACTGCCACTTTAGGTATTCAAAATACTCCTCGATTTTGTATTATATATTCAACCATAATGATTAATAATATTGTATGGAATATTTCTCATATTGTTCTTCAACTCATTGTGTAATAGAAATCTTTCTTCTTCTGTATATTTCTCTTGTGCAATCTAAGTGAAGACTTTTTTTCTCCCAAGATCTTCCTGTCAAAATATAATACAATTACTACTTTAATTGGCAAGTTAGAACTCCGTTTAAGATATACAAAGAAGCGAGGAGGAGGCATGTTCATTCTAAAAAATTACTCAAACAACTTTTCGCATATGAACCCTCATAAGTGTAATTGCATGTATTATCTAAAATGATTGGAGAAAAAGTTTTATTTATGTATAAAACATGAAGGAAAAACAATGACAATCTATTGAATTGAGTATACCAGAAACAAATTGAAATGATGACGTGTGTACCAGAAATGAAGTGAAATAATGAACTATGTGTACCATAAACATTGGTTCTTCAATTGAGTTATGACCCTTTGAGTTCCATTAACATGAACCAACATGTAGTCTGCATACCTCCTAAAAGGAAGAAAAATAAAGCTAATTGTTTTTTAAGAGCGTTATTCAGAGCATGAGGGCATAATAAAGGAGAAAGATAAGTCCACCCGGAGCATATAGAATCCCATGGGTAATATTGAGAGACCGATAATCTGGGAGATAAGAGAAAGGACTAGTAGTTATTGGAGAAAACTGACAGGTAATAGCTAACGAGGGAGATGGTAGTCCAATGATGGGTCATTTTTGGGTAGGTGGAATTGTAAAAAGCAGTTAATTCATTTATTAACATCGACGCCTACTTTGATCTCTATCCACTTGGTTCTTGGAATCTAATTTGAGTTGTAGTAGGGAATTCCTCGGCCCTCAGGTAGCCAGGACTACAACTGGATCCTTGGAACGTAAAAGTAACGATGTTTTATTTAAAAATTTAACCGTAAAAAACATGTATTTGATAATTTATTTCATGTTCAAGAAGACATGTACATAAACTATTTAACTGTATTTGATAGGAAAAATTCCCATGTTACGAGAAATATGCTCGTTAAATTCCAACCCTGGCCATAACTATTGGTGATCCTATTACTGGGGTCGTGAGAAGTCATTATGAATCTTCCCGCTAGGCTATTAGAAATCCACATATTTTAGGAAAATATTCTGTATAGCTACTCTAACAATGATTACATGTTGATTCAAGTGAATTGATCTATGTATAGGTCTAATAGAATTTGTCCAAAAAGAATTATAAGACACAAATTGTATTGTTTACTGAAGGTCGGTCGATTGAATATCATAAATATTAAAATACATATCATTAGAGGTTTATTTATCATGATAAAAAATGAAAATATATAGAAAAAATTAGTAAACAAAGAACGAACTCACTAAAATCCAAAGGCTTAATTAGACTACTTCCAATACTTGTGCATTGAAGCCTAATTATAGTAATATGAATTTTGTGGATATATTCAATGGTTATAGATATATATTAACAAACATGAGGCATATGACCTCTATTGAAGAATTGGTGACTAAAGGATCAACCACATGAGAAAGAGAGGTAGTTGAAATGTATTGCACCCATAGTTAGAAACACATTGTTCTATAAATATTCCCATAACGACATGGAAAGGGATGATAAATATACACATTTTTAGGGTCATCGCCATCTTGTTTTACTAATCGGAAAAGGAAACCCTTCTTATATATCAACAAACTCATCTAGTACCAAAATTTTATGAGGACATATAGTTGGAGGTATCTCTACTTGTAAATTTCTGGATTTTTGTGTTACACCAAAATATTGTCACTCTACCTGGATTCTTGAAGTTCATATGCCAAGAGACTTTTTGGAGGAATTTTTCCTTTGTAGAGGATTATTTCTAGGAGATCTGATGCACATTTCCTCTTGGCATAAGGAGTCATCCAAGGCAGACGTTGGTTTCTAGTGGAAACAAGGAATTGATCACACTCCTTTCCTTTGAGCAAGGAGCGTCAACCATCCCTAGTGCCTATTTCTAGTATGCAAAGAGTGTCAGCGATCACAAAAAGGAAAAAAGAGAGTTTTCGATATCCTTGTAGAAGAAATCCCTCATGGAGGTTTATCCCAATTGATCATATTAGGTGGCAGTCAATCCCTAATCCATAAGGATGATCCCTCACATTCCTCCAACAAAATATCAACCCATTTGATTTCATTTTGTCATATAAAAGCAAGCTTACCTTCATGGATGAGGGAGGACCAGAAAAGAACCTTTATGTTGTTTAAAGTATTCTAGGAGCAGGAGGCAAAGAAATTGGTTTTTGAAAGTTAAAAGCCTCTAGAGTTTGAGAGTGAAAGGATTGTAGGGAGAAGCCCCAACATCAAGGCTTTGGTTGTAATTCTTTCCTCATTTGAATTAATAGAAATGTGTTTTTCCTTTCCCATAATAATGTGTATGTGTAGTGTTATTCATGCTGTTTATTGCTTTTCTCCTTGATCATTAGCATAAATATATTAAATTATCTTCTTGTTTTTATTTCTTGTATCTTGTCCTTTGTATATTTTTTAGGTGTCTCTTCTTTACAGTTGGATCACAAAAGCATCAAGAAGGCAAGGATCATCTTTAGGAAGAGGTATAAAAGATTCACATTCAAGTAATTTGATCATCTAGGGAAAGGTTGCATCATTGTACTCATTTTATTCTATATCTAAACCATTTAGACTAGGGAAACAATTCTTGTCCACACTAACTGAATTTTTCCGCTAACAAGATTGGTGACCATAACGGGGACTAGATCTATACATTTTATTTTTTGGTTTTGATTTGTGTTTCACTACAAATTCTTAGTTTTTATTTTTTTAATCAAAGGTTTGGAATTATCTTTGTTTCAGTCCCAATTTGCCTCTCCAAGTCAGTATCTACCCTTATAAAGTTTCAAGTTATTCATTGTTAATTAATTTTGAAGGTATTTATTGTGTTTTGGATCCTTGTATGCGTTGATGCACCTGGGCTATTTCCTTTCTACATCGTCCATTCTCTAACGCCTTTTTCTTTTGTTGACAGAGTGTCACCTATGCCTATTGGTAGAAGACAGACATCGTCTCCAACACATTTTCACAGTGGACAAAGATCACCATCTATTAGAGGACGCACTGGTATAAACCTGCAACAAGCGTCGAGGTAGGTGCTCAGTGACTTCTAGTGACTCTTTAGAAATTTGATGTTTGGATTGAGTTTTTGGATATGATGCACTATTTATTGTGAGATTTGCATGTTTGGATTGAATCTGAACTTATCTTCAAGTTAAATATTGTGAGATAGGTCTTAGTGAAAACATTCAGAAAATGAGTGTTTTTTTTACATGAAGACTTGTCTTGGGTCTCATAGTCTGTTTTTTAGATCTATGATAATTCCATGGATCCATAAAAACAGAAATTTTGTAGTTTCTATATTCTTTCATCGGATAATTGTTGGTTTTTCCTTGTATTTCCATTATGAAAAAATATAGAAAAAAACAAAAGAAGATTTAGATCCGTTACTTTCAGTTTCAAATACTTTTTTGAGTCTAGTTTATAAAGTAAATGAGTAGTTTTTTTTGGTTTGATTTTGGAAATCATAGAAATGAAGCATCAGTTAGCTCTTTCTTTTTATTTTTATTAAGAGATCGTTCTTGCTTAAGTATTAAAAAATGGTTTTGCATGTTTGGATTTTATCGAAGATTTTTTAAGGATGAGAAAGGAATTAGTATTGCAGTTCAATTGATTATTTAAAAGGAAGTAAAGATCTCTCTCTTTGCTCTATATATATTTCATTGAAAATAATACTTGCATTACATTTAGAATTTGCATAAGTTTTGTAGGTGGTCCACACTCCATAAATCCATTAACCGTTCAAGATAAAATTAAGCGGTATCTTAGGATAAAATATTTAAAAACTTGAGTGGTAGGCTAGTGGAACTATGCATTTCTTCCACGTACAAATCGGTATATCGAATATATTTTCACATACCGTTGAGGTATATAGAAAGTTTCTTCACGTACTGAATGTTATATAGGAAGGCCCCTTTCAAACGGTTGTGCATTAGAAAAAACCAACATGAATTTAAGCTCCCACGTACCTTGAGTATATCAGGAGACCCCTCAGGAACCTACAACCAACCAAGTAAATCCATTTGTTCATCTTGTCAGAGCAATACACTGAGAACAACACTCGAGGAGCTACCACACACGTATCATCTAGGTAGTTAGGTGTTTAGGAAAGGGTACGGTCCCAATCCTCCTTATCATGTTTTACTATTGGACCCTACGATATATCGTGAGTTGTGACGAATATACACTCCTGGTGAGGATACGACTTATTTAACCCGTCATATCACCTAAGTTGGTTTATGGCCTTAGCTAGTGTAGGACTTTTGTATGTGTCTTTTATATTAGAAAAATTTTAGGGTAATGTTTTGGACAAAACTTTGGCTAAGCCACATGTGAGGAGATCTTGCAACCTACAAGGTTTACCAACTAAATATCCTCCCATAGGGGAAAGAAGCGACGAAGTAACCTTGGACCAACCTGTTAAGGCTGATCCACATGGAGAAGACATATCGGTTACTAAATCCAAAGAAGATGGTTCTTCTTTTGAAATCCATATACCCCCACTCCGGTAGTGGTTCAACAACCTTCTTTGCGCAACTAAACTTTTCATTTTCCACTTAAAGGGTATTCAATGGCGCAAGATTGGGTATTTTATCCACCTCCAGATGATCCTGTATCAGATGAATTTGGTCCAAATACTCCATTTTGGGATACTTTCGTAGGTCAAACTATTTTCAAATATGGTAATTCCACCATGTCATATGTTCAACCCCAACCTCTACAGTGCACAACATTTCTTTCAAATGACGATTTTTTTGAATAAGTTAATAATATTGTGGCTCTCCTACGTACATTGGGGGAGAATGTAAGACGGAATATCTTATGTCATCTACCTTAATAATTCACTAGTCCTGAATACCATACCCCTACTTTATCTTATGTCATTACTGCTTCAGGAATACCGATGCAAACTATGGTCTCTTATGATCCAGGTCAACCCTCTGTCCTAAACATACCACTTCAGAATCTACCGATTGGTTCAAAATATATTACAAATATAACGACTCGGGTAAAATCCCCATCCTAGTTTACTTCCACAAATGGATGAAAGTTTTCAACCATTGGAAAAAATGTCGTTTTAGGAGAACCCATAATTAGTGGGCACTCCATGACTGAAGGTGTGGTTATCCCTCTTCCAATCACAAGAAAACAATCATGTTTACAACCTATTTCCATTAAACCCATGTGGGGTTATATTTACCCACAAAATCAACCTAAAATGATCAATCAATCTTACCAACAGATTGTATCGAGAAAGCTTATGCATTTGGCTTCCATTTTGAAAGAGTTGTATATCAGATCTATATGTAGGAATTTCTATGATGTTTAATGTTTTTGGGGAATCCATTTGTATAATGGATATGGTCTCTATATTTCATGTTAGTATCAGAACCATTCAATATACTTTTCATGTTTCAAAATCGAGCTATTAATTCCATTCTCCCTTAAGCTATTTCACTGAAAGTTGTCATATGAGTGTTACCCATTATAATTAGTTTGCAGAGATAAGAAACATGATTAATTACAACCCCTAATGTCTTATATTCATTCCCATACTCTACTCTAAAATTTGGTAGGGTCGTACTTGAGTTGGGAAGCCAAATTGGCCTCCACTCTTAGGGGAGAATTTGACCTCATTTTCCTAGGAAATTTGCATTTTTCTCTCA
The DNA here is from genome assembly GCA_001517045.1 of Pseudotsuga menziesii. Lineage (NCBI taxonomy): Eukaryota > Viridiplantae > Streptophyta > Pinopsida > Pinales > Pinaceae > Pseudotsuga > Pseudotsuga menziesii. The sequence goes on along the minus strand of LPNX010396748.1, from coordinate 468,510 downwards.
TTAGCCCCCCCAAAAGTTGTAAAGGCTTGAAGTCAGACCGAAATTTTTCATAGGTAATATTGGGATATCCTAAGACTCACCATACCACTTTATTTTGAATTCAGGGCCATTTGGTGTCAATAGGAACCCCTTAGAGTCATGACTAGTTAAGCGAGAATTTGCCCAAATTACACTTTTCCCCAAAAATGTCAAGAAGCGTTATTACATTGGTATCAAAGCATGGTATTGACACCTTTTGAATTTCACTATTCAAGTTTGCTGATGATTATCTCCCTCCATTAGAGACTGAAACTGAAGACATTGTCAGTGGAAGAGAAAAAGGTGAAGAAGTCAATTCTACTTTAGTGGTGTTTAGGGATATACTAGAAGTAGAAGTTATGGATGATAAGGAGGAATTTAAGAAATTATTAAAGTCATATTTCGATGATATGAACAATAATCTTATGCAAGGATTCAAATTGTTGGCTATCCAACTAGGGGAAAGATGGTAGTAGGGAGTAGTAATAGCTCGAATCGAGAAGAGAAGAAGACCTATGGAGAAACTATTTTCTGAAAGAGTGAACCTCACAATCAACCCTATGACTTCAATAATCAAACCAGACCTATAATTCCTAAGTTTTTAGAGTTTAAAGAGAACCTTGATACTCCTTATGCAATGAAGGAAGCAGTATATGAATGGTAGAAACTAAGTGAAGAATGTAGGAAAACTCTACCTTTTGATCAGCTCTTCAAGGTCTCTAGCAAGCTCAAGTATGGAGGAAATGGGGATAAGAAACCTTTTCTAAATTAGGAATTGAAGTATAAAAGAGGAAAGGTAATTATTCCTTCCTTTTATGGATCGTATAAAATTTCTGCTAGTGCTTGGATAAAAAACTAGATGTGTATTTCTAGTTGAATCATATGGTTGAAGAGGATGCATTGAAATTGTCCATTCTACATCTTGAGGGAGAAGCCAATGATTGGTGGTTCCATGGTATTAATACCTTGGGACATGATAATATTTTATCCTATGAATAATTTTCCAAGGCATTAGTGGAGTGATTCAATAGGAAATACCATGAAATTCCTTTCAAAGAATTGACACAATTGAAACAAAATGGGACCCCTGAAGCCTATTTGTTGGAATTTCAAAATCGCTCAATGATTGTTTCTTATATATCTATGGCCTGATTGGTTCTACTATAAATTCAGGGGTTAGAAGAACCTTTGAAAGGGATGGTGAAATCCCACAATCCAACTACATTGAAGGATTCCATAAATTTGACAAGTGATCTGCAGAATGTGCTTCCAAGGACTCGATATCCCCCTAAGCCTAATTTTCCTTCCAAATTCAAAGAAGGGAGGAAACCATGGAAAAGGAATACTTTTTCAAGGGTAATAATAAGGTATCAAGCAGAGAATAACTCAAGACAAAGAAATTGTGCTTCACCTTCCAGTAGCCTTGGGTTCCTAGACATAGGTGCGCCAAGGGGAAGGTACACTATATTGAAGTCTTCTCTGAATATGACAAGGAGGATTTGGTGGAAGAAGTAAAAGTTATAGTCCAAGAATAGGGGTGTGAGAAAATAGAAGAAGAGCAACCCTCTCCCAAGAAAGGAAAAATTCTAGTACATTTAGGTGTGCCTCGATTTCACACCCTTAGATTCAAGGGCGCCATGTAAGTCCAAAGGGTTACAGTGCTATTTGATGGAGGATTCATTCACAACTTCATAGTTGCAGCCTTGGTGGAAAGGATAAATATACCTACTAAAACTTTTAAAGGATTCATGTTCATCATCCCAGGTAATAATTCTATGGACTATGCTAAATGGATTCCAAAGCTTCAAGTTACTATAGGAAATTACATTATTACTAATAATTTCTATGTAGTATATGTGTCTAATAAAAATGTGGTTTTGGGATTCAAATGGTTATATTCTATAGGGTAGCATACAATGAAATATAAATTCCCTGAAATGAGGTTCAAAAAATCGAAAGGGAGGACCATCTTGTTGAGAGGAATGCACACTTACCTTCATCAAGTGGTGTCCTCTCATAGTATGAGGTCTATATTGAGGCATGGGGACATTAAATGGGCTGCTGAATGTTTTCTTACATCTACCAAGCCTCACTTAAAGGTTTCCAAACATCCCAAGGAGATAAAACAGTTGTTGAGTATGTATGAGAAGGTTTTTGGAGACCTTCCTCTAGGAAGGCCACATGATAGAGAGGTGGATCATACCATTGAATTAGATATAGGGACCCAACCTATCAAAATGAATCCCTATAGACACCCCAAAAGCATTTGAGATGAGATTGAGAAGGGCATTAAATAATTCTTGGAATTGGGTCTCATAAGACCTAGTACAAGCCCTTATGCTTCTTCAATTGTCATGGTGAAGAAAAAGGATGGAGCCTTAAGAATGTGCATTGAATTTAGAGAATTGAACAAAAAGACAATGAGGAATAGATATCCCATTCCAAGTATTGATGAACTCATGGATGAGCTCCATGGAGCCAAGTTCTTCTCAAAGATTGACCTTAGATCTGGTTATCATCAAATTCAAATGAGGGAGGAAGACATACCAATACTGCTTTCGGATGTAACTATGGTCACTTTGAGTTCCTTTCCATGCCTTTTGGCTTGACAAATTCTCTTGCCACATTTCAATCATGCATGAACAATATTTTCCACAAGAAAATTCATAATTTTGTATTAGTGTTCTTTAATGATATTCTTATTTACAGTAAGACGTGGAAGGAACACTTGCATCATATATAAGTTGTCTTGAAAATTTTGCATGATCAATATTTGTTTGCTAAGATATCAAAATGTGAGTTTGGTTTTATAGAAATTTTGTATATTGAACACATCATTGGTTAAGATGGTGTGAAAGGTGGAGTTGGAGAAAATAAAATCCATTCATTGAATTGCCACATCCCAAAAATCTCACTGAATTGACAATATTCATTGGTCTTTGTACCTACTATAGGAAGTTTGTGAGGAAGTTATTACAAATCACTTCACCTCTCATTGATTTAACAAAGAAAGATGATTTCCAATGGCATGAATATGTTGAAAAGGATTTCCAAGGAATGAATGAGATAATGAGTAATTGTCTTATTCTTGCATTACCTTATTTTATAAACCATTTGTATTGGAGTGTGATGCATCAGGTGAGGGCATTGGAGTGGTCCTAAAGCAAGGACAACACCCAATAGATTTCAAGAGTAGGAAACTACAACCACATGAGAAGCGTTACTCTATTTATGACAAAGAAATGTTAACCATCATGCATGCTTTGTCAAGTTCATACAAACTTTGGTGGGAAACAAGTTTTTGGTCAAGACTGACCATAATAGCCTAAGATACTTCCTCACTCAAAAGAATCTAAAGAAAAAGAAGAAAACGTGGGTGAGTACGGTTCATGCATTTGATTTTTATATTGAATATGTAAAGGGAAAGAAGAATGTGGTAGCAGATGCCTTATCTACAAGACCCTCTATTTCTCTAATGGATGTTGTAAAAGATTGGAAAGCTATATTAGAAGTAGAAGATCCCAAGAATAAGTTTTCTTGTGAACTTTTTTATGAGACTAACCATGATGATAGGTATAATTTGTTGGATAGAATCATGACACTACAAATATAGAATCTATTTGGTCCCTGGTTCGAGCTTGGAGAATTTTTTATTTGAAGAGTGCTCATGATTTTCCTTTAGCATGCCACCCTAGTTTCTTCAAAACATATAGAATGTCAAGAGAAAGATTCTCTTGGAAGGGGTTAAAGAATGATGTTCTTAAATCTGTGAATGAATTCCCAACATGTTAGCAAAACAAAGTAGAGCACAATCATCCAGTTGGTCTCTTGCATCCCTTTCCTATACCATAACAAAAATGGAGAGCGTTTCCATGGCTTTCATCACTGGTTTACCCAAAGTTCTTGGTAGGGATTGTGTATTTGTAGTGGTGGATAGAATCACTAAATTTTCTCATTTATTTTCTATAACTACATCCTTCACTACTGCGTAAGTGGCTAAGCTACTCTTTAGAGAAGTTTTTATATTGCATGGGCTTCCCAAGAGCATTGTTAGTGGAGATAGCTGATTTTTTAGTACGTTTTGGCAAGAAATCTTCAAAATGGTGGGAACAAATTTGAATCATAGCACAAACTATCATCCACAAACTTATGTCCAAATATAAAAGGTGAACCAATGGTTGGAAGGTTACTTGAGGAACTATGTTAGTGGGTAGCAAAAAGCATGGATCAAATGGTTGCATTTGGGTGAGTTTTGCTATAATAATACTTTGCATATGTCCATTGGCATGTCTCCTTTCAAAGCACTTTATGGTTATGATGCACCCACTTTTACTGACCACATATTTGGTGATAGTAGAGCTCCAAAATACAAGTATTGGATTGAAGAAAGTCAAGAGATTTTGAAGGTTTTTAAAGATAACTTGCAAGTTTCCTAAAACCAACAAAAACAATATGCAGATCAATTTTTGAGTGGATAGACATTTCCAAGTGAATGAATTGGTTTATTTGAGGTTGCATCCTTACAAAAAAACCTTCTTAAAAGTCAAAGGTTTAGAAAATCTAAAACCAAGGTTTTATGGTCCCTACAAAGTGGTTCAAAAGTTGGAGAAGTGGCATATGAATTGGAACTTCCAAAAGAAAGTAAAACCCATAATGTATTTCATGTTTCATGTCTTAAAAAGGTAATAGGGTAGCATATTTCAATTTTAGAAACGTTACCTCCCTTGGATGATGAAGTACAACTCATTCTTATTCTAGAAATAATAGTGAAGACAAGGGAAAGACAACTAAGGAGTAGAACTATAAAGGAATACTTGGTACAATGGAAGGATTTTCCTAGTGAGGAAGCCACTTGGGAAGATGAACAAATTTTGCAGCATCCAAAATTGGCATTTCTTAAGGACAAGATATATTGGGTGGGGAGGACTTTCATGTCCCCATCCAAATAAGACTACTTGCAAACAATGTTTCGCCAACCTACTAGTTCCCTACGTTGAGGTGGAGGCATAAATTTTGAAATAAGGGAGATATGGGACCCAAAAGGACCTTAGTCTACCATATTCACATTAAATTGGGTCACACAAATAATAAATGTTAAGAAAATAAGATGGCATTGGTTCATGGAGACAATTGGAGGCTTATGGGGTCCTTGGGTGGCTAGATTCCCCCACCCACTTGGCATGACCTTCATCCAAATTCGAATCCATGGGGAATGTAATGTTCTTGGAGGGTGATGTGGTATCACTTAGAATATCATGAGCCAAGGAATTTGAATTAGTATGGGTGATTCCATGAAGGTGGGTAACACTTTTTGGGCGAATTTGGCGATGAAAACCTGATTTTTTACTCATGTGCTAGTTAGAAGCCCTCGAAACACATATATTCCATGTGAATTTTGACTTGTAGTAAAAAACAAATTGTAGAATATTATGTTGGCTTCCCAATGATATTTTTTAAAAATATTCCAATATCATTTAATGTGTGAAATTTTGCATTTAATGAACCGTGTGACCTTAAAAATTTGAAGAAGTTAATAAGTGGCTCGTGTCCAACCCCAATAATTCAATCTTACATTAATAATTTTATAAAAAAAAATATGTGCATGATCTACACAAAACGGACTTTGGTCTGCATATTTTTTGTTAATTTATTTCGCAAAATACAATTATTTATTATTTTTTGAAAGTGACCACATCTAATTTTAGCATCATTTTATACACATGTGTGTCCATCCCAACTTTTTTTCACTGTTTTCAAAAATTGAAAAACCAAAGATACCCTTTTGAAGAGGATGCGTTGATGTGTGGGATGTGCATTTTTAAGAAATTTTTGGATGTGTATTTTTTCCCTACGGATTTTTCTTTGAGCTACTTCGAAGTTGTAGTCAGGTTTTCTAAGTGTAAGTTTTAGATCTAATTTAAAAAAACCCATATGAATGTCAAAATGCATGCATGATACCTCAATGTATAGAGGATTCGATGATGAATCTGTCGGTATGAACTTTGCTCAGTTGTGTGCCATGAATGGTAGGGTTTACACCCCTAGAAGACACAAAGAAACATTGATTTTCCTGTAAGAGAGATAATTCTCTATTTTTCAGGCCCTCAATCGAGGTCTGGAGCTAGATCAAGGTATTCAAATGCCTTGATCAAGATTTTAATAGAAGCTCGATTGAGGGTTTATTAAACCCTCGGTCGGGGGTCTAATAAACCCTCGATCGAGGTAATTCTAAAAACCTTGATCGAGGTACTGTTTTTGTTAAAAATCATACAAAATGCCCGGGAACGAACTTAGGCATTGATGAAATTAATGTCATTCCAACTACCTTCCCAACCTCATTTCCCACTCGAACTCCTAAAGAAATTCTATATAAACATAAAACATAAACATGTTACTAATTTTATCCTTCACAATTGACTAACCTATTTGAAACAATGCTTGTGTTCTATGCAAATTTAGCATTTTGTATTGTGTTTACATATTGTTATAGGTATGAATTTGGATTATTGATCTTGATCACAATGGTAAGCAAGAAGTGTCGAAGTAAAATATCTTCTAGGAATCAAAGCAACACCGAAGAAATAAGAGTTAAAGATAGAGAAAGAAAGAGGAAAAAAAGAGCAATGTTGAGAGGACAAGAAGTTGCAAATCAACCTACGAGGGGAGAATCAAATTCTATTGCTGATAATATCGGTATAATTTAAAATTTATGCAATTTCATATTCATATATTCATATAATTTCATATTGTATAATATATTCAATTTCAGAGTGTTCTAGTTCATAATATATATATATATATATATATTAAATTGTTTAGAATGTAAATATAATTTTGTAATTAATTCATAAACTTATATACATTGTATGTGCATGTATGAATTCATATATATGTATTCATAATTGTATAATTTCATATTCACATATTCATATAATTTCATAAATTGCATATTTATATATTCAATTTCATAGTGTTCTAGTATATATATATATATATATATATATATATGTTAAATTGTTTAGAATTTAATTATAATTTTGTAATTAATTCATAAACTTATATACACTGTATGTACATGTATGAAGTTATATATATGTATTTATAATTGTATGTAAATTGTATAATTTCATATTCACATATTCATATAATTTCATAAATTGCATATTTATATATTCAATTTCGTAGTGTTCTAGTTCATAATATATGTGTGTGTGTGTGTGTTAAATTGTTTAGAGTTTAATTATAATTTTGTAATTGTAATTTTGTAATTAATTCATAAACTTATATACATTGTATGTGCATGTATGAATTCATATATTTGTATTCATAATTATATGTAAATTGTATAATTTCATATTCACATATTTATATAATTTCATAAATTGCATATTTATATATTAAATTTCATAGTGTTCTAGTTCATAATATATATGTGTGTGTGTGTGTTAAATTGTTTAGAATTTAATTATAATTTTGTAATTAATTCATAAACTTATATGTACATTA
>LPNX010396748.1:426417-460721 GCA_001517045.1 Pseudotsuga menziesii | reverse complement strand
TAATTAATTCATAAACTTATATACATTGTATGTGCATGTATATATACAACCTTCTAAAACCACTTATGTACATGTGAAATAATGGTATGTGTTGTGAAAGAGTTGAAAAAAATGTTTAACCACTACACTAAATAACATATATAAAAAGTACTAAATTACATATATACAAAGTAAGTGTATCATAGTATGAGTAGTTCTAGTTGTCCAATGAAATTAGAGAATGGTTGATGAATATATATAATTATATAGTGCATAATATTCTAACATAATATCTAGTTTTAAATGAATATGCATATATCCATTAGCCTCACATAACCTCACATACAAATGAATTTTATAATTTGATCATATAGCCTCACATGTAAATGAATTATAATTTGATAATATAGAATCACATATATATAATTGTTATGTTAAAAATTACAAAGATTGTTCTCAATGGGAGTTGATTGCACCATCATAGGTTGACTTGCATCTTCTCCTCTTAACATTGCACTTATTTTCTTCATCTTTTCTATAGCCTTATCTCTCATTTCATAGATTTTCATATGATTTTAATTTGAAATTCATATATGAACATTTTCATAGTGTTCAAGTTACAATTTTACATTACATTATGATAATAATTATAATTACATTACAATTACAATCAAATTACAATTACAATTACATTACAATAATGTATGTAAATGACTAGGAATCATGCGGCTTTAAACATTGATGACAATGATGATCTCAAAAAAAATCAACAATTACAATTACAATCACATTATCGTGTAGAAGCACCAGCCTTACGTCAATGGGACAGCAAGGTAGAGTAACCTATTTTACTTAATAACCTAATTTACTTAATAACATCCAGTTTGGGACATAAGTCTCATCCGCAACAACTGTGGGACGTACTTGGGATTTTTTGTAAAACTCATTATGAGGAGTACCAGAGGAACCCCCAAGTAGTTGGCCATTGAGAGGACCTGCCAAGCAAAAAGGGCAATGAACCCTACCTGATTGACTAGATTCCCACCCGTGAGGAAAACCAAATAGTTATCGTTTGTGGCTAGGCAGTTAGAAGTTTTACCTGTGCCATGAAGTGAGGGGTACTGCCCCAATACTCAAGCCTGAGACAACCTTGGTGGCCGAGTGACTACCTTTGAACCATTAGGAATCCAATTTAAACCGGGGTCCACATTCATCTCTAGTTACTACTACAGTCATCATTGGTCCACCACGATCTTGCTCTCGCTTTAGGGAGAGATCCCCTCAGTTTGGTTCTTTGGACCATCACCATCGAAGCCCTCGTTGACAACACTCCTCACCTTCATAGGGACACACGGCATCTTACTCTAATTTGGATTCCTAACAAACAATGACAATATGATAACTAAAATAAAATGTTGTTCAAGATTGTATTTATTTGTTAATTTGTTAACAAACAATGGTAATATGATAAACTTAAAATAACATGTTATTCAAGCTTGTATAATTTATTTGCTAATTTTTTAACTAACAACGACAATTTATGATAAGTAAAATAAAATGTTATTCTTGAGCTTGCATTTATTTGTATTTACTCTTGAGCTTGTATTTATTTTTGAGTTTGTATTTATTTATTGCTAGATCTTGGTCAACCATCACAGGATCGAGCACCCTCTGATTTCTCAAGAGTAATTAGGAGCTTCAATGACGTTGGAATGGATGCTAATTGTTTAAGAGGGTTGGATGATGCCACTCAAGAAGAGTTCGGGAACCCAACTCCTGATCGGACAATCAGAGAGCATGTTAGTAACATAATAAAGTTGTACTTTGAACAACAATAAATGATTACACAAGCTCAAATCTCACATGGATTGATAAAACACAACAAATTGAAATGTGCCATAAAGTTGTTGGGTTTTAAGGATGTTAAGAATAAAAATGCACGTGAGAATGTAACCTAAAATGTAACAATTGTACTAATCTGCATTTGGAAAGTCAAGAAAAACTGATATCAACGCTACTCGTAGGGAAATTAAAATTGCTATTGGGCATGAAGCACCTCAATAAATTGAATGGTCACAACAATGTCAAAGCTGCTCCACATTTCAAGAAAAACATTGCACAAATACACTAAATTTAGGGTAACGATAGATGAAAACGATGAAGCTGCTTGTTGGGATCTTATATGCAGAGAAGCATATAAAGAAAGGATGGAAGAGGGAATCAGAGAGAAGGTGATAGAGTATTGGGACAACCATTCTCGATCTATACCATATCGAAAATATGTCCTGCGACAATGTTCCAGCAGAGACATTTATAAGGAGCATTGCAAGCATGTTATGGAGATGACAGGAGTTGCTTTGATCGAGTAATTCAAAGAATCAAATCCCGGTGTCCAGATCTCATTTACCATGTTCAATAAGTTGAACCATGGTATATTAGGCCAAATACGATTCAGGACACTTGTTGTTGTCAATACAATGTTGAAATCCAATTATACTACGACACATTTGTGGATTTTTGCAAAAAACATTGGGATGGTGAACCAACTCCTCACACAGTGCAGGATTTTATTTCTATGATACTATGCAACAGGAATCCTGAAAATGTGTTTTTCATTAAAAATTATAAGTTGTGTTCGATTGACAATTTTGAAAACATGTAAACTTGTAAAATTTGTAAGGATTGTAAATTTTGTAAACTTGTAATTTATTAAATTGGAAAATTATGCAATTTCATAAGATTGTAAAACATTAATGATTGTTAAATAAAATTAAGATTGTAAAACATAAATAACTTTAAACTATAACTACAAATAAATAAAACATTTAACAAACCATCATGTTCAAAAAAAAGTACAAAATAATAACGTCCACAAATAATAGTCTGCAAATCACTCCTACGCCATTGATCAAGAGATCGACCATCATGGTCACTACCTCTAGATGCACTATGCCCCTAGCCTTCCTCATGCACATCACAAAGAAAATTGCCCAGGTTTGAGAACTGCAAAAGTTAAAACCGTGAACTCTACAATTCATTTACATACCACATATTTAAATTACATGTAGAATGTGACAAAAAATTAAATATATATATGAAACACATATCTATGAACTCACCTCACTCGAGTTGAGTGTCGGGTTTGGGAAGCTGGGTATCTTCTAAGATGAGCCTTCATCAGGAAACAGTTGATGAGTGACAACCCACTCATCAGTAAACATCACGAGGGCTTCAATGCCCTCATCTGCAGCTACCTGTGTCTGCGTCTGTTTCCATGACATGAAAATGGTTATATTAATGAATTACAATTTGAACTTGGGAATTACAATTTAAACATAGTAAATTATAATCTGAACATAAATATGCAAACAATTCGAACATAAATAACTAGCACCTCCTCGATTGGCGTGTCATGAGTAGGACTCGAGCAGGGCTGTGTAGAATCCTATGCAATTCCATTGCCTCTATCATGTACAATATGAACAAGATAAATGACAAAAGTTAGAAAAAACCAAAATATTACATGTTCAATAATTAACTCATTTAGAAATTGAAATTTAGGATGACATTTAACACATACCTCATTGACGTGGGCAGACGGAACTGCAGCGGGACCTTGAACAGATGCATCACTGCCAAACAAGACCTCCATGAAACTGGGATCCTGCATGGAGGTCTAACACAAAGCAAAGTATTAGTTAAAAAAATGATTCATTTGAGGATACATTACAATCATGACAATCAAATGATGAAAATAAAGATATACTTGTCCCATCGGTCAAGGCCTACATTTATGATGCAGTCCAAAATATGCATCGTAGGCCATGATAGTATACTGCAGCACTGTGTCGTGATCAAGAATTTTGAGAACATCGTCATCCAGCCACTGTAACTCAAGCTCTGTAGGTGCAATGGGTGCTCTACATCTCTTTGCCTACCCATCCATCATGGTACCATGCATTGTCATGCATGTTGCCTCTGCCAATGCACTTCGCTCCTCAATTGCTAACTGAGATGACTCAACTACATCATCTGTCCTAAGCATGGTCCTTCTATGGTGACCTACGAAAGGCTTTGGCTCTGGCTGAGCTCCAGGGTCTCTCCTATCCGCAGGACGTGCATGAATGCGTCCCCCACCAGCACCATAGAAGCTCGAGGGTGTGCTAGTGTAATCTGGGTGCATCTCTATGAAAAACTCTGCATATATATAATTTTCAAAGTATGGTGGGACTTGGTCATGGTGAGGAAACATGCCCCATGCTCCAATAAACCTATCATATACATAAGGCACTGCAACCTCTAACTTAAACTCCTTCAGTCTAAGCAGTTGACCAACGTCGCGGTCATGAGGGATATCAAATAATGTTCCATTCACATCATGGCCAGCTATTGCATCTCTCACTACGGCCCAGTTATCAGGACCCATCACTATGACCCTTATTCTCTTACATGAAGAGGCCCAAAGAGAAATCAATAGTCCAACGAACCTATAGACCTTCAATAGATTGTCTACTGCCTCTAACATCATCCACATCGAACATGATGCAGGAGAGTGGTTTGAAATGGAGCGAATGTTAATCCATAAACAATCACGCTGACTGTTAATGTCTTGCAGTGTGATACGTGTGATCTCATCCTCCCATGGTTCTTCATCGGGAGGTTCGGGGCCCTGTTGTGCAGCACCTAAAAATTAGATGAAAAGATAAATTTCAGTAAAAACACATACATCAACTGTAGGTGAATATGAAATCAATATAAATTAAAGGTACTAATAGTTAAAATAAAAATATATATGCATTTAATGTACATGTCTCGCGAGGAACCTCCCCACCATCACCAACAGTATCCTCCTCAGCACTCACATTCACAGAGCGACTGCCACTCGTCTCCCCACCAGGAGAGTGTGTCGGTGTAGCACGCCTAAGCCAACCTATGAAAATAGAGACATATAAGTTAATTATTAAATATACACATGTGAAACAATTTAATTTTATGTAACTAACAACAAAGAGTACATCATGCACAATTGTATACTTACGAGTCCTCTACCGACCTCCAGGGCAAGGAATGGTCGCAGATCCGTTAGTGCTCTACCTTTGGCGAACCGAAGAACCCCGATGTAGAGATGCATCTGCATGAAATAAGGCATAATAATGCAGTCAGCATACAATATAAGATAAATGATAAATATGTCAATAGTAAAGATGTAGATCTGAGAGGATTAATACATCATCACATGGTGCACATTAATAATGGGAGAAGGATCATGAGTGTGAGCATAATCAATAAGAAAATGACACATGCAAAGGTTTTTTTCACAAATAGTTGAGCTTGATCATTCATGTCATGTGTGTGAATGCAAAAGTGTTCTTGGGACTCATGGTTTTCGCTTAGTTCGAAGCTCTAACTTTTCTTCTCAATCCAGTAACAGTCTCTAACTTTTCATTTAATTTTTTTAAAACTTTACCTATACACATCATTTATGTCGATATCATTTTTTTCCACTACGTACAAGTCAACCATTTCATCAAGGATATTCTGAAAAGATACAACAACATGTTCAACATGTTTACCTATCTCAATTTTTTTCCGCTAGGTACAAGTCAGTCATGCCATGTGCATAGGGAATGTTGTTGCTTCATTTTTTTTTGAAAAATATTTAAAATATTAATTTAATTTTCTAAAATTTAAAATTTAAATTTATATATTTCATTAACTCTTTCATAAACATTTACACAATATATAATTTTAAACTAATTTTAAAATTACAATTATGTAAATTAATTTATATACATTTAAAAAATATAATTATGTAAATTAATGTATATACATTTTAAAAATATAATTATATTTTTAAATTAATTTGTAAAATTATAATTATATCATTAACTTTATCTTTACAAATAAAAACTTATACTCCAATTAATATAGTAGGTTAATTATTTCATTTCAACTTTTTAAATAAATATAATTTCAAATTTTTCATGATTTAAAGTCACAACTTATGTATTTAATTAATTCTTTCATCCATTTTTCAAAAATTAAATTACAATTCCAATTTTCCATAATTTAATGTATAAATTTATATATTTTATTAATAATATATCTTACTATTATTTATAATTTATAATTTTCAAAATGTTGAATATAAATTTATATATTTTTTCTAAAAAATATAAAAAAATATAATTTTATCTTGAATTATGGCTTTCTATTAATTTTTTAATTTGATATTCTTTAAAAAAAATTAAATCATGAAATTCTATTAATTTTTTAATTTGATTTCTTTTTCAAATTTACATAGTTATTTATTAATATTTTTTTCCTTTAAAAAACATAAAAAAAGATGATCCACATTTTCATCATACTTTTGTCTGAGCTTAAAAAAAACGAACATACATAAACACACTTTTCAATAAACTAAAATCAAAATATGTCCCCTAATAAGTCAAAATATACATATCATATTTTATTATGAAAAAATATTTATAAGAAATATATAAAGGAATTAATATAATATTTTAATTTTAATTATAAATTATTTTAATTAAATAGTTTATATATATATATATATATACTGAATATATATCAAAATATTTAAAGTAAAATATATGGGTTGTTTAGATAAATACTTATGCCAGTTTAATGTTCATGATTGTCTCGTTTCTAGGGTTTGGATATTTCCCAATCCTCTGTGTATTCTCGGAGGATTGAAAAAAATTGGGCAGCATTTCTGCTTTCCCAATACACATTTCAAAATTAAACCGACAGCATAAATGCGCTGCCAATTGATAGAAATATTTATACAAATTGAAAATTTTAATTTTAAATTTAACAAATTTGAATTTTTTCAATCTTCCGTGTATTCTTGGAGGATTGAAAAAAAATGGGCAACATTTTTGCTTGCCGAGAACACATTTAAAAATTAAATTGGCAGCATAAACGCTACCGGTTGACAAAATATATATAAAACAAAAAAATTTAAATTTAAATAAATAACAAATCTCAATTACAATTTTATAAAAATCGAGCAGCATTTTTGCTTGCCGGCACACATTTCAAACATATTAGAAAAAAAACACTAACCTAAAAACATCTATAACAATGTTTTTTTCAATTTTAACCTAACATTTTAAAACTTAAAAAAAAAATCATTTAAATTTCAAAAAACAAGATTTGGGTGTTACCTCTCTGCTCCGACATCGTGGTGAAATGTAGCGGTGGGTGTGTCTTGCGAAGTAGCTCACTCGAGGTCTTCGGGGCCGCAACAACTCAGTCGAGGTCTCTGGTTGCTCGATCGAGGGGCTTCTGTGCAAAAAATGACAAAATGGCTGCGGTTGTCCACGACCTTTTTTATAAAAAAAAATTAACAGGAACCTTGATCGAGGTCGGTAGCTTTATTGAGGTTAGCAGCTTGATTGAGGTTTTATTTAAACCTCGATCGAGCTAGTGGTAAACCCTTGATCGAGGGTTTATCAAAATCTCTGACGAGGGTTTCATAAAACCTCGATCGAGGGTGCATTTTTTGTTTTTTTCCGAAATTTCCTTGCCAAAAATTGTAACCCACCTCCATGGATGCACTTGAAAGTAAAACCCATAATGTATTTCATGTTTCATGTCTTTAAAAGGTAATAGGGTAGCATATTTCAATTTTAGAAACGTTACCTCCCTTGGATGATGAAATAAAACTCATTCTCATTCTAGAAAGAATAATGAAGACAGGGGAAAGACAACTAAGGAGTAGAACTATAAAGGATTACTTGGTACAATGGAAGGATTTTCCTAGTGAGGAAGCCACTTGGGAAGATGAACAAAATTTGTAGCATCCAAAATTGGCATTTCTTGAGGATAAGCTATACTGGGTGGGGAGGACTTTCATGTCCCCATCCAAATAAGACTACTTGCAAACAATGTTTCACCAACCTACTAGTTCCCTACGTTGAGGTGGAGGCATAAATTTTGTAATAAGGGAGATATGGGACCCAAAAGGACCTTAGTTTACCATATTCACATTAAATTGGGTCACATAAATAATAAATGTTAAGAAAATAAGATGGCATTGGTTCATGGAGACAATTGGAGGCTTATGGGGTCCTTGGGTGGCTAGATTCCCCCACCCACTTGGCATGACCTTCATCCAAATTCGAATTCATGGGGAATGTAATGTTCTTGGAGGGTGATGTGGTATGACATAGAATATCATGAGCCAAGGAATTTGAATTAGTATAGGAGAGTAACTCCCATGGAAGAAAAATAGACTAAGAAGACAATGTGTGCCACTTGGAAGGAGATTCCAGGCACTATATGACAACAAATGATGGAAGATTCTATGACAAATATGACAAATTCATACCCAATTGCGGACCTATGAAAAATCTGACCTGAAAAGGCTAAAATTAACCACCAAGAGGGCACACTTGGGATTTATAGGTAACCATTCGAATTGGAGCATGAAGAAGAAGACAAGTGTCATGGGAGTTACTAAACCACTAAGATGAGTTAGAGGAAGCCTATGGAGGGATTTCGACCTTAGGAGGCATCGTGAAGTTAATAGAATGATGTCTCGAGGAAGGAGAACAACTTTTGATCAATTGTTAATTGGCCTTTAGCATTTTGGAGAGAATTTTCTTTTCCATTGCATGGTGAGTGTTCACTCTCCTTGCCTGTGAACCAATTTCGAGGGAGTTGGATTCCTTTCCAAGTTGGTTGATGGAGAGGCCATTCATACCTCTCATTGGAGCTTAATGAAAGTGTTTTAGTTACAAGTTAAAGGTCCATATAGTTCAATTCTTGATCTATCTTCCCCTCTCTCATTCCTACTTCACCATTCCCCATACTCTCATGTGATGGCACACTTTTTGGAGTGGTGCTTGCACTTGGCTGAGTCTCTTTGATGCCAAATCTTGGGTATATGATGTATGCATTTGTACTCTCAGTGTCCATATACTCTATAACTCAAAATTTAAGTAATCCATATGTGAAAAGCTTGCATTTCCCATTCTATTAAACCACTAGTTTCATGTATTTGGATTCCATTTTGAATGAGTTGTATATCATATATGTATGAAGGAATTTATCCGATGTTAAATATTGTTGGGGAAGCCCTTTGTATGTTGTATATGGTCTCTATATGTCATGTCATTATCTGAACCGTTCAATCTTCTTTTCATGTGTCAAAATCGAGCTATTAATGCCATTTTCGCTTAAGCAATTTCACTGAAAGTTGTCACATGAATGTTGCACATTATAATCAGTTTGGAGAGATAATAACCATGATTAATGATAGCTCCTGATGTCTTATATTCATTCCCATACTCTATTATGAAAGTTGGAATGGTCGTGCTTGAGTTGGGAATCCAATTTTGCCTCCACTCTTGGGGGGTTTGACCTCATTTTCCTAAGAAATTTTCATTTTCTCTAATTAGCCCCAAACCAAGTTGTAGGGGCTTGAAGTTAGATCCAAAGTGTTCAAAGGTGATCTTGGGATGTCCTAAGACTCACCATATCATTTCATTTCAAATTCGGTAGCATTTGGTGTCAGTTGGAACCCCCTAGAGTCATGACTAGTTAAGCCCGAATTTGCCCAAAATACACTTTTCCCCAAAAACTTGAAATAAGGTTATTACACCATCGGAGGCCAAATATCCCTGTTAAAGGGATTATGTAGTGTTTTGAGGCCATAACAATCATGGACTAGACATTACTTTTATATTATTTTAAAAATAAGCAACCTCCTAAGTGGTAATAGAAAAGGATCATAACATAATCATGTAGATCTTTTCAATAGGTTTCCAACAAGCTAAAAATTTCCAAAAATAAATATCAGGATAGACAACTATGGAAAAATTTCAAAATTTGAATAGATTTCTAACAAGCTAAAAATTTCCAAAAATAATGGAAAAATTACAAAAAGATTTTTTTAATGTTAAAAATAACACATGGGCTCTTCATAACTTCTTAGTGCATGTATGTTTTTAAAAACCATGTGTGTTCTATAAAATGTGAATGTTATTTGTAATTTTTTTAGTAGGTAGAGTTACTACTCACCCATGTATTTTTGGCATGGTTTTTTTAGTGTTAGGGTTGGTATGATGATATTAACGGCTTAGAGTGCAAAACCTCAATCTTTAATCTATTTTTGTCTATAGACTTTTTTAGTGAGCTAATTTTGTATTGTCTTACTAATTTAAAATATTTAAGATTTAAAAAAAAATTATATGCAATAACAAATATTTTAAGGAAAATTCATAATATATATTTTAAGAAAAATTCATAATATAGACACTCAACACTTAAAAAAAAAAATGAGTAAATTATATTCTTAGATAACAAAAAAAAATGGGTTAATTGTATTTTCACATTGTATTTTGTATTCATAGGCAACCTTGTGTTTGTAAATAATAATCATATTTTTCATAAAAGTTTAGCGGTACTCTCTTATGAGACTAATCTTTGCATTTCACTATTCTCAACAATATCTTACACAACTTCAATCATGATTTGTTTATAGCTCATTCTTTTGTAAAAACCAATTTCTTGTATTTTCTCCTATTTTTATTTTGGGATGTCTATTTTATTTCTTATTTATGTTAATATATTCCACTTACTTTCTTTAACTTAAATTAGCAGATTTTGCTATTATTAAAATGCTAACCATAAAAAACTTCACGTGTAACCACTATTAGCAAACCTAAGAACCCGTAGCGACAAACTCACTATGGCCACTTGGCTATTGTAATTTTAAAGCAACTAACCTACATTTACATACTAAATCTCCACAAATATTGAAGTTTAGGTCCAAACCTTCGATCACCTAAATCTCTAAATCAACTATGAATATAATTTTTTGTTGTATTACAATAGTAAAAACCTCCCTAGAAATTCGTCATTAGGATTTGGAAAAGGATTAGTGTGGAAAAGAAGGGGTGATGCTCTTAGGGAGGGCGAAAAAATCTCCATAGTTAAAAAATAAATAAAAAATTTGTGAACATAAGCCTCAGCCAAAACAGTAATGAACTTTTAACATAAAGTAAAAAATACTCATCGCACCCAATCTACATCCAACAGTAATGAACTTTTAACATAAAGTCGGAAAAAACTTACCGCACCCAATCTACACCATCTACAAATAATGCACCAAAAGACATCCAATTGAAAGAGCAGATTCTTTTTTCTACAAGTTGCAACATACTCTGCTTCGGCTGTACTCAATGCCACACATGATTGCTTCCTGCTAAACCATGATGTTATCAACCCAAATGGCACTTCTTCGTCCGAGTGCCGACATTCCTTATGTTGGTACACAAAAGGACATCTTGGATTGAAGTTTGCCGAATCACTATAGATGGGCATGACATGGGATGCATTTACCCTTGAACCAATTTGCCATATTATTTTTCGAAGTGTTGAATGGCGTATGTGACTATCCTCATTGCAACTCGCATATATACGCGACTATACCCATTGACAACTCATGTATTGTACATGACTATCTCCATTACAACCCGCGTACATCATCATACACGAGTTTCCTTTAAGCAACTCGCATGTCATACATAGGTTGCCTATATTAATAGTCATGTACATCTTGATTTGACATTAAAAAATATAAATCACGATTAATGAAGATCAGTTAGGTCCTAATCATTAACTATCCTAACTGTTTCAACCTCCTCAACCTTCGAAACTACTCTTTTTCCCAAAGTATAAATAGAGGCCTTGGGGAGGGCACTAAGTAATCAAGTTTGGAGAGCAAAGTTATGCTGGTGGTATATCTTCAGAATTCTTGGAGCAGTAGAACTCAAAGTCGTTTGGTTGCAGAGGATTCCTTATCTCAGAATCTGGGTTGTACTCTTATCTCATTCACTGATTGTTAATAAAGATAATTCTTCTTCCAACATTGTGTTGAGTCTCTTTCATGTATCATGGTTATGAATATATTCGATTATGCACTAGATATATTGTTTATCTAACCTCTCATATATACATGTATAAGATTGTACTTAGAGAATTTTCTCTTTTCAGGTGAAGGAGGTGCATCCTTGGAAGCTTTGGAGAGAAGTAGAGCGTAAGAAGACCAAGCTTGGATCAACCATCAGTAATCGGGTGAGTCAAGAATTTATTCCTATTTCCTTTCTGTACTCTATTAAAGTTGATTGTTTGCAAGGTTAGTAGTAAGTTGGTAAACCCAAACCCTAGGTTACAAGGGTGTTTAATCCTGAACAATAGAACTGGTGACTCTGCTGGGGAGCCCAGACTGCTGTGGGTTAGTCCTTATGATCCTTTCCCAATCTTTTCTTTGATTCTGTATGTGGTTTTTTATCTTGGTTTGGACTCATAGTAGTGTTTTAAAGACCTTTATAATTTTTCTTTTTTTGAAAAATTTTACTCTTGTACGCGGGTTGTTGTATTGAACAGTCACATACAGTACGTGGGTTGTTGCATTAGACAGTCACGTACATACCTTAGCAACAAAAAAATTTTGGGGTAGGGTTGCTTGTCCCTGTCCTTGTTTGGATTTTGCTTTGCTTTATGGTATTTAGTACTGGCATTTCACTGTAGGTTTGATAGCCTTGTTAACCATACTTCGTGCTTTTCAATAAGCCCTGGAGTTTTTGTTGGTTGGATTGTCTTTCTTTTATCAATTTGAAGTGGATTTGACTGTTGGGTGATAGGTCCAAGTGCTGCATGTCTAAATCGGTGATCAGGGTTCTAGATACCATATATCCCTTTCTATTTCTGAATAGTTTTGGTTTGTCACTTGCCTTTGATTGATTTTAGTGATTTTCATTCATTGTGTCTTCCCAAGCTAGGTATTTTTCCAAGTCTTCCTTAGGTGGTTGATCTTTGGGTCTTACAAGTTTGCTACACTTCATTTTTGCTTACTTTATATAGTTTGATTATTCAATCATACTCAAGAATTGTTGCATTTAGGTGCATAGTAATCTTTGAGGAATTTGAAAAGTGAAAAGAAAAGCATTGGAAACATTTGCATTTTGAATTGCATATGGTAGTTTTACTTTCATTTTTTAAATAAAATCTCAAAAATTACAAAAATAAGTCTTAGTTTTCTCTTTCCTAGTTGTATTTTCATTGGTTCATATTTACAAAAGAAAAAAGAAAAAAAAGCTTGCTTTAAGTAGTGATAATTTGCTTTGGATTTCATTCATACACCTTTTTAACTTTTCTTATTGAGTCAATAATATCATAGTCTTTCACGCCACTTACCCTTTGATTAAGAACAACCCTTAAATGAACACTATAATTTAAAATTTATTAGTAATTTTTTGTTTTATAGGGTCATACATCTACTAGCTTAGGCTAGACTTGTGGGATAGGAAGTGTAAACTCCCCATAAGTACTTAAACTCAGACATAGTTGGCCAATCGATAGGTAAATCCTTCTCTTTGTTGATAGTATCTAGGAAGCTCCTCTCAAACGAGAGTTAAGTATGAGGTCGCATGGAGGCATTGGACTGAGGAGATAATCGTCCAATTCCTTGTCAAAACGTACACCAAGGTTTTTACACATCTGGGGATTCTATCCTAGATAGAGTTTTGGTCTCAGCTACCCTGCCCATGTGTACGAATCAAGCTTGTGACTGTCCCCCTAGAATATTGATATAGTTAAGGTAGCCTCTAGTCTCTTGACATCTAGGGTTTATACATAGGTAAACTGGAAGGCTATTTCTAGTACACCTTGGACAGGCTTGGATGGTAACCCTTGTTGAAAGTGTAGGAGGGCAGTGGGTGATTCCTCCACTTGTGCCTAAGAACCTCTTCAAGGACGCTAATAAACTATCTCTCGGATTTCTTCAGAAAAGCATATCTTGTACCCCTTGTGATTGTTGAGACTTTAGGAGATTTTGTAGTGATTTCTCTATGGTTTGTCTGTGTTGTTAGCCAACCTTACGGTGTGAAGAGTCAAATTTACAATCGTGGAAGACCAATCTATTAGAAGGTCATGAAGGTTGCAAAACCTTCCTTTGCTTATCACATTGGAACCTCCCCCTCCCCCTCAAAGGCGGAGATTAGACACAGACGGTTCTTTCGAACCGATAGGGTTTAGTGAAGTTCTGGGTGAACCAGAACTTAGGGAAAACCATTTTAATTTAAACACAATTGAGATATAAGAATTGCATGCTAACGAGTTTGCAAGGAATTTTAATCCACCTCTAACTGACTTAAACGATCCGGTGATCGTTCAGGTTTGTCCTTTCAATCCACCTGTGATTGGTGTCCCTTTGGGCATAATAATGTCTACTGCAGGAAAAATTTCTTCTACTTACACCTTAGCCACTCCGGCTGAAGGGGTGCTAGCTCCCTCGGTAGGTGCCCCTAGAACAAGTATACCTACTACACCGTTAACTCTAGCTAGCCGAATGGTTCAACCAATGGCTTCCACAAGTGTAGCAGGTGTTTCTCATGGTATTGTCACTGGGATTCCTAGTGTACCTACAGTTCCTACTTCCTTCACACACACTGCCTAGAGTGGTCCTATAGGATCCTCGGCTTTTGTCCAAGGTTTTCCTTGGAATGGGGGGCACATTCCCCCATCTACTCCATGCGTAGGCCCAACACCCGCATATGTAGGGGTGCAGTTTGGAAACCCTAATCCTTATGATCAAGGTTTTCAAACTCTGATTTCAGCTCCATTCATGAGCTCTCCTTTTTTTCTTTTTAGCGGAGGGATACCTGCTCTTGTATTCCAAACCCCAGCTTCGACTGGGGCAGCTAGAACCTCTTATACTGCACCACACGTAAACAATCTATTAGCTTATGGATAAAATCCTTTCCAAATCAACCCATCCACTTCACAACGGGTAGCAGGGGGAAACCCCACCTTCACATATGTGAATATGGGGGCAAGTCCCTCTAATCCCTAAACTGGTACTTTTAATGCTCCGATTAGACCCAAGATTCCTTTCCTGGAAACGTTTAAATTGCTAGATTTGTCAAAATTGATGAATGACCCGGTGAGACATGACCCCTCCTGGCCACCCGTCCTTACCAAGCTGCCCTCGAATATCCCAAAATTCGAAGGCAAAGTTGGTGATGATCCTAGAGCTCATGCCACCACTTTCCATTTATGGTGCTCTTCCAACTCACTGAACGAGGATTGAGTTTAGTTGAGGATGTTCCAAAGAAATTTAACCAACATGGCAGCAAAATGGTATATTGAATTGCCTTCTGTTATGTTTACCAGTTTTTGGGACTTGGCTAATGCATTCCTTAGTCACTTCTAGCTTCCTGTCCGATATGATTTTGAAATAGACTTGTTGTCTACCTTCCAGGAGAACAAGGCCACCCATATCTCGGATCACATCCAAGAGTGGAGAAGACAGAAGAGCCTTATCAAAGCCACTATTCCTCTCGAGTTCTGATTAGAATGGTTCCTTAAATCCCTATTGCCTTATATATCTAAGGATGTATCTAGTTTGGGAGTGACGAATGAGGAAGAAGCTATCCTCAGGGCCTAGCAACTATATTTGATATATTCTTAGTCTGGGATCTTATATGAGATTATCCTTGAGGCATTGAGGCCAACACACAATGTAGAGAAACCTAATCCTAGACCCTATGTCGATGGTGTGGTAGGTTCTGTGAATTCTCCCACTATAGAATCTTTTGCTAAACAACTCCACCAACTGTCCGTCAAAAATTCTATGGTGGAGGTATTAAAGGCTTCCCCCTCACCCCAAAATGCAAATGTTTTTGCAAAAACCTCTCAAAAGGGCAATCAGCAGCTCGGTGGGAAAAAGAAGAGGGAAAAAAAGGGTGAGGGAAGCCAAAACAAGCAAAAACCCACAAAAAATGTTGATGGGGGCAAGAAAGAAAAGAAGAAGGTGAAATTCCCATGTAAGTTGTGCCATGAAGATCACCTGACCCATCTGTGTCCCCTTATGGAACAAGCTCAGAAGCTATTAAAATCCCAACAATCAGCTGTCCTCAAGGATCCTTTTCCCCAAGGACAGAATTCCGCTTCAGCTTCAAATGCAGCAGGGGGCACTTCAAATGCTCCTGGCCCCATTTATATCAACATGGTTCGATCCGAAACTTTACTATAGACCAGGAACAAGAACTATGAAAAAGAGACCTCAGAGAAGGGTAAGTTGATAGGTGAAACTTCTAAGCCTCTCACAATTGAGAAACTTGCCGAAATTATGCCCAAGATACTGAAAGGTGTCTTTAAGAAAACCTTGCATAATCCTAATGCTAGGGCTACAGCCAACTACTCTATGGTTGAAGACTTATCCCAGAATCCTTGTGCAATGTCAACTTTATAGGTGTTACATAGTTGTTCCACCTAGCGGGATGCACTCTTAGCAGCCTTAGGCAGTATGGACTCATCGAGTCTCATGGAAAAATTTAATTTATTTGATGTCAAAATTCACCTACCATATCATGTAGCCTTATCGATAGATGTCATCCATGGTGGAAATACCATTGGAAGGGCAGTTGTCGACGAAGGTGCTTCTACATGTGTTATGTCCTTGTCTTGTTGGAAAGCTCTTGGATCCCTAGAGCTGGTTCCATCGAACACCCTACTTACTGCTTTCGATAGAAGGTCATTCCATCTACATGGTATCCTACCGGATTTTGAAATAAAGTTGGTAGGGAAAGCAGTGCCTGTTGAGGTAGAGGTGATTCATGCACCTTTGGATTATAACTTGCTCTTGGGAAGAAGTTGGACTTACTCCATGTCTACTATTGCATCAACCATTTTTTGGGTGGTAGTGTTTCCACACGAGGGGAAGTTGGTTACTGTTGACCAACTCAGTTTTACTCGAAAAGGACACATAAAAACTAATGAGGCCACTATACCATTGGTTAATCAGGTTAAACCTACTTCGGAGAGCTTAGAGGTGGGAATGTACACATCATTGATGGGCATATTTGATTTTCCAACTCCAATTCATTATAAAGGTTCTACTAGTGTGGGGAAGTCCATAGCTACAGTTGTTGATAGGACTGATCCTTGGGTTCTTCCTTCCCACCATGAACCTGAAGTGCCCTTATCAATAGCGGAAGTGGCATATCAAGCTATCATCCATACCATTGTTGATCCCATTTCGATCCCTCTCACAGTCTCAGAGGAACTGGAAGAAGACTATTTTCCTACTTGGGAAGAAAACTCTTTACATTCTAGAGATTGCTTAGATATGGTTTTACCTTCGGATGAAGCCATTCTAGAATCCATGTGCAGACGAGATAAGATCTACAAATATCTTCACCATTGATCCTATTTTCTTCTAGAGTTAAGCAGGATAGAGAACCAGGAGTTTCATATGAGACTGGCAGGTGATGTTGATACACCTATTAATCCCTTACCTAGGAAAGGAATGTTTGGTAAGGGGAATATGGAAAACATCTCCACTACAATCCCTATCAACATCTCTGTAAATCCAAACGTTGTGGAAAATGTACACATCGGCGCAAACTGCTCTCCGAAGGAGATTACGATCTGTACATATTTAAGGAATTTCGTGACATTTTTGCCTAGTCATATGAGGAGATGCTAGGCATTGATTCATTAATAATCGAGCACAAAATCCAAACATATCCTAACGCTAGACCCATTCTACAAAAGTTGAGACCTGTCAACCCACGTAAAGCAGCGACAGTGAAGGATGAAGTTGAGAAACTGCTGAAATCTGGTTTCATTTATCCCATAGCTTTGACAGAATGGGTATCCAACCCTATTCCTGTTGACAAAAAGCAAGGGAATATATGTGTTTGTACTAAATTTCGAGATCTAAACAAAGCCTGTCCTAAGGACAATTATCCCACGCCATTTATAGATCAACTTATTGATGCTTGCACAGGTAGTGAAGTCTTTTAGTTTATGGATGGTTTCTCTAGATATAATCAAATCCAAATTAAACCGGAATACCAACATAAAACAAATTTTATTTGTCCTTGGGGTACCTTCGCGTATAAGAAAATTCCCTTTGGATTGAAAAATGATTGGGCAACCTTTCAGTGGGCAATGAATTTTTCCTTTCACGACATTAAAGCCATTGTTGAACCCTACCTTGATGATCTGCCCGCACATTCTCGTAAGAGGATTGATCACCCAGATCACTTGCATTTGATTTTTAAGTGATGTAGATACTATAAAAATCGCTTGAATCCCCACAAGTGCGTTTTCTATTTTGAGTCACAGAGATTACTTGGATTGATTGTTTCTAACAAAGGCATTTAGGTGGATCCTTTGAAAGTTAAGGCCATCGTAAATCTGCCTCCTCCTTATTCTATCAGGTAGCTTCAGAGCCTGCAGGGGAAGTCCAATTTCCTTCAACATTTCATTGTAAATTATGCCAAGATTACTAAAGGTTTCATGCGCCTGTTAAAACAGGACACCCCATTTGTATGGGATAAAATTGCACAACTTGCATTCGAGGCATTAAAAAAAGCTTTGTTTTCGGCACCATTATTGCATCCGCCAGATTACTCTAGGGATTTTATATTGTATCTGGCCACATCTGAGTTGACCATAGGGGTAGTACTAGTCCAGGAGGACGATAGGCTCCAAGAGGATGTCGTCTAATATCTAAGTCGTGCTTTAGCCAGACCTGAACTTAGGTATTCCAACGTCTAGAAGATGGCCTTAGCAGCTATTTATGGTGTTCAGAGGTTGCGTCACTACATCTTAGTGAGGACTATGATGGTAGTGGTAGATGTTAATCCTTTTCAATATGTTTTGTCTTGATGGATAGTTGGAGATAAATTCAACAAATGGATAGTCATTCTCCAAGAGTTTGACTTGGATTTTCAATCCGCCAAATCCAAAAAATCCTTAGTTTTTGCTGAGCTCATTGTAGAATTTCCAGTAGAGGAAGATGTAACCATTGAAGAAGACTCATTCCCAGATGAGCATATATTTTTTATTTCCACCTCTGACCCCTGGTACGGAGATATACTTATCTATCTCCAGACTTTGAAGTACCCTGTAGCCTTCTCGTGGGAAGAACGGCGTAAACTATGCATACATGCCAAGAACTACCTCATTATTGGAGATACTTTATATCGTAGAGGGGTAGATTCCATTTTGCATTGATGTCTTACCCACGAAGAAGCAGAGATTGTCCTAAATGATGCCCATAGTGGAGCGTGTGGGGGTCATTTATCTGGGTTAGCAATGGCCCAGAAGATATTACGTGCCGGTTATTTCTGGCCCATGATCTTTAAAGATTGTGTGGAAGCCGTGAAGTGTTGTCATCCTTGTCAGCTTTACACCAGAAAGATGCAGTCGCATCCCACTCCGTTATTTCTCGTCATCTCAATGGGCCCCTTCATGAAGTGGGGGATATATTATGTGACACGCAACCCAGTATCGGCTGGGGGACACAAACATATCATTGTCACTGTGGATTATTTCACAAAGTGGGCAGAGGCAATGCCCACCTTTAAAGTTGACGGGGAAACTGCATCTTTTTTTGTTTTCAATCAAATTATCTCACGTTTTAATATCCCTAAAGTGATTGTCACTGACCATGGTAGTCATTTCCAAAATAGTATGATGACTGAATTGACCACTATGCTAGGGTTTAGATAAGAACATTCATCTTTGTTCTATCCTCAAGAAAACGGTCAAGCCGAGGAATTTGAATTAGTATAGGAGAGTAACTCCCATGGAAGAAAAAGAGACTAAGAAGACAATGTGTGCCACTTGGAAGGAGATTCCAAGCACTATATGACAACAAATGATGGAAGATTCTATGACAAATATGACAAATTCATACCCAATTGCAGACCGATGAAAAATCTGACATGAAAAGGCTAAAATTAACCACCAAGAGGTTACACTTGGGATTTATAGGTAACCATTCGAATTGGAGAAAGAATTGGAGCATGAAGAAGAAGACAAGTGTCATGGGAGTTACTAAACCACTAAGATGAGTTAGAGGAAGCCTATGGAGGGAATTCGACCTTAGGAGGCCTCGTGAAGTTAATAGAATGATGTCTTGAGGAAGGAGAACAACTTTTGATCATTTTTTAATTGGCCTCTGGCATTTTGGAGAGATTTTTCTTTTCCATTGCATGGTTAGTGTTCACTCTCCTTGCTTGTGAACCAATTTCGAGGGAGTTGGATTCCTTTCCAAGTTGGTTGATGGAGAGGCCATTCATACCTATCATTGGAGCTTAATGAAATTGTTTTAGTTGCATGTTGAAGATCCATATAGTTCAATTCCTGATCTATCTTCCCCTCTCTCATTCCTACTTCACCATTCCCCATACTCTCATGTGATGGCACACTTTTTGGAGTGGTGCTTGCACTTGGCTGAGTCTATTTGATGCCAAATCTTGGGTATATGATGTATGCATTTGTACTCTCATGTCCATATAATCTATAACTCAAAATCTAAGTAATCCATATGTGAAAAGCTTGCATTTCCCATTCTATTAAACCACTAGTTTCATGTATTTGGATTCCATTTTGAATGAGTTGTATATCAGATATGTATGAAGGAATTTATCCGATGTTAAATATTGTTGGGGAAGCCCTTTGTATGTTGTATATGGTCTCTATATGTCATGTCATTATCTGAACCATTCAATCTTCTTTTCATGTGTCAAAATCGAGCTATTAATGCCATTTTCGCTTAAGCAATTTCACTGAAAGTTGTCACATGAATGTTGCACATTATAATCAGTTTGGAGAGCTAATAACAATGATTAATGATAGCTCCTGATGTCTTATATTCATTCCCATACTCTATTATGAAATTTGGGATGGTCGTGCTTGAGTTGGGAATCCAATTTTGCCTCCACTCTTGGGGGATTTGACCTCCTTTTCTCTAATTAGCCCCAAACCAAGTTGTAGGGGCTTGAATTTAGACCCAAAGTGTTCAAAGGTGAACTTGGTATGTCTTAAGACTCACCATACCATTTCATTTCAAATTCGGTACCATTTGGTGTCAGTTGGAACCCCCTAGAGTCATAACTAGTTAAGCCCGAATTTGCCCAAAATACACTTTTCCCCAAAAAGTTGAAATAAGGTTATTACACCATCGGAGGCCAAATATCCCTGTTAAAGGGATTATGTAGTGTTTTGAGGCCATATCAATCATGGACTAGACATTACTTTTATATTATTTTAAAAATAAGCAGTCTCCTAAGTGGTAATAGAAAAGGATCATAACATAATCATGTAGATCGTTTCAATAGGTTTCCAACAACCTAAAAAATTCCAAAAATAAATATCATGATAGACAACTATGGAAAAATTTCAATAGGTTTCCAACAAGCTACAAATTTTCAAAAATAAATATCGGGATAGACAACTATGGAAAAATTACAAAAACATTTTTTTAATGTTAAAAATAACACATTGGCTCTTCATAACTTCTTAGTGCATGTATGTTTTTAAAAACCATGTGTGTTCTATAAAATGTGAATGTTATTTGTAATTTTTTTAGTAGGTAGAGTTACTACTCACTCATGTATTTTTGGCATGGTTTCTTTAGTGTTAGGGTTGGTATGATGATCTTAACGGTTTAGAGTGCAAAACCTCAATCTTTTAATTTATTTTTGTCTATAGACCTGTTTTAGTGAGATAATTTTTTATTGTCTTACTAATTTAAAATATTAAATATTTAAAAAAAATAATTATATACAATAAAAAATATTTTAAGGAAAATTCATAATATATATTTTAAGAAAAATTCATAATATAGACACTCAACACTTACACTAACAAAAAAAAAAAAATGAGTTAATTATATTTTCACATAACAAAAAAATAGGTTAATTGTATTTTCACATTGTATTTTGTATTAATAGGCAACCTTGTGTTTGTAAATAATAATCATATTTTTCATAAAAGTTTAGCTGTACGGTACTCTCTTATGAGACTAATCTTTGCATTTCACTATTCTTATAGTTTGAGTCTCAACAATATCTTACACAACTTCAATCATGATTTGTTTATAGCTCATTCTTTTGTAAAAATCAATTTCTTGTATTTTCTCCTATTTTTAGTTTGGGATGTCTATTTTATTTCTTATTTATGTTAATATATTCCACTTACTTTCTTTAACTTAAATTAGCACACTTTGTAATTATTAAAATGCTAACCATAAAAAAACTTCACGTCTAACCACTATTAGCAAACCTAAGAACCCGTAGCGACAAACTCACTATGGCCACTTGGCTATTGTAATTTTAAAGCAACTAACCTATGTTTACATACTAAATCTCCACAAATATTGAAGCTTAGGTCCAAACCTTCGAGAACCCGTGTTTGTTACGTGTTGACTTGGATTTCTAATATTATGCTTATCTTGACTCCCACAACCGTTATTTACACGTCAAATAGTGTTATTTACACGTCAAATCTTATCGGATGTTGTTGACTTCAAAGACTTTGAAATCATCTTAATTTCCCAAAAGAAGTCTTGCTTGTAAAATTCTCCCAATCTGTACCGTTGCTGTAATAATTTAACACTACCTCCCCTTCCTTGTCGCTCATAATTCTGTTGCTGTTAGGTGATCAACCCCGAGTCTATGCCTATCATCTCAATTTCTTGCGATGGAATTATATGGTATTCGCCTTCTTCCTTCTCTTTCTCGACACCTCGTCTTCCTTAGCCTCACTGCCTGCTGTGTTTCAGTATTCCCCTGCTGCTTATGCTTGGACACGCAATATCAGTATTGCCAAAATACTAGTAAATGTGGAAGTACCGATCTTTTTCCTTTCGGTGTAGGAAATCGTGGTTACGGTCTCCCAGACCCTCAGATAAACTGTGTGCAGAACTCGTCTATAGTAATCATGATTCAGAGCCAGAATTACACAATACTGAACTTTCCTTCTCATCCTTATCTTCATTGCCAAGGGCGACAATTGCCAATTTTTAGATGATCCTTTTAACATTCAGGCCATAACATCTTCACAAAATCCAGACACCGTACCGAATATCCAGGGTAAACAGAACATGACTCTAACCGTGTACAAGTGTGAGAAACAAATTGAATTGTACGACTGGGGAATGGAGGTCTCGCAATGTAATGAATCTATCTATTTGGCTTTGGAAGAGACTAATCGTACTACTGGGGGATGTTCTCTGATAAAAAAAGTATCTGTTGAGGTGGGAGTAATGAACCTCAACTTGCGCAATGACACAAATGGAGATAACAGTTGTTGGTCATGCTACCGAAGTGGTGGAATATGTGGTTACAACATTTCCGAATCAACTAAGCCGTTCGTCTGCTATTGCGAGGATGGACCCCGTGCCCACCAATGCCCCCTCCACGGTATGCTCTATTTTATTAGTTCACTGGAATGAATTTACTCTGTTAGCATAACCCCAAGTAATGAGTTTCGTTCCCCTCATTTGAAATTTCATATATTGATATCAATCAAGGCATAAAACTCAAAACAACAATCTATTGTCATACAGCTGCAGCTATATGTATTATTCAGCTGCGCCAGGTTTTGATGGTTAATAGATTTCTAGTAGTTCAAGATCTAACTGTCATTAAGCTTATCTATTATCATATGTATTATTCAGTTGCATCAGAGAGCTATTCGTGGTAAATGATAAAAAATTCAGTTGCATCATTGATAAAAAATTCAAAATAGTGAACGTGACTCATTTATTGTGAACTAAGTTTACCATGCCCTCTCATTTAATGTCCATATGCAGAAGTACAATCGTATAGGTAACGTGAAAATAAAATAAAAAATAAAAAACTCTGAAAAAATAATTTCCATACTATAATAGTATGGTAATTCAAAGCACTTTTTCTTACTTTTATAGTATGGTAGTTAATTCAAATCATTTTTTCTTACTTTTATGGTATGGTGATTAAAATCACTTTTTCTTACTCTTTATCGTATGATAATTTAAATCACTCCTGTGGTTTATTTTCCATCCGATTCATTTTCCATCTGAACTCTCCGATCCACCTAAAAAGCTAAATTTATACAATTTCAAAATTAATAAAATTATTTTAAAATTTCAAAATAATCAATTTAATATTTAATATTAATTTTTTGGGATTAAAATCTTGTAACATACATAAACCAATACACAGTCAATGAAGTTTGAATTGCAACTATTAAAAAGTATATCCGTCCTCGGAAAAAGTAAAAAAAAAAATTATGAACTCACGAAAAAGTTAAAAAAAATATAAAATCGGGAAAAAGCTAATCTTTCTCAATCTACACCAACGACAGAAGATCACTGTCATGAGAAAAGCTAAACGCACTGTAGGTGTTAACTTTCCCATATCGTTCTCATTCTTCTCCTCCTCTGTGTACTTGAATTCGTCACTTATCTTTTCTATTTTTCTCCTCTGTCCACCTGAATTCGTCGGTGATCTTTTTACTTTAATCTGAGAGAGCAGAGGACACGTTTTACTTTAATGGTTCAGCATTTGACTCAGAGGCGGAAGGCTCCTGTAAAACGAGTCTTCAAGTACCAGTTGAAATTTATATTTGCCGGAAAAGAAATTTATATTAAGGTGGGATAAATTGTATTCAATTGCTTTGGGTGCAGCTCGTGGAATTGCATATTTGCACCAAGATTGCGAGAAGCGCATTATACACTTTGACATCAAACCCCACAATATATTACTGGACTCCGAGTTCACTTCGAAAGTTGCTGATTTTGGACTGGCGAAACTTTGTGGGAAGGGAGATGACCATATATCAATAACTGGCGCGAGAGGGACACCGGGATATGTTGCCCCAGAAGTGTGGTCGAGAGATCTGGGTCCTGTTACCGATAAATCAGACGTTTATAGCTTCGGAATGCTCTTGCTAGAGATTGTTGGAGGGAGAGAGAATATCGATGTGAAGGCGAGCCGTTCCAGCCAGTTGTACTTTCCTGAGTGGGCTTTCAAGTTGCTTGAGAGTGGTGAGTTGGAGACGAGATTGAGAGGAGGAGGAATGGAAGTAGAGGATGAGGAGAAGGCAAGGAGACTCACTAAAGTTGGGCTGTGGTGCATTCAACACAAATCCAGAGATCGTCCATGTATGGGCAGGGTTGTTCAAATGTTGGAAGGAAATGGAGACGATGTGAGCAGTCCTCCCTTGCCCTTCAATTCCTCAGCTGACCCTGAAAAACCTTCACTATGCTCCACTGTAACATCCTCTATTGAAATTAGATTGTAGACCGGCTTATTCATTGCCCAAGTAACTGGGGTATGGATTCTGTGACTTACCGTGGAGGGAGCACCATGCCGTTGAAAGACCTTCCATTAGTGCAGTTACGGCTGGGCTTTTAGAATCCACAAGTACTTATCTCCAACATATCTTTCCAAAAAGTGGATTTTTTAATATGCTACTTAATATGCAATCTGTTGTAAGAACTCCATTATGTTAGTATTGTTTTAATCTGTTGTAAGAACTCCATTATGTTACTATTGTTTTTACTTAGAAGGGCGATGAACACAGTTCCAAGAAAAGCTATGTATGTTAGTAGTGTTTTATGTTATATTGCAAAATAAATATTATGTTATAATGTTTGTTTTAACTCGTAAATTGTTGTCGTGGGACAGCTTGCCTGATTTTGGATGGATTAATGTGTTCATCTATGTATATTTTAAATTAATAAATTATTATATAATTTTGTATTTGTATAGAGATAGAGTTTTTTAATTATTAGTTTATTTATTTATTTATTTTTCAAATCATAATAAAAAGTATCAATATATTATTAAAATAGATTCAAAATATTTACTTATTAGAGAAGTATTATTAATTAGAGAAATATAAAATAAATTGATATATTTTAAATAATTTATGTGCAGTATTTAGAACTGAAAATATAAAGTTGAAATATGTAATGCAAAAAAGACAAATATAAATTATTAATTATCATAATGTGGGACTATAAAATAATAAATTAAATGGTATAACTCTGTCTTAATTTTGGGGTTTTTTAAGTATTTAAATGTTTAGGTTTGGACTTGAATCATTTAGGTGCTTACAAGACCCATTACGAAAATAGCTCTATGTTGGTATATAAAACAAGAGGGGCTGCTAAAGGCAGCAAGCCCCTGCCTTTGGAGATAGACTCTCTATGCAATATTAGTACTGAGATAGGTCTATCACTACATCGTTGACAATGGACGTTGCTAATAATGAAACCCAAGCCCAAAATCTCAAAAAGAAACCTTCCAAGAATGGATCACTGAGAGACATCTATTGTCAAATCATTGACAATAAAGGTGGCTATCATTGGATATTGTTGTGGTTGTTGCATGTTACAGATCTCACACATATTGTAGGTTGCAAGGTTGCATGTTTTCCTTTCAGAAACATGAGCACTGTGAAAGATCATAGGTTTGCTTTTCTGATGAGAACTGTGAAAGATCATAGGTTTGCTAAGATTAGATCTCTATCAACCTGATTATTCATATGTTGTTTAGTAGTTGGCATGGGTGCAAGTAGCTATGCAAACGGTTCATATCCAAATCTAAATAAATTTCTAGATTTATAACTTATCTGAAGCAATTTTTACAATTGAATCCTCTCGCCATAAAAAGACCCAAAAACAACATTATAATTTGTTAGGGAGGCCACAAAGCCTTAGGGAACTTATAATTTCTTGGGGTCACTATGTTGTCTTAGTATTAAATAGTTTTTTCATAATGTAAAGTTAATAATTGAAAATAAAGTGCAAGTGTGTGACACAATGTGAAATACTCCAAAGTAAAATGCGTTAAACTGATACAATAATGTGCATGTGTTACAAAAAATAAAAAGTATCCTGTCACAAAGTAACCCTCTTTGGTGTAAGGTTTGTGTAACACAAGTTTTGCAAATAAATGTATGTATCCTAAGACTAGTAGGATTGATAGAATTGCCCACCTATGCAATTATTTGACTGGGGACATTACATTGATCATGCATTATTTGAATAGGGACATTACATGGATCTGACATGATTGACAATCCTACGATTACAACTACATTGACTCATGAAAATGGAATAGCTAAATTTAAAGGATGTAAATAGATTTGTTTGTATTTGCTATTACAGAAAAAATGGTGTTATTAACTTAATTTTTTTTATCTAGTTGTTATTATATGCATGCATATTAAGGTTTTTAGCCGGATCCCTTAGAAGGATGTTACATATGGTATTAGAGCGAGGTTCAAATGATCTTCCTCATGTATGCTCTCAAATCTTTAATCTAGTTTTAATGTAATTGGAATAATGATTTGGAATTAATCTTAAAATAAAATAAATAAATAAAAACTTGTCCTCATGTGTGCTCTCAAATCTTTAATCTGGTTTTAATGTGATTGAAACAATGATTTGGAATTAATATTAAAATAAAATAAATAAATAAAAAATTGTCCTTAAAACGATTGAACTGTTGTTGTAAACTTTGATTCATGGAAGAAAACCCTTAGCTCCTGAAGATTTTTTTTCCTTACTACATGTAAATGTTATAGAAGGGTAAGCTTGATATAAAGGCATGGCAGATATTACTTATAGTATATATTTTAACAACTGAAAACAAAGAACGGAAACCTTAAGAGTTAGCTAAACCCAGTTTGGATTGAACCTCATGCTCACTCAACGTTTTAGAGCCTCCTGCAAACTGGTCGATCAGCTTAACGTCAGATCCATAGCATGTGTGCAATGTCTATCCCTTGAATCTTAGTAGAATCGATAGTGATTACAGTCGCCCCAGGAAATTTCTTCCAAGGCATTCAATGTTTGCATGCTTGACATATTTTGATGCATCCCTTTGTTGGAAAAAGTAATTACTCGCAGATCTAAACCTGAGTCTAAGCTGACTCTGTCAGAGTCTGTATTAGTCAAGATCTTGTTTGTCAGTTTGACAAGAGGGAAGAGTCCACGATTAGGCAATGTAAACCAGTTGAATTTATTTCTGAAGCTAATTTGTTAGGTAGATAGTTATTACAATCTTTAATAATGAGTTAGTCGACCCATGTAGAAGCAATTTTCTGGTTGCCTATAAATAGAAGAAGCAAATTGTAAATCACTTTACAGAGAGTCACAAGTTATAGACAATAGACACTGGAGGAACTTAGGGTGAGAAAATAGAAGTTGAAGCTCAAGCTTCTGTGTATGTGATTTAGTCAAAGAGCCGAAGCTCTGTAGATCGACAAGTCTGGACCGACAAGTTTGTAATACTTTGTTATTTCTACATAGTTAAATATATGAAATAGTTTATGGTTGAATGCATGATTATTTGGCCGCACATATTTTTAGATTTACTTGGGTAAATGTCTTTTACAATTACTGTTAAGTGAAAGATCAAAGAACCCATAAAATCTCACTGCATGAAAGTTCCAGGGTTTTACGGCATATTGGTCGACTCAAGTCTTCCTACATATTTGGGCATATGTTTTATAAGTTATTTGGATTTGTTAATGTGTCCATTTTTACTCTATCTTACTTACATGTGAAAGGCATTTGTAATTTCTTAAGTCTCTTAGACTAAGAATCATACTCTGTAGATTTCGACCAAAGTGAACCGACAAGGTCGGTTGTGTGAGCTAACTTGAGAGGTCGGTTGAGTCAGTCGATCGAGGTCGCCGACTTGAGAGGTCAAAGAGGTCAACCGACTTGAGAAGTCGAAGAGGTCAGCCGACTTGAGTGGTCGGAGAGGTGAGCCGACTTGGAGGTCGA
This sequence comes from Pseudotsuga menziesii, assembly GCA_001517045.1. NCBI lineage: Eukaryota > Viridiplantae > Streptophyta > Pinopsida > Pinales > Pinaceae > Pseudotsuga > Pseudotsuga menziesii. Next base: position 432,124 of record LPNX010396748.1, on the reverse strand, counting down.
AGTCAGCCGACTTTGAAGTGACAAGTGGTCGAGGTAAAATCAGTCGATAGAACTGACAAGGAATTCGAAGTAAATCAATCAGGCAGAAAGGCCGACCAAAGCTGATAGACTTGTCTAGTCGAGAGATAGACAAATTTCACCCGACAAGTGAAAAAGTAAAAGAGATCGGCGTGAAAAAGGAAAATCAAATTTTAATATTCACTGAGCCCTAAACTCAAGTTTAGTCGGCTTGGTTTTGGCTAATTGGTATCAGAGCAAGGTTATATCAGAGCAAGGTTTATATCAGAGCAAAGATTTAAGAAAGAAATCTTGTCTTAAAAGGTGGAAATTTAATCTTCTAAGGAAAGTTAATTAAAAAATTAAAAATGGCTTCCACTTTTGGTTCATTGCAAACTCCAATTTTTATATGAAAGAATTATGAATATTGTTCTTTAACAATGAAGGATTTATTTAGAGGTCAATATGTCTGGGAGATAGTCTAGCATGGTTATGCAGAACCAACAGACATGAAAGCATATAACAATCTCACACAGGCTGAGAAAGATGTCTTGAGAGAACAGAGGAAGAAAGATGGAAAAGCTCTGTTTTTCATACATCAAGCTATGCATGAAAGCATACTCCCAAGAATAGCAGCAAAAAATAATGCTAAGGAAGCATGGGATACATTGGAGACTGCCTATCAAGGTTTGGATAAGGTAAAGACATCCAAGCTGCAGATTCTGAGAAGAGATATTGCATCTCTGTCCATGAAAGATTCAGAGAATGTAGATACATTCTACACCAGAGTGTTGGGTTGATAAACCAACTGAAATCTCATGGAGAGGCCATAGAAGACCAAATGGGTGTTGAAAAAATTGTCAGAAGTCTTCCCCCAATATTTGAAAACTTGGTTGTGACCTTAGAAGAACATACAGACATGACAACATTTACCATTGATTAGTTGCAAGCTTCACTCATCAATCATGAGCACAGACTCAGCAAAACACAGACATCATTGGAAGGTGCATTCCCAGCATAGTCATCCATAAACCGTGGTAGAGGCAGGGGGAGAAACAATTTTAGAGGCAGAGGAAGAAGTTCTTCAAGAGGAGGACGAGGTAGAAGTCCTGCAAATGTCAGTGGCAGAGGAGATAATCAGAACCCAAGTTAACCAAGTGGCCAGAGGTTTGATAAATAAAAAATTCAATGTCATTACTGTAAGAAATTTGGTCATTATGCATATGAATGAAAGAAGAAACAATATGACCAAGGAAAACAAAGTCCAAATCAGTCGACCAACACCAGCACTTTGATAAGTGCAATGTTAATGGCATCGACATCTCCAGTTGAATGCAATGCTGTTTAAGAAAGTCCACATGACATATGGTACTTGGATTCAGGTTGCAACAACCACATGACTAGTAATTTAAATTTGTTTTCCAGCCTAGACAATTCAGTTATAACCAATGTTACACTTGGAAACAATGTCCAAGTCACTGTTTTAGGAAAAGGCACTATTGATATTCTAACCAAACAGGGGGAGAGTAAATACATCCCTGATGTCTATCATGTCGAAGTTCTAAAACATAATTTGTTAAGCATTGGAAAGTTGTTACAAAAAGGCTACAGAGTCTACATGGAAGATTATCACTGTGTGATCAAAGACAAGCGTCCAAGCGACCAGCTGATAGAAAAAGTGCCAATGACAAGCAATCGCTTGTTTCCATTGAGGATAATTCCCGAAATGCAATGGAAGACAAACATAGGAGCTGCATTCAAGGTAGAAAGTGAAGAAACAGTCGAGCTCCTCGACAAGAGAGAAAATGGTAGCGCTAATTTGCAAGCTGCATTTTAGACAGAAGTTCAGGATGAATCCTGGCTGTGGCATTTCAAATTTGGACATCTGAATTTTGGTGGGCTAAAGCTACTGCACACAAAGAATATGGTGAAAGGATTGCCATTAATTGAAAGACTAGAGAGGGTTTGTGAAGGCTACATTTTTGGCAAGCAACACAGAGAGAATTTTCTAGTCGAAAAGTCCTATAGAGCACGCACACCACTTGAAATTGTGCACTCTGATATTTGTGGTCCAATGCAGACATCATCCATTGGTGGCTGCAAGTATTTTCTAAATTTTATAGATGACTACTCAAGAAAAACATGGGTATATTTCTTGAAACATAAATCTGATGCATTTAGTTATTTTCAGCAATTCAAGGCACTCGTGGAGAACTCGAGTGGACACGGCACCAAGATCTTAAGGACCAACAGAGGAGGTGAATATGTTTCAAATGAATTTCTGAATTTTTGCAAGACCCATTGCATACAGAAACAATTCACTGCATGGTATACACCTCAGCAAAATGGTATTGCTGAAAGAAAGAACAGAACCATCATGGAGATGGCACGCAGCATGTTGGCAGCTAAGCATTTTCCAAATGAGTATTGGGGTGAAGCAGTTGCAACTGCCATATACATTATGAACCGATGTCTGACAAAGAGTGTGAAGAACAAAGTTCCCCAAGAAGCATGGACAGGTATGAATCATAGTGTTTCACATTTAAATTTTTTTGGTTGTGTTGCATATGCTCATGTTCCAAATGAGCTGAGAAGGAAGCTAGAAAAGAAGGGACATAAATGTATTTTTGTCGGCTATTTTGAAGACACAAAAGCATACAAGTTGTATGATCCTGTCGCAAGGAAAGTGATAATTAGTCAGGATGTTCAATTTGTCGAGAATGAATCATGGGATGGAACTATCGACATAAATGTCAAGATTGTGTCGAATGTCGACAATGATGATATGGAAGAGGAAGTGGTTCAAACACCACATGTAAGTCAACCGGTCGGAGCACTTTCCACTCCCATGACACCACGACATGGTTCAGCACAAGGACCATCGACACAAGTAGCAGCTCAAGCTACACCGACAAGTACACCAAGAGGACAACAGACTCCATCAAGCATTTCGTCGAGGTTGACATTGACAGAACTGGTGAAGACAAGAATCTTGCGAGAGATATATGAAGCTGGTACACCTAATTCATTCTCTCTCTTCGCATTATTTTCCCCTATATATGATCCACTACCATTTGAATAAGCTGTTGAAGAAGAAGTAAGGGCACAAGCCATGGATGAAGAAATAGAATGCAGTGAGAAAAACCAGACATGGGAACTGGTTGATGTACCAACAAACAAGGATGTAATTAGTGTCAAGTGGATTTAAAAGACAAAGCAAGATGTTGATGGGAATGTGCAAAAGCACAAGGCAAGAATGGTAGCAAGAGGGTTCACACAGAAACCCGGCATAGACTTCAATGAAACGTTTGCACCTGTTGCATGCATGGATACAGTCAGAACAGTTTTGGCCATTGCTGCACAAAACAAATGGCATGTTCATCAAATGGATGTCAAGCCAGCATTCTTAAATGGCTATCTAGAAGAGGAAGTATATGTGGAATAGCCACAATGGTATGAAGTTATAGGTCAAGAGCATAAAGTGTACAGGATGAAAAAGGCATTATATGGTTTGAAGCAAGCTCCTAGAGCTTGGTATAGTCGGATTGATTCCTATCTCACTGAAAATGGATTTCACAGAAGTGAAAGTGAACCGACTTTATACACCAAAGTCAATGAGCAAGGTAAGATGTTAATTGTCTGCTTGTATGTAGATGATTTAATATTTACTGGTGATTTTGGCATAGCAGATTTTAAAGTAGTCATGGAAAGTGAATTTGAAATGACTGATCTGGGGCTTATGAAGTTTTTTCTGGGCATTGAAGTTCAGCAGTCTGAAAGTGGTATTTTTATATCACAGTCTAAGTATGCAAGTGAAGTTTTAAAAATATTTAACATGTCTAATTGCAAGACAGCCCCAACACCAGTAATTACAGGTTTAAAATTGAGAAAGGATTATGAAGGATCCACTGTAGATCCTACGGTGTTCAAAAGGCTTGTTGGAAGCCTTATGTATTTGACAGCGACAAGACCAGGCATTATGTATGGTGTAAGTCTGATCTCAAGGTTCATGGAGTCACCAAAAGATTCACATTGGCAAGCAGGTAAAATAATTTTGAGGTATGTAAGTGGCACAAAAGACCTTTGTATTATGTATTCAACCTCAGAAAATTTTAAACTCATTGGTTACACTAACAGTGACAATGGAGGTAGCATAGATGACAGGAAAAGCACATCTGGGTACACATTTCATTTTGGTACAGGTGTTGTTTCATGGGATTCAAAGAAATAGCCCATAGTAACTTTGTCGTCAGCTGAAACAGAGTATGTTGCAGCGACAAGTGCTGCATGTCAAGCTGTCTAGATGAGGAGAGTCTTAAAAGACTTGTCACAAAACCATCAAGAACCGACAACAATCTTCTGTGACAACAATTCAGCCATAGCATTATCAAAGAATCATGTGTTTCACAAGAGAACCAAGCACATCAACACAAGGTTTCATTTTATAAGAGAGTTGGTGAATGACAAGGAAATTTGTTTGGAATTTTGCAGGTCTGAAGACCAACTTGCAGACATCTTTATGAAACCATTGGCAAATGACACAATCCAGTATCTGCATAGTTATCTTGGAATGACAAGTTCTCCATAATCAACTCTGTCATAAACAGAGCATGTCTAAGCTCTGAAACATTTTGTAAATTTTGTTTAAAAAAAAAACCCCATTTGCTCATAATTAAGGGGAGTGTTGGAAAAAGTAATTACTCGCAGATCTGTACCTAACACTAAGCCAACTCTGTCAGAGTCTGTATTAGTCAAGATCTTGTCTATCAGTCTGACAAGAGGGAAGAGTCCACGATTAGGAAATGTAAACCAGTCGAATTTATTTCTGAAGCTAAGTTGTTAGGTAGATAGTTATTACAGTCTTTAATGGTGAGTCAGTCGACCCATGTAGAAGCAATTTTCAGGTTGCCTATAAATAAAAGAAGCAAATTGTAAATTAGTTTACAGAGAGTCACAAGTTACAGACAATAGACACTTGAGGAACTCAGGTTGAGAAAAGAGAAGTTGAAGCTCAAGCTTCTGTGTATGTGATTTAGTCGAAGAGCCGAAGCTCTGTAGATAGACAATTCTAGACCGACAAGTTTGTAATACTTTGTTATTTCTGCATAGTTAAATATATGAAATAGTTTATGGTTGAATGCATGATTATTTGGACGCACATATTTTTAGATTTACTTGGGTAAATGTCTTTTACAATTATTGTTAAGTGAAAGATCAAAGAACCCATAAAATCTCACCGCATGAAATCACTACTACATTTCGATCCAAAATCCGAAGAAAAATCTGACGGCGCGGGGATTTATCTTTTTAAACTTACCAAAAATCAAAAGGATACTTTTTTTTTTGTAAATGTGGCCACAAGCATCGCTTAAGAGACGGCTATTCTCATAACCGTCGGTTAAGCGACGACGCGTTAGTAAGCGTCGCTTAAGCGACGACGCCTTTAATTGATCAACTATTTAACATGGAAAGCACCATCACATGTTGGTCAAAAACTTATGAGAAGAGGTGAGGGATTTGGTAGTGGTCATGAATAGCATGCAGCATGCAATGTTGTAGTTAATATAAAAGGTTGACATGGTTATTAATGCTTATCTTCTTATATTGCAATGCCTTTTGTGGTGATTTGGTTGTCGCACCAAAAATTTGGGATGTTCTATTATATATATCTTCCACCCATACATTTGGCATATAATTGCTTATTAAAAGA
>LPNX010396748.1:354422-419181 GCA_001517045.1 Pseudotsuga menziesii | reverse complement strand
CCATCCTCTACCTTCAGAACTTGATTTACTAGGTGTTCTTCAAGTTCGATGGATAAGGCATGCCTCATAACAAGTTCATGCAACAGGTTAAAGCATGCTTTGTGAAAATGTTCAAGGAAATTTTTTTCATAGGACATATCTAAAACACCAACCCCCTTCATTCTTTCATCAACTGAAAGCTATGGCTGTAGCATTCGTAAAAGAGCACTGACATGTTCTTCATTAAGTTGGTGATAGGCTTCTTTGTAAATAGAAGAATGCCAATCTGGAGAAAAAATGCAGCAAAAGTTGTTGCTTTTGTGAGGCTCACAAGAAGTTTCAAAATCTTTGTAATCAAAGCTGTCGTTGACTGAACTTTCTCATCTGAGCTTTCCTCGGTCAGCTGAAGAGAACACAGCAATTCCCTACAAAGAACGACCACTCGCAAGATGCACCCAAGATGGGCTATTGCATAATGTTGTGCAAGAGATATCACATTGCTTTCATTCTTCCAGAAAGTAGACTCTTCTAGATCTATTGGCTATTCACCATCCAAGTGAAGTCCTTCATTGGCTAAAACAACAATAGCATTCTCCACTGACTTTCCTCCCTTTATCCAAAGATGGTATTTTCCATGATTGCATAAAACAAAGGATATAAAGGTTGTCTCAGCAGGCTTGGGACAATGAAAGTAGCTTAACAGAAAATAGATTATAACCACAAATCTGATAGAAAAGACTGTCCAAATAGAAAATGCACACAGATAAAAATTCATGTTCGATGCAAGACAGGTCATTACCTTGTGAAGTACATTCTATGTTCCTCTTTAATTCCTTTGATCCAATATAAGAATAATTCACAGCGAAACACTCCTCCAAATTCTGGACTGGCCTTAAAGCTGATAATGCCAACTCTCTAGCCCTTCCATCTACAACTATGGTTTCAAGAAGTTGTAATACAGGCTCCTACCAATGAAAATGAAATGTTTTAACAAAGAGACAAATATAAAACTACTTTGCTTTGGCCAAGTAAAGATAAAGACCTTCATAAAGAAAAGTGGAAGCAAACATGATTAAGATTGGATATGATTGGATATGATAAATGCATATTTTCCAGGCTTACTGATTTAGGGCTATGTAGATTTCACCTGCTGTGCTAGGGCTTTGTCTAGAATCTTATGAAAGACATTAAGGAGGTTGATTGGCCTCTAATTAGTGATTAGTTCTGGATCCTAATGGACACCACTTTCAATGAGATAGGTTGGTTGCACATGTTTTGAGTCTCTGTTAATAAACAGAGGACCATGTTGATGCAAGTCTGCATGGTTATCCTACGTTGAATATTATTTGGGATTGAAACATGTGTTTGTAATGAAGACCAAACTCCCTTTTAATCTCTGCTTGTTGATGGGCACGTCATAGCTTTGATTTCATGGTCACAACCTTTCCAAGTTGTGATCTGAGCCTAGGGCCTGGATTTAGTACTTGGAGGTTTTGTTGCCAGTTCTCAACTAGATGCCTCCAAATCTCCACACCTTTGGTGTTTCTATTCTCTACCACTTTAGCTTGTTTCCTGAAATTAGTGGCCCTATCTTTCAGTCTCTTTCCATAAAGCTGAGCATGTGGTCCCAAAGTAAGGCTCTGATAAAGTTTTGAAGGGGATTCTAGTTACAAAATAACTAAGCATGACATGAACCAAGCATAAAATACTTAAGAGATCATGTTATTGTCCATTTTTTCATGATATGCACTTGGATAAAATAATTAAGAGATCATTTCAAAAGTAATGAAGGCATGAACTCCAGGGGCCCATCTTTTTAGTTTTCTTATGACTAAAAACCTAAATAGCATTGCTAGTAAATGGAAGCTGAAGTGAGGAATTCATTATGCAGTAAAGTCTCATGAATTTTAGAGCTTATATTAGAGAATGCTGCTTATATTTTGTGTTTGAAAAAGTTAATTAAAAACATTATATTCTCCCCATTTCACCCTATTCTGACACAAGTTGTGTGTTCAGCTCGGGGAGTAATATTATGTTAGATCATTTTGTTGGTTTTTCAAAGCATGCGTGCACATTACACACTGCACACACACAAGAATTGGAATATCATTCTTTGTGTGGTAGTATTTGTTAAGGAATATCATACGTGGAATCCTCCGTTTAATGTCTTAACGACCCTTATATATGCTATTTCTTACTGAGATTTTTGTATCTATTTTAGGGAGGTAGAGAAACAGAAGTGACAGGATCCCCGACATAGAAGGCTATTCTTTCTTGGGCATTGAAGGTATGATGCGCTTTTATGTCTTCTCTCTGTCAAAAGTGTTGATCATTACTTGCTCAGTTCAGTTACATATTAGCTAACAATTCAATTGTGATCATTTTGGTGTTCTCTTAGCTTGGAATGAATTTTGATAATGAAAGATCCAAATCCTCCATCTTGCGTGTTTTTACATTCAACTCAGAAAAGAAACGTGGAGGTGTTGCTCTGAACAAGGTAACAGGTGTATTTATGCATTTACAGATCTTGTTTTGTGTGCAATATAATGTCATTTTTCTGTATTCAAGTAGTTATCAGTTGTCTTTGACTATTTCTCATTGAAGTTTTATGCTTTTATTAAATTTAAGTGCATAATTGCAGTCTGATACTGAAGTAGATATTCATTGGAAAGGAGCTGCAGAAATAATACTAGATCTCTGCAATACATGGATTGACAGTGTTGGCTCTGTGAAGGAAATGATTCCTGATAAAGTAATTTTTATCTCTTAAATGTGAATTTTCTGTAGTGAAAAATCTAATACCATTATGCTTGTTTAATTTTGATCAATTTCCTAGTCTACATGAGTTTATGGCAGCTTGGATCTTTTATTGCAGGAAGACGAGTTTAAGAAAACCATTGAAGGCATGGCTGCAGCTGCATTGCGTTGCATTGCTTTTGCTTACAGGATAGATGATCTTAATAGCGTGCCTGCTGATGAAGAACAACGCCAATCATGGAAAATTCCAGAAGAGAATCTTACTCTCTTGGCAATAGTTGGGATAAAGGTAATTTTTTTTGAGGTCATGGTCATTGATCCATAAATTACTTGGAGCCTTTTATGATAGGATACTTCGGAAACTGGATTTCTAGGATTCATAGTACATCTATAAGAATACGACTTAGAACTATCCCCTCAATGCGGAAAAGTTGTGGTTTCTTCTGCATGTGCTTATGAGTTTTTTACAATTCCTGAATTGTAATCACATGACAATGTAGCAGTGGCTAGTTTTTCCATAGAAACTTATGTTTGGCCATGAGTTTATCACCTGCCCAAGCTGATTTTTCAGGGAAATATGTTGCAACTATGTGTTTATATCAAATTTACAATAATAAGCTGTCATATGTGTAGTATAAACTTGTTGCTAAGAATGCTTTTTGAATGTTAAAGATAGTCCATGTTATCTTTTCGTTAGTAACTTCTTGCTACTACTAAACATATCTCCTTACCCATGACTTTTCCCTTGTTATTGTTTTCACCTTTGTTTATGTCCAGCTTGATAGTAGATATTTAACTATGCAGGATCCATGCAGACCTAATGTAAGAGAAGCTGTGAGTAAGTGTCAAACGGCTGGTGTGAAGGTAATGGTTGAATATACTATCATGTGTGCCTGAATGAGTACTGTTCTTGGAATGGTTATTGCATGAAAAGTGTATTGTACATGGTACTAAATTTGTATTCGCCAAGCAAATAATCAATGATAAAATCACCATCTATGTTGCCGTAAAAATTTAGTCTTATTCAGTAATATCATCAGATATATGGGGTCATGATATTCCCCATAAATGTGTAGAATATGGTTTAAAGAAGATCATGTAGATTTTGTGGCATGAAATGCAAGGATAAGTTGTTATATCACTTTATCTTTTCAATTGCCTGTTACCTATGAGTTTCAAGAAGGATGCTTGCTTAAAATGTTTTTGGATTGGTTATTTGACTTGTTCCACTTTAATTTTGTTATCTTCTTATTAATCATTTTTATAGATTCGCATGGTGACTAGTGATAACATTCACACAGCAAAAGCAATAGCATTTGAATGTGGCATACTCCAGGAAGGACAGTCTATAGAAACACCAACTATCATTGAAGGCAGGGTTTTTCGTAACTACACTAAAGAAGAGAGACTGAATATTGTGGAAAATATTTGTGTGAGTATGTGTGTACCAATCCTTCCCCCCAACAGACACAGACAAGGGAAAAAAGTATGCCTACAACAACTTCTTGTAAAAGAAATTTCTAATGGGAGGAACACCATCTTGTTTTCCTGCAGGTAATGGGAAGATCCTCAACTACAGACAAATTTCATTTGGTGCGAGCACTGAAGGAAAAAGGTCATGTTGAGACAGTCACTGGAGATGGAACAAATGATGCACCTGCACTTAAAGAGGTAGGTTTTCTTGTTTTATAATGCTGTAAATTCTGATTATGTAATCCAGTCATGCCTTTACAAGAATATTTTCATCTTTATAAAGTTTTATTTATCGAACTTATTTTTTATATTATCTGGCATCTAGGTAGACATAGGTCTCTCCATGGGTATCCAAGGAACAGAAGTTGCCAAGGAAAGCTCAGATATCATTATTCTAGATCATAATTTTGCCTCTGTTCTGAAGGTTTGTCACAGACATGGATATTTGTTTTAGTCCTTGAAAGCTATGTGGATTTTTCAGAAGTTATGGATACCTTACAGTTTTTTCCCCATGGTTTTCAGGTAGTTCATTGTGGTCGTTCAGTTTATGCAAACATTCGAAAATTCATTCAGTTTCAACTTACTGTAAATGTTGCAGCACTTGAAATTAATTTTGTTTCTACTGTTTCATCCGGATATGTTCCTTTAACTGTTGTTCAGGTTAGTCTCAGATTCAATAGAACTGTGGTTGATCTCCTATCTGGACTGTTCCTTTTATTCTCATGGATTGGGCCCCACCTTACATTTTTGCAGCTTCTCTGGGTCAACCTTATCATGGACACTCTTGGAGCTCTTGCATTGGCAACTGAACCCCCAACTGAGAACCTAATGCACCGGCCTCCTTGTTATTTCGACGATAACCCCTTTGGCTGTCCTCCTTTTGTTGGTTTTCCTAACTTGAAGCTAACCATGCCCAACATATGTAAATTGACATTATAGTAAAATTGAGTAGAATTGCAAATAAGTACTATTGCTTTTTATTCCTTCACTAAAATTGATCAGAATTCTAGTGTAGCTTAGATTTAATGGGGCACCATTTAGTAATTTACAATTCATTTTGTTAATTATAAATTTATACCACTACGGCAAACTGTTAATAAAAGGAAATGCCACTCCGGCAAGCTCGTCCATTAGCCTATGCAACACAACACTCCAATATGTATTCAATGGTTTTTCTCCAACGGTTAGTACAAATATGGGTGATGAAGCAATGCTATGGTTCTGTCATCTTTGCTGAGCTTCGAACCCATGTTTCTGCTGTCAGAGTTCACTGCTACAAGCATTCTATTGTTTACTCAGGAATTTAAACTAAATATAATCGGTGACGAATTAACAGAGTAATAACTTCTTCCACTATAATCTTATGATAATATTTGTATTTTTTTTTTAAAACACTTATAATCGTCGATTAAGCGACGACCGTAGGTGATTTTAAAAAAAAAAAATTCAACTAAGCGTCGCGTAAGCGACGGTTTTCTTTGGCTAAGCATCACTTAAGCGACAGTATTCTTTGGTTAAGCGACGGTTTTCTTTGGTAAACCATCGGTTAAGCAATGGTTTTCTTTGGTGAACCGACGGTTAAGTGATGGTTTTCTTTGGTTAAGCGACGGCCTGTAAGTGTAGTTTTTTTTTTAAATTTCTCCACCGTCGCTTAACCGACGATTTACATTTAACCGATGGTAAAATGACTTGTCGCTTAACCGACGGATTGAAAATATGTCGGATAACCGACGAAAATCCACCGACACTTAAAAAAATTCATAGTGTCGTACATGCGACAGGGAAGTGTCGAAAATCCGACAATACGGCCATCGGAATTTTGGTCGAAATGTAGTAGTGAAAGTTCCAGGGTTTTACGGTATATTGGTCGACTCAAGTCTTCCTACATATTTGGGCATATGTTTTATAAGTTATTTGGATTTGTTAATGTGTCCATTTTTACTATATCTTACTCAAAGGTGAAAAGCATTTGTAATTTCTTAAGTCTCTTAGACTAAGAATCATACTCTGTAGATTTCGACCAAAGTGAACCGACAAGGTCGGTTGTGTGAGCCGACTTGAGGGGTCGGTTGAGTTAGCCGACTGAGGTCGTTGACTTGAGAGGTCGAAGAGGTCAACCGACTTGAGAAGTCGAAGAGGTCAGCCAACTTGAGTGGTCGAAGAGGTGAGCCGACTTGGAGGTCAAAGTCAGCTGACTTCGAAGTGACAAGTGGTAGAGGTCAAATCAGTCAATAGAACCGACAAGGAAGTCGAAGTATATCAGTCGGGTAGAAAGGCCGACCAAAGTTGATAGACTTGTCTAGTCGGGAGATAGACAAGTTTCACCCGACAAGTGAAAAAGTAAAAGAGGTCGACGTGAAAAAGGAAAATCAAATTTTAATATTCACCGAGCCCTAAACTCAAGTTTAGTCGGCTTAGTTTTGGCTAACACCCTTCACCTTGGGGAGATAATCCCACCATCACAATTATTATTTCTTAAGAGTTATGTCCACCAAAGTCTTCACTGCACTATGGAGTCTTGCCCATTGATCAGCTCGAGAGTCGAACTCGCCCACTCAGTATCAGAGTTATTTTAATGAGTAGGTGCCATATCTCAGTATATGAGTTATTTTGATGAATTAGTGGCATATCTCAGTAGCAGTCATGTTGTTGTTGAGGTCGACACTTTTTGCAGTAAATCAGTGGAGTTGTTGAGTTAGTATGCTCAATTTTGACCCTCCATGCACTAGGAGTTTGTATCTCGAACTAGGAGTTCTCTAATTGTGCGTGAACTGGGGCCTCTACTTGATTGGAGATGAGTTTTAGAAGTGCATATTATGTTATGTTCCTGTAATCAAGGAGAGAGTGGTTATTTTTCGAGAGATCTCCATATCCTATTGGCACTAGGTGGATCAAAACTTACCTATAAATCATGTTTCGGACACAGGCGCAGTCAAGTTTTCCTTGGCGCTGCATAGTTCTGGCATCCCCAATTCCTTCGGTCCCAATGCGATGGAGAATTTCATTCGATCTGACATTGGCTATGATTTAATCAAACAACACTCTCATAGCGTCCTTCCCTCCTATCGTTTATATGATTTTAGTGGGAAGGTTTAAGTGCCAAATCTATGCCCTAATCCCTGTTGCTACGTTATTCAAGTTTGAAAAGAAACTGTGGTTGAAGTTGTGTTTGTAGCTCAAGCTTTGTAGTTAAAGAGCCTTAGTGAAGTAGTTAAAGCATGATGATGTGCTTAGCGTTGATAAGAGTAATCCTACCACCGATGAATCTGCAAGAAATAAGTGTTATTGAGTCCAACACGTTCCCCTACTCCATAATTGCAAAGCCTAAAGTCTTGTTCACTGGGGAAAATTTCTAAGTAACGAGGTGAAGTAAGGTGATCTAGCTACATGATATTGCTTGTGGCAGATTACTCTTATATCTATATCTATCAAAATTCAAAGTCATGAAGTGTACAAATCTGAACTTTAAAAACTTCTAGGAATCTTGTTTTGTTTTTCTTTTAATTCTTGAAATCCAAAATTTCCATCTTCTAAATGTGGTTATATATATGTTCACATTTTCATCTTGGTAACAATGATTATATCTATTCAAATTTTTAAGTATGGTATACTAATTAAAAATTAAGATTTTTTAAGTATAGTATAAATTAAAAATTAAGATTTTTTTCATAATTATGAGTATGTTATAGTAATTAAAAATTAAGATTTTTCCCATAATTATGATAGTTAATAGTTATCAAATTCAGTAAAATCAAACCAATGCAATTAACGCATAAATTCAGATTAAATAAGGCTTGTTTAGGAGATTAGAAGAGGTATTGAGGTTTTGTATGGCCATCATTTTATTTGTTTAACCAATTCCATACTTTCAACCTCGGTGTATCGTCAAATCGTCAAATTTCTACTAAAATATATATACTAATTTTTTTCCTCTCAAAAATTTGTATTTGAAATTTTTCTGTATTGTACCGATTTAGAAACAGAATTCTATTCGAATTTCGTGATTATGATTTTTTACATCCCGGTTCCCTTCTTTTCTCATGCTAGCGGTAGACAAAATTAGGTGACTTTATGTTTCTCTTCTCTTCGAAGGCAATAACTTATACCCGGTGGCAGCCAATTTTAAAAAAATATCAAATTCAAGGGAGAAATGTGAGTTTTAACTGGATTGCATTCAATTTCACAATAGTTCAACAAGTTAAATAAGGAAACACAACATAACAGATCTTAATTACAGAACACGAGTTTTTGCAACATTAGCGTCACCTCCAGTTATATTCATATGGTAAATTAATTAAAACACCTACGTGAGGCTAAACACGATATTTTCTTCTATCTTTGTGCATAGACGTGTTTATATACTTTAAAAATCAATAAAATAGTGTTTGATATGTTAAAATAGGTTTTCAATTCATTCATTTCTTTAGAAGCTCTGAAATATATGAAGGAACGTGATTTGTTTATTACATAAACAAAAACTAAGACGCCATGTATATGTTTATATTTATAATATAAAATTCTCTACCTTGATCTGACCTCATTTTTGCAATAATGAAACGTATTAGTCTTGCTCCTTGAAAATTTCCTTTTCCTCTGTATTAGTCCTTTGATCCAAAAACTCCCATCATCATCTCTAGTTTATGGAACTGTTTCCGTTCGAAATATTAATGTTTCTTCCACCCGTATTGTCCTAGTGTGCCTGTTCGAAGCCTGGATAAGTTATGAAAGGAAGTATTCATGTGTGAATTCATTAAGGCGGATAGCTATCGATGGTTGTTGTGTTCCCCCCTGTTGTTTCTATTCTTTTGCAGAGAAAGCTGCACTTGTGAATCTCTTCGACATTGAAATGCATAGAAGCAAATTCCACTAAAACTATAGCCTTTTATTAACTGTAGCTAGTGTAATTGAGCTGATGTGTTCTCCTAAGGATACGGATGTGAAGCATAATGATACTAATGCATGTTCTTTATTGGGGTTGAAGCGTGTTGTTATATCGATAATGTCCTCCGGTCAAAAAACACTAAGAAACAACATTATCAACATTCTATGAAATCTGCGGAATGAGTAACAAATGAAATAAGCTATTCTTTTACAAAAAGAAATGCCGAAATGGAACAATAAGGTGCGAACGCGACTAGGCTATGGAATCCTTATAAATATTTATGTATACATCTTGATTCGCATGAGTCCTTCGCACATAATTCATTATGCGTCCCAAGACTACGTATTTATTCATCTCACAAGCAGTTGTTGCATGCCATAGAGATATATAACAGCTGGTAGTATGTTCTGGCCAAGTGGCTCATGGTGTGAAACAAGTGTTTCACAAACGCTTTCATGTCTTTGGATTACCCAGCAGTTCCTGTTCGAGAAGCTTTCAATTTAATCCATGTATTTCAATTGACTAGAGCTGAAACAACTTAGCTCAATCCTCAAATAAGAAACTTTTTGGAAGAAAGGTGAGCTTGTCAATTCTACCATGGAAATGCGCCATTCGCTTTTCTGAGCCGCATTTCTGAATGGCACCATTCACAGAAACAAATTCTGAGCTCATCAATTCTACCATGGCAATGCCCCATTCACTCGTCTGAGCCGCATTTCTGAATGGCACCATTCACAGAAGAAAATTCTGTCTTAAGCCATTAATGGTTTCTAATTTGTTCTGTCGGAAGCCATTAAGGGTTTCTAATTTGTTAGGATGGCCAGCTTGGAATAGCCTGTTAAGTCTCCATAGGGGTCGTCAGTGCCGTTCTGTTTGACATGACAGCGTTCTTTGCAACAGCTAAGAGGCATCTAGCTAGGCCGCCGTGGATGTCTTTGCAGATATGGGAATTAAAGTTACCACAGAGGATTTTATTCCATTCATGGGATTCATACCTGACGATCTCCTTTCGTAGTCCTTCGGTTCGATTGCGGTGCCGACTGGCAGATGACCGACCATTATAGCGAGCAAGAACTGATAAAAATGGATCCACTAGTGGTTGGAGCGATGTCACGACTTGGCGTTGAGTGGAAATCCAGTAACAATAATAGGATTTTTGAATAGATATGAAGCAACGTTTTTGACAACCAAGACAACGATCCAAGGTAAAATTCTTCTGGAACTATAATTTCTATAATTTCTGCTGGATCTATTGGTAGTGGTAACTCAATCACAAATGATTATTACAAATTTAATATTTCTAATTCTTAACTTTAGTTGTTACTTTCTGATTCATTGATGTAAAATGCCTTTATGATCTTAAAACAAAAGCTGCTCCCTTTCCCTTTGTTAAGAACAGATCCACTAGTTATTTATTTTTTGTTTTTTGTATACTTAGACAAAGACGGGATATCATTGCTCATAAATGCAAAGCAACACAGACAAAGGCATCTAAACAGACAAAGGAATGTGGTTCTGCCAGCTTTACTAG
Source organism: Pseudotsuga menziesii (assembly GCA_001517045.1). NCBI lineage: Eukaryota > Viridiplantae > Streptophyta > Pinopsida > Pinales > Pinaceae > Pseudotsuga > Pseudotsuga menziesii. The sequence goes on along the minus strand of LPNX010396748.1, from coordinate 408,559 downwards.
AGGTTATCAATGAATCTAAAGTAATGGGTCGAATAGATAATTATTGTAGATTGTTTCAGCTCATTCTTCAGAGTGTAGAAGTGAATATGCAGTTGCTAAATAGGTGGATCTCAAAAATGTGTCGGGAACTCTCGGAAATGTGATGCCGAACTCGGCATCATTGCAATGGCATCATTACAAGCGTCATCAACACAAAATTAGAAAAAATATTTGCAAGCGTCATCAACACAAAATTAGAAAAAATATCTACAAAAGGGCAAACAATAGCAAGCATAAACTTGACCTTAAAACCTTGGAAAACTAAGCAAAAATGCTTCCACTAGAATGTTTGCAAACTCTTCTATGTTTTAAATTAAATGTTGTTGCAGATATGATACAACAATGAGTATGCACTTCAATCTTCTAAAGGTTCAACATCATTCAATCTTTTATGCAAACAGGTAGATGCTATCAATATACCCATACCTATATTTTTTATTTAATGCTTTGACAATTTAGCTATTATTGTTGAAGGTTTCGATATCCTAGTTGAAGGCTTTGACAACCTACTTTACAGATTCATGTCTTAAGCTACTAAGCCATAAATCGTATGTTGAAACTAAATAAAAAGATCAAAATAAAATGGTTTATTCTACCTGCACCCATGCTTGCAATTTGATTATAAGTTGAAACCATGCTTGCAATTTGATTTTAAGTTTTTTACCTTGTTATCAGGTGAGTGGTAAATAGGGAAGAATGAATTCAAGCAAGCACTCTTCTTGTATTCCTTTAAGCAAAGGAGACTCTTAGAATAAGGAAGACAAACATACCAACAACAGAGTGGTAAATGAAAAAGAATGGATTCAAGCAAGCCCTCTTCTTGCATTCCTTCAAGCAAAGGAGACTCCTAGAATAAGGAAGAAAAACATACCAGTATTGAAACCAGGTCGCTCATACCAGTAAGAAGCTAGACCGCTCATACTCCACGCTCATACCAACAGGAGGACAAGCCGCTCTAATATGCTGTAAGGGTGTCATACAGGTGATGTGAAGTAAGGGAAACCATGCCGCTCATACCAATAGGAAGCTAGGTCACTCATACTCCGCGCTCATACCAACAGGAGGACAAGCCGCTCTAATATGCTGTAAGGGTGTCATACAGGTGATGTGAAGTAAGGGATTTTGGGTGTTGAGCGTGCACACTGCCATCTTATCATGGCATGCACACCAATATCATGACTATAACTATGATAACATAATTATATGACAAATAGTTATAACATAAAATATTGCAAAAGTAATGTTAAGTAAAAGTTAACATTAGTTCAAGTATGAGTTTCATATTAGCCATTTGCATAAGAAACTATATAGTAGGGGCAGGGACTAATAAGAGTTTCCTCGATTTGAGGCCAAATAAGGCCTCAAATAATTTGATTGGTTTTGTGAGAGGTTGGTTCCCATTTCGATGACAAAATATATTAATTTAAGTGAAAATGAAATTGAAAAAACAAGAGAACTTAGGTTATAGTTTTGGTTTGTGTGTAAATCAGCTTTGGTTTAAGTGAAGACTAATTCAAAAGGCGACAAGCCCTTTCATAGAGTCCCTGCTAGCCGAGGGCAGGGACTAATAAGAGTGATTGTCCAATAACTTGTAAATAAACTATCTACATCAGCTAATTTTATAAGATTTGAAAGGTTTTGTTTACATGTATTTTTAAGTATTTTGAGTTTTTTTATTATTACATTATCATTTGGGTTTATGTCTCTTATAAATGGTTGATTTGGAAACCACTTTGAAAAATTAAATGGTTGATTAACTAAGACAAATTTTAAAATATTGCTTCTACAGTGTGCTTATGCTTAGATATGACCCCAATGGGGGCATATTGGGTTAAACATAAATGAGTGAGAATTGGTATATTAAATGTCAATAGAGTCATTATGGAGGAGAGGAACATATGGTTTGGATATATGGACGTGTTACAGTTATTTGGAGGAGGTATCATATTCTTAAAGGATTTATTATGTAATGCATCTTTATTATCTATTTCAGAAGTGTGCGATATGTTCACATCTTATGTTCCTTGTGTATACTCTAGTTTATTATGTGGTTTTAATTGATGGATACATAAAATTTGGTATAAAAAAATCTAGAGTGGTGGAGGAATCTTGAGAGAGGCATATGTGGGAATAATTTACAAATTTTATTTCCAAGGGAGATGATTCAAGGAATAAAAAATGGAGGCAATGGATAAGACTAAAGATAATTGAAATAAGTAAAAGAAGAACTCAAAAAGAAGGGCAATGTGGTCTCCAAGATACGAGCCATTGATGAAGATATTAGTAAGTAGGTTCATAAATTGAAGTAAGAAAACATTAGCAAGGAAAAATGATGAGTGAAGGGAAGAAATGAAAAACAAAAGTGAAGAAATCAAAAGGTTGTGCAAACATAAACACAACCTTTTTAACGATGTCAAGAATATGAAAGAGAGTCTACAAGAGTCTGAATGAAAGAATAAGGATGAAACTATTACAAAAAATTTTGAATAGAATATTACCAAAAGATTTGAAGAGGAATTCCAAAAAGGTTGAAGAATCCCTAAATAATAATGAGGTAAATAAGAAAATGTTATCTAGAATTGAAGGACATAGGTTTCTGAAGGTGGTATTGAATTGCAACTTCAAGATGAGAAGAAAGAACATATTCAAGAAGGTCACTAGAAAATACTTGAATAAATTGAGCTCTAACTTAATGATATATATGTCAAGAAGGTCACTAGAAAATACTTGAATAAATTGATCTCTAACTTGATGATATATATGTCAAATATGATGGGAGTATCTAAAAGGCATGATCAGATTATCACAAAGGACAAAGTAATAAAAAACCAAGAAAAGAGGATATATAATGGCATTTTGTGTGAGAAAAATGCTTATGATATGGGAGAATGTTAAGATCATACCTTAACCTCCCTATTAGGAGTCTCCCATTAATGTACATGATCATGTCCTTTGAATAAGCAGTATTGTTAACACCAAAAATTGTTCAGCTAGCTCTCCATGGTCCAAACCATAATTATACATCATAATCTCCCCATTATTTCCTCCATTTTGACCTTCACAACTTAAATTCCACCAAATATGGTCCAAAACATTATTATTCCTTCCCCCATAAATGAAGGGAAGTTGATCATTTATTCTGACTTATCTACACTCTCTCCAAAAAGGACCAAAAAACCCTAAAATTAGAATGGGTCAAAAACCATGGACAAATACCATGGGTCAAAAAACCTTAAATCATCCTATAAATAAATTGTGAAGGTCTCCCCATAAACATTCCCGAACCTTTTTATCACGTTCCTTGATTGAAGACACTTTTCACCTTTCGCCATTGTTCCCATATTTCTGCCATATCACTTCCACGATGTATGTTGAGCTTTCTCCATACCCACTTGGATCCATTCCCCCTTTTTTGACATCCATTGGTGGAGACGACTCGAGAACCAGACCGTGGAGCTGGTGGACCATTTCCTCGGACGGCTACAGTGGCCCATATTACTGAAAGGTATGCTTGTTTTTGTTTTTTATTAGTTAGAAAAAATATATAAATATCATAAAAAATATTTGTGTTATTACTGCTTATTGTTACAAGTTGAGGTTGAGAAATCCCTCACACCATGAAATCTACCCTATGATCTGGTTGATCTAGGGTAGGTGCTTTTGCACATAGCAGGGGAGAAATTCCCACTATAGTTTTGGCGACTCCATTGTCTCAATCCCCTCAGATATCTGTTTTTTGCAGGTGCTTCTATTGGTTTGTTCTCTTTGGCTACCTTTAGTTGTCAAATATTGGACCCCTCATGGTAGATCCGAACAATTATTGTCCCAGTGCTTGCCCCCCTGGGCCCAAGATGACAATCTTTTCTTTAAAAACCCTCGGTTTCGATCGGATTGCACCTATTCTACAAAAAGTTCCTACCAGTTTGCACCTTTTTTCCTCGATAAGTGCGATTCGGGTCATACCTTCTACCTTGATAAGTGTGACCTGGACCAAAACTCTAGATCACACTAGTCCAAGCTCCCGAAGCGATTTCGGTCGCTACTGTGACCCCATTTCGTGCGACCTGTCGTGCATAAACCCTTGTTTTGTGTGACCTGAGCCTTTCTACTAATTTTTCATCCTAATCTCTATTGTTTGAAAGTTGTGTACAACCTCGATCACACCTATTCCATTGACAGGTGCGACGTTGCATTTTTCAGTCTTTTTCGGTGTTTAAGCCCCTTTTCTAGACCCTGTCTGTGTTTTACCACTTCCTGACTTGTTTCTTTCCAGATCTAACCCATTACGGCCCCCTGGTTTTTTTTGTGGTCCTATTCACCTTGTATGTGAGCCCCCTTAGTTGAGCTTAGTAGTTGAGACCCCCTGTGTGTTTCCTACAACCTGTTAAGTTCCTTATGCGCTCATTTACTTGTGTACATTTTATTTTTTGGAAGGATTAGTTATTTTGTAAGATATTTACTGTCATTTACTATTATTTATATACATTTGCGTCTCGACCGTGATATTGATGGGGTTTATACATTACACATCACTTGATCACACATATCACACCCTAATGTAAAATGCTTGGTTCATGACCCCAAGCTAGCCTAAAAAATTCACTTAATTCAACCAACATTGTAACATTAGTTGAGGACCAAAACAACCTTATAGTTACGTTAGGACACTGGGGATAGGTATACAAATAAAACCCCTTTGTCAATTACATTTGAGAGATAGTTGTTTTCCATTAGGGTACCAAAATCCTCTTGTACTTGTTGACACAGTCACGATCAGTCGGTCAGAGGGCCCCCCACTCTGTGGGAGTAAGACACAACGAAGGGGTTCTAGAATTTAGGGTGAAATACCGCACTCCATTCTGCACCGAAGGATAACCGTTCATACTCCTCCTCATGCATGTCGAGGATCCCGAGTGTCAAGGACCAAAGGGCTGAAGTGCCAAGAAACCAATCTGGATGTGTCATGAACGAGGTGGCCTAGTTTCCATTCTATTTAGAGTTCTTGTACCCAAGGTCCCTCTCGGTAGTGGGATTCTCTTAGCCTATTGTTCTTCCATTTTGTATTAGTTGATTGGGATTTCACCACCTTACAGAGGATACGATTTGTGAGGGGATTCCAGCTTGTAGCTAGGATTTTGTGTTGGGCCTAGGGAAAATAAGGAAAAATTCATGCAGAATTTTGACTAAGTATGGAGAAGAGCTAAAGGAGGATAATAAGGAGCTACGACCGAGGAAGCAACATAAAGGAAAGAAGAGGAAGGACGTTGCGATAGAGGAAGTGAAACAGAGGAAGAAGAAGAGGAGGAGTTGATGGAAGAGGAAGTTGTGCTAGATAAGGAAGTTGAGATAGAAGGATGGAGTGCGAAATGGGAAGGTACGACAGAAAATCAGTAGTAGAAAGTGTGCAAGTACCATAATGGCTGGAAAACGATATTAGGACATAATGCTAAAAAAATGACAGGACTTAACGATCGTGGGTATGAGCTCAGCTGGAGCTGGCGAAAACCACACGCGTGGAGGAATCTTTGTAAGTCAGGTCATTAGTGCCTCTCGTTAGGTGTTGCAAGAATAAGAAAGACAACTTGTTGGTTGGATATAGAAATTTGGCTGAGATAGCGATAAAAATGAGTCTGTATCGATTCAGTATTGAGTTTGTATCAAGAATGTATGGAATCTGTATTGAGTTTGTAATGGGGCTATAAAAGAAGGAACCCAAGGTGTATGCGCGTTACACATTCTCCCTACAATCATTCTTTGTGGACTCTCATTGGCTGGAAAGCATGAGCTCTTGGTTGGTGGCTCTATATTGCTGAGTGCATCAGAGTAAATGCTTTGGTGGCTCTAGTATATTTTTTTGGATGCATATGCTTTGTAAGTCGTCTCATTAGTATGTTGTATTATCCCACATTCATGGGGATTAATAGTTGATGTTAAGTCATCGAATTAGATGTTGTATTATCCCACATTCATGGGCAGTAATAGTTGTCTATATTAGACTTAGTATATAAGTAAGTGTTGAGTCCAATGAAATTATCGAAGAGTTATTTTGTATTTAGATTGCTCAAAGGGGGTTTCCCCCTCGAAGTGGTCTACGATTAATAAAATATCTTTTGTGATCCATTATTTCTATTATATCGTGCATTCTCATTGTTTATTGCAGGAGTTTCTCCATATCTAGTCTTTCCATGGCACAAGTGAGATTTTTTGTTTTGGGTAGAAAAAAGGCAAAATTGGGCGGCGACTTTTAGATCCATTTTTGAAACTTTATGTGCAGATTCAAGAGAAACAAGTTGTAGATATGAATTACTATTTAAAAAATACGCATTTTCAAAATAAAAATCATCTTATTTGGAGTTCTAAAAGTGGAGATATCACTGACTTAAAATCAACCATTTTTCAGAATTTCGATGACAGTCGCAGAAATTGCAGAGCAGAAATCGTTTGAATAGGAGCCCAGATTTCTGTTACGATTTCAAAAAAAGATCCAGAGTGATTGTTCTAGTTCCAAAAATAGGTTATAATAGAGAATCCAAGCAATATTGATCTGGTTATGCTCATTTTAAACTTTTTGTCTCAAATTTCGAGCTCTATTCACTATTTTTTCTTGGCGTTGGTGGGATTTATGCCATTTTTTTTCCTAACGTTGTTCTTATTGCAGTAGTGCTTCTTCCTTGCATTGGTATTATTCATTCGGATCAGGGACTAAACCCAATCCCCTTAACTGTGGGAAGTACTTGGGCATATCCCTAAAACTCATTGTCAGGAGTACCACAGAAACCCCGAAGTCGCTGGCCATTGAGAGGACCTGCCAAGAAAAAAAGGGTAATGACCCCTACCTGATAGACTATTTTCCACCTGTGAGGTAAACCGAGAGCTTCCGTTTGTGGCAAAGCGGTTATCAGTTTACCCGAGCCATGGAGTGAGGGGTACTGCCTCAATACGTAAGTTGTTAGACAGCATTGGTGACCAAGTGAATCCCTTGAACCTTTAGGAAGCGGAACATACTCGGGGTCCATATCTATATCCAGTTGGTAAAGAACATTTTTCTAGAGCCGCCACATATCATCTCCAACAAAAATAAATAAATAAATAAATAAAATTCTGATTTTGGCCATATCTTCTTTGTTTTAGCTCCATTTCCCTTGAAAATCCATTGTAACCCTCATCATTCCATTCTACATATCTCATTCATTGAGGACCCTATCCCAAATTCCACTTCCTAAAGCCCGATATTCCACATTTGTCTATTTTTACGGTTTGTCATAACTTCTTCAATTCTCACCCAATCGCCTTCAAATTTTGCCATAGTATTTGTTTCTGAATTCTGCTTCATTGTCCCTCTCTGACAAATTTTCCCATTCTTTCACCCCATTTTTGAAATTCACATTTTATGTTTCCTTGTCCCTTAAAAAGTGTCCAAAACTTAGTCAACACCAATTACCCACTCGAGTTTTTCCCAACTCAAAATTTTCCTTTTCTAAAACCCTCTCTGTTTTTGTTTTCTACCCATTTCAAAAAAAAAATCTTGCTTATGGTTGTCACCCACGCAAGAGAAACTAGACAAATGGGAGAAGAACTTGTTTCCCTCAAGACCAAACTCGAAGATCTGGATCAAAGATTTCTTGACCTCCATCTTCAACATTCAGCCATGAACAATCGACAATAGCCTGAGTCTTCTGCAGACAATGAGTTCTCTTCTTCCAGCAACTTTCGTGCATTGAAGATTGATTTCCCTTGCTTTAATGGTGATGATCCAACTGGATAAATACATAAGGTGGAACAATACTTTAATATGCATAACACTTCTAATGTCACCAAAGTCCCACTTGCATCCTTTCATTTGGAACGTGAATCCCTTCAATAGTTCTATTGGTACATCAAGGATCATGAAGAGCCCCAATGGACAGATTTTTTCCAACTCCTTTTGCAACGATTTGGCCCTAGTGGTTTTGATGAATTCACAGAAGCACTCACCAAACTTCGCTAGAGTGGCACTATGAGAGAGTATTAGACAACATTTGAAAAATTAGTCAAGCACATAAAAGGATTATCTGATGCATTATACAGGAGTTTTTTTATCAGTGGTCTTAAGGATACAATCTGATCTGACATTAAAATTTTTTGTCCCAACACAATGAAGGAAAGCCTAGAGTTGGCTAAGTTACGGAGGACAAGATTAGGGCTCAACAACGCCCCAAATCCACTTTTGTTCCATTTAGAAATATGGTCTCCCCATGACCTCCAATCCCTCTAGCTCCTAGAACCACTCCTATCAAGCATTTGTCTGAAGCCGAGATGCGGGCACATAGGGAAAAAGGGATTTTCTATACTTGTGATGATAAATTCACCTGAGGACATCAATGTGCTGAGAAAAATCCCTATCTCTTGGATGTGGATTCTCCGCCTACACTTGAAATTTGTGCAGCTTCTCAGGATCCAGTAGATGATCAGGTCCACATTTAGCAGCCGTTTGTTGAACCTCCTTCTCATGATGACCACCCAGAGATATCTCTCCATGCATTATATGGAGTCACCACCCCACAAACCGTGCAGGTTAAGGGTTTCTTCAAGAATATCCCTCTTACACTATTCATTGATTCTGGTAGCACCCATAACTTCCTTGATTCTCAAATCGCCAAACAGGATGATAGTTTTGTCTATCCTTTCTCCAACTTTAAAGTCATGATTGCCAATGGGGGCACCTTACCTTGCAAGGGAAAGTGTTGCAATGTGCGTATCTCTATTGGATATTATACCTTGCGCTCTAACATGTTTTCCATGCTCTTAAGAGGATGTGATGTTATTTTGGGCACTCAATGGTTATGCACACTTGGACCCATCTTATGGGATTTTGCTGAACTATGGATGCATTTTTCCGTCAATGGAAAAAAACACACATTGAAGGGCTTACAGCCAAGGTCTCTTAGCATCATCAATTCACATCACATGGAAAATCTCCTTAAGAATAAGTCACATGGTGTCATCGCTTAGCTCCATTCCATTCAAATGCAACCATCAATGCTCTCCACTACTTCCTTGGTTGTACCACAAAATTTGGATCAATATGCATGTGTCCTTGCTGAAGCAATGGAATTTCCATCTTCAATACCAGGCGGCCATCATATTCTGCTCCTTATTGGACGCATCCCTCCCAACATCAAGCCCATCCCTACACAAGTTTGGACAAATATATCGATCGATTTAATTGAAGGGATCCCAACATCTAGCGGGAAGATAATGATCTTGGTTGTGGTTGATCGCCTCTCCACATATAGTCATTTTTGTGCCCTTAGCCATCCATACATCGCCTCCTCAATCGCACAGATTTTCATGGACCAGATCTTCTGCGATGCAACTTTCACAAGTCAGTTTTGACAATAACTATTTCTCCACACTGGCACCAGAATGAAGATGAGTTCAGGGTATCACCCACAAACAAATGGTCAAACTGAAGTTATCAAAAAATGTTTGGAAACCTATCTTCGTTGCTTCAGCTCTGAACAACAACCTCATTGGGAAAAGTGGCCCCCTCTCGCTGAATGGTGGTACAATACCTCCTACCATACTGCATCTAAAAGGAGTCCATATGAAGTAGTTTATGGTCAGGCACTACCAATGCTCCTTCCATATCACCATAGTAGTTTACTAGTTCAGGAAGTTGACACGATTCTTCGAAAACGAGATTATATTCTTCACATTTTACAAGACAATATTCACATGGAAAGAAACCGAATGAAACACCAAGGTCGTCACCATTCTGAGCACACTTTTCAAGTTGGTGATATGGTTTTTCTTATGCAACATCCTTACAAGCAATCCTTCCTAAAACTCACACGGCGTCATAAGATGACTCCAACGTTCTATGGCACATATAAGTTTCGTCAAAAGCTTGGGATCATTGCTTATAAATTGGGATCATGGTGGTACAATACTTCCTACCATAATGCATCTAAAATGCCTCCATATGAAGCATTTTATGGTCATGCACCTCCAATAATCCTTCCCTACACCCCTACCAGTTCACTAGTTCAAGAAGTTGACATGGTTCTTTGACACCAACATCATATTCTTCACATTCTGTAGGACAATCTTCACATGGAAAGAACCCGCATGAAACAATAGGCCAATCAACACCGTTCTGGGCGCACTTTTCAAGTCAATGATATGGTTTTTCTTTGTCTGCAGCCTTCTAAGAAATCCTCCTTGAAACTGAAAGGGAATCAAATGCTCGCTCCAAATATCTCTAGTACATATACAGTTATTCAGAAGATTGGGTCTGTTGCTTATAAATTGGCACTTCCTCCTTCTTCTCGCATTCAACAAGTGATTGGCACCAACATCAGAGCACAAATTGTTTTATTAGAATGAGATAATGAAGTATCCATCATTTCGGAGCCAGAGGCCATCCTTAATAAGTGCACTTGTCAGCTTCACTCTCAGTCCATCACAGAGGTCTTAATTCAGTGGCACATCATGCAACCAGAGGATGCTAGATGGGAATCACTCCTTCAGATTCAGCAACCATTTACACATCTAAAGCTTTGAGGACAAAGCTTTTCTAAGAGGGAGGGGATGTTAAGAACCCATGTCAACCCTCCTCTTTATTTTGTTAGTATATTTTGTTGGACGCATATGCTTTGTAAGTCGTACCATTAGTATGTTGTACTATTCCACATTCATGGGGATTAATAGTTGATGTTAATTCGTCCAGTTAGTATGTTGTATTATCCCACATTCATGGGGAGTAATAGGTGTCTAGATTAGACTTAGTATATAAGTAAGTGTTGAGGCCAATGAAATTATCGAAGAGTTATTTTGTATTGAGCTTGCTCAAAGGAGGTTGCCCCCTCGAAGTGGAATGTGATTAATAAAATCTCTTCTGTGATCCATTATTTCTGTTATATCATGCATTCTAATTGTTTATTGCAAGAGGTTCTCCACATGTGGTGAGGGATATGTTGTGGCAACCAAAGAAACCAGAGATCCAAGATTGGGTGGAATCCAAAGAGTTAGAATTCGCAAGAAAAGAAAGTGAGGGATCTTGGTGGAAGCCAGCAGAGTGGTTGGGACGATACATCTATACAGACATTCACGAGATTTTCTTTTCCAAGTTTCCCATTGTGTTGCATGAATGGTTATCTAGGTTAGCAACCCAACAAACAAATTTTCAAGGCAGAGAACCAGGGGTGTGGACTCCCGAGTTAATTGAATAACTGAAATAAGTAAGCAACCCTATTTGAAGGGCTGTTTATTTTTGGATAAACAATATCCTAGAGGGATATATTACTGAGTTTGTTGTTGACACAATAACCTCATACAGTGAGGTAGAGTGAAAAAAATTTCAAGCCCCACGCAGTAGATATCTGTCATCTTTAAAGATGTGGATAAAACTGCTTGTATGTGAAAAAGGCATTCTGAAAATGTAACAAGACTGTATAGAAATAGAGTAGCTATGTCTCAGCAGAACCATAAAGTGAGATGTTCCCAGGAGATAGTGGAACTGAACTAGAGTAGGGGTTTTTAAAAAGCAGAATAAGATTAAGGTTTGACAAGCGAAGAAAAACTATGTTCGGAAGAGGGAGTTGCAGCACAGATAGAGGAGAAGAAAGCTACGAGCTTGCATAATACTTGGACGAAGGGTCTTGTGACAAAGAAGAGGAATATCAGCCAATCTATGAAGGAGATGAAGAGTCAAAAGAGTCAACTAAAGCACCAAAGTGAGAATGTGGTTACAATTCACCTACAACACTGCAGACATTGCCAAAGGTAAGATGGAGAGACTTATCTCCAAGTAATTTTGTAAATATGAGTAGTAATAATGCTATAAATAGAGGACAAGGAAGTCTGACTAGACAAAATTGTGTTATGACTGTACGAGCAGCAAATACAATGGCTGGAGCAGACATTAAGTTATCAATATTCAATGGAAATAGGTTGGAAGACCCATAACAACATTAGTTCCTTTGTGAAGTTGTATGGAATGTGCGATAGATCTGGGATGAGAATATCAAGAAATCACAGATGATCATGACTCTATGAGGTCATGTGCTTGACTGATATATGAAATTTTCCATCGTACCCGTAGGATTTGTCCTGAAAACACTTAATAAGATTCGACTGGGTCTGGTAGATGATTTCAGAAAGACATAGTCTGAATCACAATGCATCACTAAAATCAAATAGATTAAGCAGTTACCAACATAATCTATTTGGGACTTTGACCAAAGATTTAAGACATTGATGGCCAAAGTAAGCTTTCAAATGTCAGGTGTACAACAGAAGGAATGGTTTATTACCTCCTTGTTACCACATATACCAACCCTATTCATGCAACTGAATATTGTGTTGTAGATAGAGGATCTAGAAGTAGCAATAAAATTAGAAACCTCGATTGTTGGAAAAACTAGCTCGGGAATGATGCAAATTCAATCACATATGGCAAAACTTACAGTGAAGCTCCAAGATATTAAGAGAGGGAAGGAATTTCAGTAATAAATATGGTGTACAAGATCCAGAACAAATAGACACCATAAAGACAATTGCTCGGCGCTCATGAACTATGTCGTAGCAGGCACACCGAACCCATTAAACACTCAAGGGATGCCTTGGTGTAGTATATGCCAGACTAAGGGGGCACAAGTCCAAAGAATGGATGTACTTACAAAATATTGTAAGTACACCAGCTAGTCTGTATTGTAAATTTTGTAGATCAATGGGTCATGATGAAAAGGAATGCAGATCATTTCATCTACTACAAGAAGAGACGATGGATACCTACTTAATGAAAAATGATGAGCAGATGCAAGTTAAATGACCTCAACCTAAGTATCATCCTACGCAATATCAACAACCGCAATACTAGCAGAATCAATATCCTCAACAACAATGATACCCTCTGCAAAGGTGGGTGGAAACTTTAGACTTCGAGGACAACAACAAGGAGGAGAATTTGGTCGAGGAAGAGGCCAAGTCATATGTCATAATTGCGGGCAGCTAAAACATTTTTCCTGAGATTGTCAATGTGCTACAAAAACTTGTACATTGCGTAAATCATTTAATCACATTGTTTAACAACTTTCGCAACTAATTGTGAAATGATAGGCTAGGATTGTCATAAATACCAAAACGGTGCAGAATCAGAATCCAAATCCCAATTAGAACATTTAGATGATCTTCGTTGAACCAAGAGAACCTCACATTGTTGTAGCAATAAGAGGAGGTGCTACGACAGGTGCAGACTGGAATACATAGCAAGGACAACTGTAGGTGAGACCTACGGCAAAGAAGAGAGCTCCACAAGATGCCCAAAAGGAGAAATAAGTCTTCTTGGAGGTGCGACCAGAATCTTTTGATGCTAATCAACTGTCGACATCTGGAAAAGTCAAGACCATGCCCGAATGATTTGAACAACTGATCAAGAAGCCACCAATGAAAGAGGTTAGTAAACTTACAGAATTTTTCAAAATTTGTTTAGCGCTAATCAATGATAAAGATGTTGTCGCGGAACTAAAAACACTAATAGAAGAAACCTTGGGTGACGTGCGACCTGAAAAAAGAGTTAATCATATCGGGAAGAGACTGAAGACAGACCGAGAACTGTGAATGACTGCGCAAATAGGAGACTATGATATGGATTATATAATATTTGATTGAGCTCGGATGTTAACATACTGACAAGACAAACATGTGAGAACATGGATAAGCCATGACTAGACTGGTCTCCCATTCAACTAAGGCTTACAAACTAGCTGAAGGTTCTACCGATTGGTAAACTAACTCAAGTGCCCGTAGAAGTCGAAGGCTTAAGAACATATGTCAACTTCCAAGTTATTGACATTGTCAATGACACACATCCAGATATTGTAGTGCTAGGAATTGATTGGGAAAAAGACAACCAGACTAATATAAATTTCAAGAAAATGATCTTATCATTTGAAGAATTTAAAATAAGAGTGGTTGCACCAATTGATTCGCTAGAAGGACAGAGATTTGTTGAGCCCATACATAGTGAAGGGAAAGGAAATTATCTAGATGAATTGTATAATATCATGTCTTTAAAATAATATTATATAAGTGCAACAACTGATGGGAAACTGAGTTGGCAGAGTGTAAGTTCATGCACGTCTGACTCAGGTGATGCCCTGGAAAATTTCCAGAACATGCCACATGAATAATCCATGAGAAGATGTGCAAGAATCACAAGAGTTGTCCAAAGGGAGGATCTTAAGCAAGTATGCTTCCTACATATGAAGGATTACCTAACCTTACATCTTTTCTAGTAGAATTTGAAGAAAAAGTCACAAAATCACAGCGATTGTCCGCTCTAGACTATATGCTGAAAGCTACGCCCGCTAGATGGTGGGGTACACACAAACAGTTTATCTTCGAATGGCTACAGTGTATAAGATTAATGGATATCATATATGGGGAAGATATCAGTTACCCTAATCAAAAGTATACAGGACTGATAGATCACGTGGAACATATTGAGCATTATTGCAAGAACTAGAAAGAATATCCGTGACAAGAGTGGGTTCATCGATTCATCCACACTTTAGAAATGGTACCAAGAAATTGGTACACATCAATGGAGCTGTGATGAGGAACTATTGGATGGGAAAGCTAGCTGTAAGCTTCACTTAGACATTTGAGTTCACAAGTGAACACCTGACAATCGATGTTGCGCTACAAATACTAAAGGAAAAATATTTGAAGAAATCCCAGTTGGAACCACGAATTTCCATCAATGCAATATGATAGTACACAAATGGATGTAGTGCTACAATATCATGGGAGAACCGAATGATGATGACCCACTTGAGATAAATATACATGAGTCAGAAGGTATGCATGTAGTGGAAGGACCTGCTATGTCCACTGACCAGTTTTTAAAGCCACTTAAGATTAAGAAAGTAAATATTGGGTTAGTTGAAAACCCAACATTTTCTAACATTGGATATTACTAGGATGATGAGACTGTGGGAAATATCACTGACTTACTACATGAATTTCAGGATCTATTCCCTACAAAGTTTTCCGAAATGAAAGGCATAGTTGGGGACCTTGGTGAAATGAAGATACCCTTGAGGTCTGATGCAAAACCTGTCAAACATCAAGCATACAGATTAAACCCTCTCTAGAAAGAGAAATTTAAATATGAACTTGATCGACTACTAGAGGCAAGTGTAATAGAACTAGTTAAAGAATCAGAATGGATCAGTTTGATTTTAGTACAAGACAACAAAAATTCAGGGGGAGTGAGAATTTGTGTTGATCTCAGGAAATTAAATGATGCCTGCTTGCATGATCCATTTCCGAACCCATTCACAGATGAAGTATTGGAATATGCTGGAGGACAAGAAATGTATTCATTCACTGATGGATTCTCAGGATACCATCAGATAAGAATTGCAAAAGAGAACTGATGAAAGACTACCTTTGCGATAGAGTGGGGATGCTACCAATACACGGTAATACCCTTTAGACTCAAGAATGCTCTTGCAATATTTTTTAGAATTGTAGTTGCTGTATTTAAATATTTTATACACAAATTTATTGAAGTCTACTTTGACGACTGGACAATATTTGGTCTTATAAAATATCACATAGAAAATCTAAGAATGATGCTGGAATGATGCCGCCATTATCAAATTTCCCTAAATATAAGAAAGTGAATTTTTTGTGTGCCTTTTGGAGATCTGCTAGGCCATGTGGTATGTTGTGATGGAATTTTGGTTGATCCATCCAAAATCGCCATCATCCTTGACTTACCACCACCTACCACGGTTAAAAAGGTAAGAGAAACATTAGGACATATGGGATACTACAACAAGTTTATCAAAGGATGTGCACAGGTGACTGCCCCAATGGAGATATTGTTGAGAAAAGACACTAAATTTCAGTGGACAAATGAATGTCAAGAGATTCTAGGCAATATGAAAAGCAAGATGGTTGTTGATCCCATACTTGTATTTCCAGAATGGAAAAAATAATTTCATGTTCATGTCAATGCATCATCAATTGCACTAGGTGTGGAATTGACGCAACCATGGGAAGGAGCGATTGATCACCCCATCGGTTTTGCTAGCAGGAATTTATCAACTATAGAGAAAAATTACACTACAACAGAGATGGAAGGACTTGTGATGGCTTATGCACTACAAAAATTTAGACATTACTTGCTGGGTGGACATTTCAAAATGTCCAGTGACCACTCTGCACTGAAATATTTGGTCAATAAGCTAGTGTTGGGGGGGGCAGATCTGCTAGTGTCTTCTCTTCTTCCAGGAACTTGAATTTGAGATAATTGTCAAACCGGGCTGATTGAACTTGGGACCAAACCACCTATCAAGAATTGAGACTAAAGAAGAATTTACTAGTCTAAAAGATAATCTTCCTAATGCGCAACTGTTTGCGATAACCTCCGTTGATGATCAATATGAAGATATCATACATTTTATGACTACAATTTTTGTGCCAAATGAGTTTACAATAACATGGAAGAAACAGTTGTAACATGAGCCCCAGATTTCTAATTGATTGTTGGCCACTTGTATAAACTAGGCCCTGAAAAGATACTTCGATTTTATGTTTTGGAACATGAGTGGCCTATGATTTTAAGTGAAGCACATGCTGGTATCGTAGGAGGACGCTATTTAGGAAAAGAGATCATGCGCAAGATACTACAGGAAGGGTTATGGTGGCATAGTATGCATGTAGAAACTCAACTATTGTCGTAGTTGTGATATCTGTCAAAGAATAGGAAAGCCATCTCGAAGAGATGAAATGCCATTAGTACCACAAATAACATTAGATGCATTTGATAAGTGGGATGTTGACTTTGTGGGACCTATTATTCCAATAGGGAAGTGCACAAGAGCAAGGTATATTATCATTGTGACTGGCTACCTGACTACATGGGTAGAAGTTGTGCTAGTAAAGGATTGTATTGCTGCGATAGCTACGAAGTTCTTATTTGAAAATGTTGTAACAAGATTTTGGTGCCCAAAGATATTGATTAACGATAAAGGTACACATTTTTTTAATCAATTGATTGAAGAACTAACTGACGAATTGCACATACACCATAGAAGAACAACTCCATATCACCTGCAAGCAAATTGAGTGGTCAAAGAATTTAACAAGATTATGGAAAACATGCTAACAAAATTCTGCAATGCGCCAAGGAATGACTGGGATCAAAATATTTCTGCAGTACGATGGGCATATCGCACAACATGCAAAAATTTAACAGGTCAGACACCATTCAAGTTAGTGTATGGACAAGAAGTTGTCATGCCCATGGAATATATTCTACCAAGATTAAGAGTGGTGGCGCTCATGGAAATGACAGATGCTGATGTTGTAGAAGAAAGATTGCTTCAACTAATCCATTTGGAAGAATAACGCTTCATTGTAGGATTTCACCAGAACGTAGAAAAGAAAAGGCAGAAGATATGGCATGATAGACACATTAAGAACAATCATTTTGAAGTTGGAGGACTTGTTCTTATGTATGATAGTAAATTTTTCAAGCATCCATGAAAGTTAAAAACACATTGGTTAGGACCATATGTGGTTAAGTAAATCATTGAGGGAGTAGCCTTGAAACTAGAGAAACTAGATGGTACAGAAGAAAAAGGGATCATAAACGAGAGCTGATTGAAGCCTTATCTTGATAACTACGATTAAGTTGAAAGTAAAAAAAGGGGGGGGGGAGTGTTGTACCAACTTCGTATAAATCTATGGGAAGGGAAAAACAAGTCGCAAGGAGTACGAACATAAGTGTAAACAGATGAAAATAAATTCTCAAGGAGTGCGACTAGAAGTGTAAGCAGATGAAAATAAATTCGCAAGGAGCGTGACAAGACGTTGTGGGAGCTTGGAAAGAGAAGCAGTATTATCACATGAAATGACACCACAAGGAAATGATGTGACGCTCAATCAAGAATTAAGTGCTAATAAGAAGGATATCAGTCCTTCAAATATGCAGATACCAAGTAAATATGATCACCCCATCAGTCATAAGTAGCATGATGTCACAATGAAAAGGGAGCAGCGAAAATGGGTGTTAAGATACAAATTTGAAAGGGAGACCCACATGATGGATCGTGTTGTCATGATACTACTCACTAATGGCACGTCTAAAGATTTGACAAAAAAAACACCTAGATAAGTATTTTACTTTCCCTTGTGTTCAAGTTAAACCCCATAAAATGCCAGAATGAACTATTATAGGAACATCGAGAGCTAAAGAAATATTGTGGGAGAAGTATTGGGAATGTGGTTTTTAGTGCTAATACCCTTGGGGGCTCTGAGAATACTGTTGTTATACCTGTTATGGTTGAGGAAAATATTGTCAGATATGTTCCACTGCAAGGAGGGAGACACCTGCAAATTGAGCTAAATCCAATCCTCCATGTAGCGTTATGAACCATCCTACTAGGATGGATGCCAAGGAAGTGTTCTGGTTCCCGTGAGAGAAACATGATCTCAGCATTATTGAGAAAGAATGAAGACATGGTGGCTAGAATCCGAGGACCACGGGATATCCCACCAAATTCATTGAAAAACATTGTGGGAATAATGTCCATAGTGCATAATATCCATTTCTAGAACCCGCAGGTCCGAACTAGTGTTCAGATAGCGACGAAAAGAACTAGAGGCCACCGTCATCACTACCATCCCTATGAAGAGCTGAAATATTTGGGTGTGATGACGCTTTCAGGGAAAAATGTTGATGTATTTGTAACTTCAGAATGTATTCACTTGTATATTTTATGTATTGTACCCTGATGTTCCTGTCGGGAAGTATCGGTAATGTAATTGAGTTATGTCATACCCTGATGTTCCTATCGGGAGAATCAATAATGTAAACAAGTCATGTAAAGTAAATGAGGTTAGCCCTCCATTGTAATTCGGGGAAATAGTCCCCACACTTGAGTTATTGTTAACCCTCCTTGTTGATCAGAGGGTAAAGTCCCCACAGTTGAGGGGCACAAGGGTTATTAGACTCTCCTAGAGAAGTCGGCCCTGGTAAGTAGTTGTTAAGTGAGGCCGACATGTTGGAGTGGAAATAAAGTGAACAAAAGAATATAAATAGAAGTGAGGCTCTCCTCATTTCTACACAACACACACTCACTCAACTGGGGCAAATGAGTGAGAAAGGAAGTGTTGGCACAAGTGAGAGAGATCAGCTGTCGAAGATCATCTTTATGTTTTTAGGTTTTAATTTTGCTATTGGTGCTCATTCTATCTCCGAGGAAGTTGTAGGGTTTTCTCCTTTATGGTTTCCCCGAGGAAAATTATTTGTGTCTCTTGTCTCTTGTGATTATTGCTGTGTATTTTATTCTCTCATATAAGATCCTAAGATCATATTGCTTAAATGATAAAAATCTAACATGGTATCATAGCTAACCTAAGAATAAGACATTGTGCAGCTGCAGAAGCTAGGTATTCTTACTTTTTGGGTCTCTCTCCACAATCCATCAACAAAATGAGGCTAGGATGAACCTCCCTTAAAGGGCACATCTTTTTGTTGAAGCAAAATTTAATTTCGGGCATTTTCAGTTTTTGCTGCAGGAAATTAGGGATTTTCACAGAAGAAGAATTTTTTGAGTGACCCAGCATAGGATTACTCTCCTCATAAAAATTTATGTTTAGAGACCTGGGTCGATATTTTTGTTTGGGTGAAACTTCGATAAAGTCAAACCCTAATTTGACCCCGGGCCAGAAAAACCCTAAAATACTAAAACTAGTAGTTTTGGTAGATTCACTATATCTCAATATTGGAGAAGGCTCGGGAGACAAAACTTTTACAATACGAAGAAAAATTCCTAATGTACAATGTGTAAAATGTTCAACCTCATATTCTCTATATATTTGGTGATATGTTTCCTCCAAATCAAGGTTCTAGCCTCTTCCAGGATTCATCCCTAAACATGACACCTAAGGAGAATTGCAATATATCGGGCTACAAAGATACAAATGAAATTTCTCAGGATGTTCTAGATAGGGCATGAAATTTACTTTCTTTGGTAAAAGTTTCAGACCTTGAAGGTGAAACAATGACACGTGGCAGTCCGTACAACTTCTCTATGCTGAACAATCCTTAAACAAGTCACCTTGGGAAAACGCTCATAAGTCCCAATTGGTGAAACCAATTCTAGTAAAACCAATTCTAGTAAAACCTGTGGTATTGGAAAGAGGCCACAATACGTTACCTCAGTATGAAATTTCAGACATAGAGGAATAGTAATTTTGGAGATAGCACAGAAACAGTATCAAGAATTTCTGTAGAAGAAATTGGTAAACTAGGGCTTCTTGTTCTGGGAGCTTCCCTCCACTGTTTTCAGAAAAGGAATACATTGGAAGCTTTCCTTAAAGAGGTCTATCTTTCTATCCAATCATATCTGAAAGATTCCAAGTTTTGAAAATTAGGGCTTCTCTGACAACCCCTAGATCATCTAGTTCCAAAACCAGGACATACACCTCAAATCGGTAAGATCTAATCTTTTGCTATTTACATTTGAGGTTCTCATTTCTAAATGACTAGTCACACTATATTGATGACAATCTTGGTGAAACTAAAAAATTCCAAGCATGGAAGTATTGTATCTCATTGGTTCTTGAATAAAATGAATTGGACACCTACATAAGTGGAGATGTTCCAGTTCCAGAGGAAGATGAGGGTAAAAGCCTTACACAAGAAGAACTTGGTCAAGGCCAAGAAGATCATTGCTGATTCAATCACGGATCACCTTATACCACAAGTTTCTTCCCTAAATACACCGAAAGAGATGTTTGATTCCTTGAAAAAGCTATTTGAAGGGAAGAACATAAATCGAAATATGACTTTGAGAAAACAGTTGAAGAATTTGAAGATCCAAAATGCAGAGACCATGCAGTCATACTTTACAAGGGTATCTCAAATCAAAGAAAATCTTGAAGCAGTAGAAGAAGAAAATGCAGAATTTGTGATAACCACCTTGAATGGCCTCTGAGGATCATGGGATTCATTCATTCGAGGAATGTGTGCCAGAAGGAAGTGATTACTTTTAGCAGGCTTTGAGAAGAGCACACATAAGAAGAAGCTCAACTCATAATAAGAGAGAAGAATATGGGAGCAACAAAAGATCAAGATTTCATGATTCAAAGAAGATACGTCAAGAGATGAGGAATATGAAGAACTCAATTCTTGAAGAACCTCTTATCCATCTTGATCTTGGATAAGAAATGATGCTATTATGAATAAATAAGACAATGAAGCTAAAAGAAGGAGTCTACCCACGAAACAAATAAAGATAAGTATTCAATTGTCATTTCATTATATTGTTTTGTTATGCATTTGTTTATATTCAGTTGATGTATTATGCATGATAGAATATTTGCATTAATGACAATATACTACTAATATGCATGTGATGGGTAAGTAGCTCATGGTGCTATACAACTCTCCATTGCTACTTATCTAGAATGAAACCTCTTTGCTAACATATTGGATTAGTGCACAATCTCAATGATGTCTTGGTAGAGATGAAAGGCATGTAGAAAAGTTTATGTGAGATATGGATGAATGTTGTATTGGCTAAAATAGTTGCATGATTATATCTTTATGCATAAGAATTTTCCATTATGAATATGCCTTATGAAATGTTTCTAACCATATAACTAATGCATTTGACTTGTAGGAAATACCACGTACAATCACCTACAAGAAAAGAAGGATGAGACTTGTTCTGAAGAACAAGTGACAATAGTTCAAGAAATAATCCAAAATGAAGAATAGTATGACGAGGCCTCAGACACAATGCAGTTATGTGACACTGTTGAGCGACATCATTGTTGCAGATCCTTCCAGCTATGAAGAAGTAGACAAGAAGAAAGGGAAGGAGAGTACAATTTCAAGAAGAATGATGTCTAGGATATGGTTATACAATACACAACACGCAGTAGATAACAACATTGTGGGATACAAGGCAAGAAGCATAGCATGATGCTTCTCACAAAAAGAAGGCATAAACTATGAAGATACATTTGCAGCCATTGGAAGTTAAGACTCATGACAGGAAGACTCATGTGTGCAAAATAAAGAAGACCTTGTACGATCTCAAAAGACACCCATGGGATAACACATGTACGAGGATCTTGAATATCACCTAGAGTGATGAAGATATTAACCTTTTCTACAAGGTTGAAGATGAAATCCTATAGAGGATGACAAGCTCATAGATGGGTGCGAGAAGAAATTTTTAGAGGATCTTGGTATCTAGTGAACCTAAATGGATACATAGAATATTAGTAGTAGAGGAAGATACTTGTCACATCGGTACAAAATGTTTTAGTGCATAGAGTATGAAAGACAGAGGGAGAATGATGCTCCACTTCAGAGGGAGTGACTACAGAAGATCCTGAGGTTCGACATGGTATGACAGGATGGACAACTTACTGATGACTGTAGGATTTACTGAGAGTAAAGCGGATTCCAACCTTTGCTTCAAGGTTAAATATGGAATACCAACAACTCTCATGTCATATGTCGATGACTTGTTCCTGACAGAAAAGAGGAACTCATTAAAGTTGCAAGAAGGAGACTTGCTTCCGAGTTCGAGATGAAGGACTTGGATATGATGCATTACTTTCTAGTAATGGAGGTGTGGCAAAATGTGGATGGAATATCCCTGGGACAAGGGAAGTATGCAGTAGATATCCTAAAGAGGTTCAGGATGATGGACCGCAAGGCCATGACCACACCTATGGGATTGAACCTAAAGCTATTGAGTGTTGCTTCATCAGAGTCGGTTGATGCCATGATGTATTGTCAGATGATTTGTTCCTTGATATACCTGACAAATACGAGACCGGACATTTTCTTTGCTGTGAACACATTGAGACATGTTCACTTGATGATTTCAAAACATGCAATGAGGTACCTGAAGGGTATAGTTGAGTATGTGCTCAAGTATGATGTGAATCAGAAGATTAACCTGGAAGGTTATGTGGATTCAAATTGTGCAATGCCATTGATAGGAAGAGCACTTCAGGGTGCTTCTTCAATATGAGATCAGGTGTGACATCTTAGTTTAGCAGGAAGTAGTCCTGCATGGCACCGATTAAAACTGAAAGAGGAGTAGTGAAGCTATAGTATGTGATCCATATCGATATCTCTCAAAAGAGGGAGTTCTAGCATATCCGATGAGACAGGTTGTCTGAGCATAAAATCTCGACGAAGCTCATAGGTGGCTCAGACATAAATGATCCTGTAGGTTGTCCTCGAATGTAATTAGTCCTGGTGAAGCTCATAGTTTATCCTTGGATGTAATCAACCCTGATGTGATTCTATGCTAGAAATGGCCAGAGTGAAGTTTGAGTACTTTAGGGAGAAGCTTGGTGTTTTCCAGGTCGAGGTTCCCTCCAAGAGGAGGTGGTAAGTCTGAGAGCCTTCCTTCATGGTAGGATTGGTTCCTTCCATGGTTAGATGTAAGTGCATGGCCATTATGACATGGTGGCGGGATGGGACTCCCATGGTCTGATGTAAGTGCAGAGCCATTCTGACACGGTGGCAGGCTGGGCCTCCCATGGTCAGATATAAGTGCAGAGCCATTTTGATTGGGTTAGATGTAAGTGGGTCAAATATAACTGCTAAGCCTTTTTGACATGGTGGCAGGATGGGCCTCCCATGGTCGGATATAAGTGTTGAGCCTTTTTGACATGGTGTCAGGATGGGCCTCCCATGGTCGAATATAAGTTCTCATCCTTTCTGACATGGTGGCAGGTTGGACCTCCTATAGTCAGATGTGAGTGTTGATCCTTTTCGACATGGTGGTAAGTTGGAACTCCCATTATTAGATGTGAGTGCTGAGCCTTTCTGACATGGTGGCAGGTTGGACCTCCCATGGTCAAATGTGAGTTCTGGGCCTTTCTGACTGGGTTAGATGTAAGTGCTCGACGAGCCTTTCTGACATGGTGGAAAGTTGGACCTCCCATGGTTAGATGTGAGTGCTGGGCCTTTCTGACTGGGTCCGATGTGAGTATTAGGCATGCCTTTGTAACATGGTGGTGGATGTGTTCCTCTCATGGTCAGATGTAAGTGTCGGGTGGGCCTTTCTGACTGGGTCAAATATAAGTGCTGAACAAGATGAATATCTACATGGAGGCTAGGCCTACAACCATCATGAAAAAGGGTTGGCTCTGTAGAACTTCCTATGATGATTAGAATTGAGAGATAGAACCAGTTGATCGAGATGGTAGAAGCAGTGATGATGTTGATCCAATGATGATCTAGAATTGATGTTGATCCAGTAATGATCCAGTGATGATCCAGACTTGACGTTGATCCAGTGATGATCCAGATTTGATGATGATCCAATGATGATCTAGTGATGATCCTGTTTCGATGATGATCCAGTGATGATCTAGATTTGATGATGATCTAGACTTATCCAGAGAAAAATACTTGTGTTGATGAATTGTGTCAAGAGAATACCTTCCTAGTTAAGAGGGAGTGTCAATGTATTTGTGACTTTGGAATGTATTCACTTGTATATTTTATGTATTGTACCTCGATATTCCTATCAGGAAGTATCTGTAATGTAATTAAGTCATGCATACCCCGATGTTCCTATCGAGAGAATCAATAATGTAAACAAGTCATGTAAAGTCAATGAGGTTAACCCTCTATTGTAAGTCAAGGCAATAGTCCCCACAATTGAGTCAATTTTAACCCTCCTTGTTGATTGGAGGGAAAAGACCCCACAATTGAGGGGAACTAGGGTTATTAAACTCTCCTAGAGAATTCAGCCCTGGTAAGTAATTGTTAAGTGAGGATGAAATGTTGGAGTGGAAATAAAGTGAATGAAAGAATATAAATAGAAGTGAGGCTCTCCTCATTTCTACACAACACACACTCACTCAAGTGGGGCGCATGAGTGAGAGAGGAAGTGCTGGAACAAGTGAGAGAGATCAACTGTTGGAGATCATCTTTATGTTTTCAACTTTTACTTTTGCTATTGGTGCTCATTCTATCTCGAAGGAAGTTGCAAGGTTTTCTCCTTTATGGTTTCTCCGAGGAAATTTCTTTGTGTCTCTTGTCTCTTGTTATTATCGCTGTGCATGTTATTATCTCAGATAAGATCCTAAGATAATTTTGCTTAAATGATAAAAATCTAACAAAAAATGAGCCACCAGAGTCTAATAAAGGAAGGTAAGGAATTTATAGGATGGCATAATTCACCAACAGTGAAGCAAAGAAAAAAACTGAGTTTATACTAGAATTACAAACTACTGGGAGCCCCAAGGCTTTACCAATGTTGCATACTCATTCAAAGATGGTGCAGTGAAATATTCTGAAGGGAGGAAGGAAAAACATGGGATGGATTTCTGTTGAATCCAGAAATGTAGATAAGGAAAATCGGTAATAATGATAAGTCTTCCATTCTATCTGTCCTAATACTTTGAAAAAGTAACTACATTCAATAATTAGAATGAATGACAACAGTAACAGAAGTTATAAATACTTACAATAAGCAACATACACAGAAGGAATGTACATCTAGCTTGTACATCAAAAGGTGGCAATATAACAACATCAGTGGAGAAAGTCATGCCAAAACATGTCAGCTCCAACCAAGTGGAGCAAATGTAGAAGACGGAGGAAGAAGTGTGCACAGAAGCAGAGAGGGTGGTGAAAATCGTGGAATATTTTAATAAAAAAATTAGTCCAAGTCAAAACATGGACGAATAGCTTCAAGTGGCTCGGGACAACCCACAGGTGAGTGTTGGGAGCTTGTTGGGCCTAGGGACAATAAGGAAAAATTCATGCAGAATTATGCCCAAGCGTAGAGAAGAGATAAAGGAGGAGAAGAAGGAGCTAATGTTGAGGAAGAAGCATAAAGGAAAGAAGAGGAAGGATGCGACAACAGAGGAAGAAGAAGAGGAGGAGGGACCGAAAAAGGAAGCTATGCCAAATAAAGAAGTCACAATAGAAGGATGGAGTGTGACATGGGAAGGTACGAGAGAATATCAGCAACAGAAGGCATGCAAGTAGCATAACGGATGGAAAACGACAGTAAGACATAATGCTGAGAAAGTGACAGGCCTTAACGATCTTGGGTGCGAGCTTGGCTGGAGCCAACAAAAACCACACACATGAAGGCATATTTGTAAGTCAGGCCGTTAGTGCCTCCCATTAGGTGTTGCTAGAATAGGAAAGACAACCTGTTGGCTGGATATAGAAAGTCGACTGAGATAGCGACAAAACATGAGTCTGTAATGAATCTATATAGTGTTTATATCAAGTCGGTATTGAATCTATATCAAGAATGTACTGAATCTGTATTAAGTTTGCAATGGGGCTATAAAAGAAGGAATCCAAGCTATATGTGGGTCAGACATTATCCATACAATCAGTATTTGTAGACTCTAGTTGGCTGGAAAGCATGAACTCTTGGTTGGTGGCTCTGTATTGCTGAGTGCATCATAGTAAAGGATTTGCAGTTGAGTGCACATAAGAGTAGGAAATTTTGAGTCGATCAAGGATGTGTGTGGATCACTAGTAGAAGTAAAGTAGGAAGAGAACAGAGAGAATATCAAAGAGCATGAGAGGGAGAAAGATTATGTAAAACTAGAGAAGAATATCTCGAGCATAGTCTACAACTTAGTGCACAGACGAAAGGTGCATCTATTTCCTCATGCTAGATGAATAGAACCTTGTGGTTTTTTCCCGAATGGGTTTCCACCTTATATTATATGTATATGTGTGAATGATGAATGTGTTTAAGATATATGTGTAAATTTTGTATCGAATGAATGATAGTAGGTTTTCTTAGAACTAAATATATGTATGACGGTCACATGGTATTAATTGGATATGCTTATGCTGCATGTATTTTATTTATTTAATGATTTGCATAAGAGAAGATGGGGCAAAAACTAGTTGTTGAAGCACATTGTACACAAATAATACACCCCTAGACTTCATTGAGAGCCTTGGCGTAGATCTGAGGTACCAAAATCCCTCCCACCCAACTGCGGAAACGTAGTTCTGGAAGTTACCCATAAAAAGAGATATCTCGGGTGAGACGGAATTTGCATCGTAGGTGTTGCTGAAAGATTTCTACTCTATCAGTCGATATATCAGGATTTGTTGTGCTGAGCAGAAGGAATTGAACCTGGGTTGGGATTCCTGGATGAGGGATAGAGAGATAGAAAATCCAATAGTTTGCTTACACTTATAACCCATAGGTTAGTGTGTCATTTAATTTCTAGGTAGTGTTGCTTGTTGGCTTTCGAACCACTTTGTTGTAGAATTTCCTGTTGTGAGACGTTGTTGCAATTCGCTTTTAAATATTTCTTTTTGGCCCGTGAGCCACCAGTTTTGCACTCTCCTACTGTACACTCGGCTGTAGTTGGATTTTTGAGCCTTTGTTTGACGCTCTTGCACCTTTATTCATTACACAACATATCATCACGTCATAATTGATCCACCACAGTACTCACATAAACTTAGGGGGCATACCCCTCAGTTCGGTTCACTGAACCATCATCGTTAGATCCATATTAGACATTGTTCACCACCTTCAGAGCCATACACTGCATCTGAGTCTGATTTAGATTCCTATCAATATGAACCTACCTTATTCACTACCCCATCTATCCCTATGGCCGATGCACCTCCTAACCCCTTTTAGGGGGGGATGATCGATAATGGACTTGTGTCAGTTCCACCCTCCATTATGAGTATCCATTCTGCCGAACCTACAGGTCTTGGTACTAGTGGGCCTCTTTCCACTGTACACACTACTGCTAGTATGATACCCACTAATGGTGTCCCCACTCCAGCTACCATGGTCCATACCATAACGTCATTAATGCATGGGGACATTGGCCCTTCTACCACCATTCCAGTGACTACTTCTATTGTCGGAAGTCAGCCTTACCCACCCCCATTTACCCACAGGAACTACGTTCCCGCTAGCACCGGTACCATCATTGGCCCTTCCAGATATAGTCTAGGTCCTAGTCTATCATTCATTGCTAGTATCAACTTTCCTAATTTGGCATAGTTGAAAAATGACCCCATTCATCATAAACCATTATGGTTTCCCATGCCTACCAAAATCCCATCAGACATCCCTAAGTGTGAAGGGAAGGTGGGAGAAGACCCTCAAAACCAAAGCGTGGCTATTCCAGTGCACACTCAAAAGTGTTGTAGCCAAGTGGTATATCAAATAGCCTCATTCCACTTATCCTGACTTTTTCTCATTATCCTCGGTGTTCCTTCTATACTTCCAATTACCTGTCTGTTACGATGAGGGTTTGGAAATCCTATTATCATGTAGACAGAACACTTCTATCCATATCACATATCATATCCATGAATGGTTTCATCATTGTAGCTTGTGTAATATCTAGTTGGATGATAGGTTTTACTAAACTAGTTTCTCAAAAAATTACTCCCCCCTATCACCAAGGATGTTTCATTTGAGCACCCACAAACTGAGGAGGAATCCATCCTCAAGTCACAATAGTTCAATATTATCTACACCCAATCGAGTTATCTGTATACCTTCATACCTGATGCTCAATGTGTTGGTTCCTCATGTTGAGATATGCCAAGGACATCTCTCATGTTGCTAATGGAGTCATTGGATCTATTACCATATCATCCACACCTTTACACTTCCTCTCCTTTGATGCCACCTCACTCCAGTAACACCCCTAGTGTTTCCTAACCTGGTTCCACCCCTGATTTTTCATGCCTAACAGCTCATTCCAAAGCTAGACCTTCTTATGCATCTCCCACACCAGATCCTCACATTCACAGACTGGATTGATTTCCACATGCGTGTAATGGTCAGACGATTGGGTTTGCAACCCCTCTAGATGCTCCTACTTACTACCCACCACATGTGCAACCTACACCTGCTCCGGGCCTGACTCCTCCTGTTCCTCAAGGATAGGTCTACGCTCAGTCCATGTGACAGAAAATTGTCTCAATTTTCCTATTCTTTGCACCCATATGCGCACTATAGTCGATAACGATGACACACCAGTTGTCAATGTACTAACCATACCTGTGGTTAAAAACAAATCGCTACAAACCAACCACCGATGTGCATTTTTTGGCCTATATGGTCATTAAAACCATTTCCCAAACTTGCCTGAGTACCAGCCGCTCCTTAGTGAGCTTTGCAAGCACTCCTATGAGTCCGACATCACCATCCTTGAGGATATCCACCCTTCAACCTCTTCCTCGGACACTAATAACACCATTTATAAGATCTTTACTTCTAGTAGTGCTTTCTCGTCGTCAACTGTGGAATATTTTCCTAATATATCCCAACACCACTTCTATGATGATGGAGAGATCTCTAAAACTACCACCGGTTTTAACCCATTTCATTTAGTCCATGGTGTTGTTGGAGACATTTCCCACCATGCACACTTAATTTGGTCAATTTGACCTTGTTAAAACACTATCCTAAGTTTTATTGACTTAATTGGCATTAGATGAGCACACTATGACATCAACATGAGCACACCCACGCCTACCTTCAGTCAAGGAGGCCAACTAAGCCTTGTCCTTCATTCGGGGAGGCTAACTGGAGCACTCTGAGGGTGATCTGAGTGTCATAAATGCACCTAAATGATAATTGATGGTTACAATCAGTTAATCTAAATGGTGAAGGCACCTCCATTCATTATATTTATTATTTTATTAATATCTAACGAACTGGAGTCAACAGGGGTACCTCCAACCACCTCTGATGGCCAGTTTGACTTCAGTTAACCTCATTGGGGTTCGTTGGAGTTAATGATGCATCACCACTTATTGATTGGCATGCAGTGACATGTGTCTAAGCTACTTTTAGTTAGACTCATTCATCCATTGCACTCTGACTTCAATTAGGACTCAATTGATTCAATCAAGACTTGATCAGTTGGTTAACTAGAGTGTTTACTGTGGCTTACAGTCAGTTAAGCTACACCCATTCATTCAATTCGAATGACCTCCTTGGGAATTCGAATTATCTTGGAATTCATGCATCTTGCATGATCATTGTATTGTATTATTCATTATTCATTGATTATACAGAGCTGCTACTTCCATTGCAGCACCATTTTTCTAATTTTATGCTTAATTGTCTGAATTCTTTGTGAGACTGTGTTTTCAGTCCCTAGACCACTGTGACAAATTAATATGGTATCATATCTAATGGTGGGACGAAGCTCAGATATCTCAAAAGCATGGTTTTTGACAAATCTTGCTTAAAAAATTAAGCAAATACTCAAAATTCCAGCACTGCACTAGAAGCAAAGGATTACCACTTAAAACCCCAAGTTAAGGAATTGTTGGTCAAGATTGATTGATCAACTATGATGGGTGTGATGAAAGCCTAAAATGTGTAGGCTATTCGACCTTAGGGTGCCCCTTTTGTTGTGATTTGTAGGTTTTAACTGATAAAAGCTTTCGCTCTAGCAGTTTGAAATGGCTTCTTCCATAGAACTCTTGACTCCGTTCAATTTCCATTCATGGAAAGGAGACATGGAGATCCAGCTACATGCCATACGAATCTATAGGGTCACTATGGACACTGAAGAAGAGCCTGCTTCTGTGACAGACAAAGCTAGATTCTTGAACAAGAAAGATGAAGTATTCAGATTCTTGTGCCTCTCTCTTTCCTGGTATCTTCTTTTCCATATCTCAGGATTGAAGACTCTAAAGGAAATTTGGGGAAAATTGGAAACCCTGTATGAAAAACAAGATGATTTGAGAGTATACCAGCTTAAAACGAGCTGATGTCTCTCCAGAATTCCAATTTCAAGAACTTAAATGATTTTTTCACAAAGTTCAAGCACATTGTCTTACTGTTGAAGCAATGTAAGGTGGAGAAGGAGGATGATCATCTCATCCTCGCCATACTCTCCAAACTTGGAGTTAATTATTCGATGATTGTTTCTACATTTTGTGTGGGGAAGCTCACAACCCCTGGATGGAAGATGCCTTTACTCAATGTCTTCATTGAGTCCCTAACAAGTGAATATCATAATATTGTCCAGATGGGGATCATCAGATCCTCCTGTGATCAAGCCCTCCATGTCTCAGGGCCCAAATATTTGAAGGGTAAAGGAAAGCAGTAGAAGAACCCAAAAACCAAATTCGAAGCTCCTAATCCTAAAGTTGAAAACCAGAAGCATGAAGAGCCTTCTGGCTCCAAGAAGAACAAAAGAAAAGGGAATCATGGGAAGGAAAAAGTCAAGTGTTCATACTGCGGGAAGGGATTCCACCCTGGACATGCTTGCATGAAAAATAAACTTGATGAAGCTACTTCTCTCCTTGAGAAAAATCACATCAATCTTCCGAAAATTTTTCGGAGGAGATCATCAAGATCGAGAACCACATCATGAAAGAGGTCATGCCCTCATGGCAAGCACTTCGAAGTCCAAAGCACTCTTAATAGATTCTGGAGCTTCGAATCACATGATGGGTGAAAGAGAATCTTTTTCATCTTTGGAGACCAGAAAATCCATTCCCATCCACATGGGAGATGACTCCACAATCATATCCAAAGGACAAGGTAATGTAGATCTTGAGCATGGCTATTTTTCCAATGTTCTATATGTACCATCTCTTGCATCAAACCTCCTAAGTGTTTATCACATGACACATATGGGAGTGCCCAAGAGAGGATCCTTTAGCCCAGATGATGTAGATATCATAGAAATTGCATCCGGAAAACTTGTAGCAAAAGGCCTTGCAAACCATCATGCAAAATCCTACGAGTTCTCCCATTTTGTGGCAGATGCAAAGCCCACTACATTGCTGACTCATGGAAATGAAGTTAGTAGACTGTGGAATGAGAGGTTCAGCCACCTGAACTTCAAATACTTGTAGAAATTATAGAATAATTCTATGGTTGAAGGCCTCCCCATCATCAAAGCTACCACTGGAATTTGTAAGGGCTATGTCGTTGGAAAGCACCCTGATCATAAGTTTGATCGGGGGAAGGAAAACCGAGCGTCATGCATCTTGGGAATGATACATTCTGATATCAGCGGTCCCATGCCTATCACATACATGAATGGATCAAGGTATGTTCTGACTTTCATTGATGAATTTTCCAGATACAGATGGGTTTTTTTTATCAAAAAGAAGTCGGAAGTCTTGGAAAAATTCACTGAATTGAAGGCCTTGATTGAGAATGAATCTAGAAAAAAGATCAAGATTTTGAGATTTGATAATGTAGGGGATTATGTTAGTAATGAGTTACTTCATATATTTTCCCAAATTGGTATTCACATCTAGCATTCATTCCCCTACACTCCCCAGCAGAACGATGTAGCGGAGAGGAAGAATTGGTCTCTCAAGGAGATGACCACCTGTATGTTAGAATCAAAGAAGTTGGCTGCAAATTTGTGGAAAGAAGCCATGCATGCTGTAGAATATATTTAGAACAAATTTCCACACTTATTCATGGGAGGGAATACCCCTTTAGAATCATATTTTGGACACAATCCGGATGTGTCGAATCTGAGGGTGTTTGGGTCCACTGCATGGGCCAGAATTCTGCTTGATAAAAGGAGGGATTTGCAACTGCAAAGCATCAAATGTATATTTATCGTATATATTGATGAATCTAAAGGTTTCAATATGATGGATATCAAAACAAAATATATCATCATTTAAAGGAGTGTCAAGTTTGATGAGCCTCTTCAGGAGGTAGAACTAGTGAAGGAGAAAATTATTGAATTTCCTTCCTATTCTACTGAATATTTGGATGATGTAATTGGGGGTGATGACCCTGATTTGGATCCTATAATTCCTGATATTATTGTACAGAAAAAATTAGATTTTGAATCATAACCTTAAGTACAAAATCATCTCCCAACTTGGGCCCCACAGACACTCTCCTCCACAGGAGATAACATTGGAAATATAGATGATCCAAGGTGAACCTGGTCTGATTTCCAAAGAGCAGGTATTGTGCTCTCTTGTCCTGATAATTTGCTGTATAGATATTGTTATTTGAGGATAATCTCAGACCCTAAGTATTACTACCATGCTCGGAAGGATCCGAGATGGCAAGTTGCCATGGATGAAGAGATGAATTCTCTTCAGAAAAACACTACCTGGGAGCTAGTTTCTCTTCCTCCGGGGAGGAAATTGGATCAATGCAAGTGGGTGTTTCAGACTAAGGTTGCTGCTGATTGAATCACCTAAAAATATAAGGCAAGGCTGGTAGCAAAATTTTTCTCCCAGGTCCAAGGTGTGGACTACCATGAAACTTTTGCACCGGTTGCAAAAATGGACTCCGTCTGCCTAGTTTTGGCAATTTCTGCATCTAAGCACTGGGAAGTGCATCATATGGATGTTAAGTATGCCTTTATGCATGGATATATTCATGAGGAGATATACATGAAGCATCCTAAGGGATACATTTATGATCCATCTTTGGTTTGCAAGCTAAAGAAGTCACTATACGGGTTAAAACAGGCCTTAAGAGAGTGGTATTCCAAGATGGATGCCTTCCTTCTCTTGCAAAAATTCCAAAGGTGTAAATCAGATCCAAATGTGTATATACAGAATTCTGATGGTAATTTGATTATTATTGTTTTATATGTTGATGACTTATTGATTAAAGGTAGCACAGTTACTTCTATTTCAGTCATCAAAACTGCTCTCCACGATGCATTTGAAATGAGCGATTTGGGGCTCTTCAAGCAATTTCGAGGGATTGAAATTGAGCAACATTTTGATGGGATAATGGTCACTCAGTACAAATACATATAAGACATGTTAGTCAAGTTTAATAGGGCTGAATGTAAGGCTGCTCCATTCCCTTTCCTTTCGGGGATCAACCTTGAAGAAGGAAAAAGCACACCTACCATGGACTGCACTATTTATCGACAGTTGATAGGTAGCTTTCTCTAATTGACTCATTCTTGACCTGATACCTATTATAATGTGAATTATATGCCATGATACATGCAGAAGCCTCATGATATTCATTGGAAGGCAACCAAGAGGATCCTCCAGTATATTCAGGGAACGAGGACCTACGACATTCACTCTGCTGCAGAATCCGAGCTAGAGCTAGTTGGTTACAAAAATTCTGATTGGGAGGGTGATTATATTAATCAAAAGTATGCTTCGATATATGTCTTCATGTTTGTTGGTGGCCCCATTTGCTGGTCCAGAAAAAAGCAGGCCGCCATAGCATTGTCTTTAGCAGAGGCCGAGTACCGAGGAGCGGTGAATGCTTGCATCCAAGCTGTTTGGTTGCAAGGAATTATTTCAGAGTTTGATCTTGGTATCAATTTGTCCAATGTCCTCTTTTGTGACAGTCAAAGTGCTATTAATATATCCACAGATCCAGTTACCAGGAAGAGGACCAAGCATGTAGAGATACACATGCACTACATCAGAGAGTTAGTGCATGGCAGGACCATCATTCTGCAATACTGCCCAACTGATGAGCAGATTACAGACATCTTCACCAAGATATTTTTAGAAAAGAATTTCACTTACCTCTGTTCACTATTGGGGTTGAGTTCATCAGGGTGATCAGACTACTTTCAGTGTTCATTTTGGGGGAGGGTTTCCAACTGGGTTTTCCCTTTTTTCCTCTCTTAGGTTTATTTTTGAGGATTGTTTGAGTTACATTATTGTACAAGGTGACCTATGGAATTTATTGTTGGGGCCCTAGCATTCTATGCACTTTATGTTTCTACTCCTCTGAGTATAGCTTAATGGGGGATTTTGGAGACCTTTCCCACCATGCACACTTAATTTGGTCAATTTGACCTTGTTAAACCACTATCCTAAGTTTTATTGACTTAATTGACATCGGATGAGCACACTATGACATCAGCATGAGCGCACCCATGCCTACCTTCTGTCAAGGATGCCAACTAAGCCTTCTCCTTCATTCAAGGAGGCTAACTGGAGCACTTCGGGGGTGATTTGAGCGTCATACTGCACCTAAATGCTAACTGATGGTTACAATTAGTTAAGCTGAGTGGTGAAGGTGCCTCCATTCATTATATTGATTATTTTATTAATATCTAATGAACTAGAGTCAACAGGGGCACCTCCAACCACCTATGATGGCCAGTTTGACTTCAGTTAACCTCATCGGGGTTTATTGGAGTTAATGATGCACTACACCTTATTGATTGGCATGCAGTGACATGTGTCTGAGCTACTTTCAGTTAGACTCAGTCATCCATTTCACTCCGAATTCACTTAGGACTCAGTTGAGTTAATCAAGACTTGATAAATTGGTTAACTAGAGCGTTTACTGTGGCTTACAGTCAGTTAAGCTACACCCATTCATTCAATTTGAATGACCTCCTTGGGAGTTTGAATTATCTTGGCATTAATGCATATTGCATGATCATTGTATTGCATTATTCCTTACTCATTAATTATACAGAGCTGCTACTTCCATTGCAGCACCATTTTGCCAATTGTATTCTTAACTGTTTGGATTCTTTGTGAGATTGTGTTTTTAGTCCCTAGACCACTGTGAAAACTTAATAGGTGTGGAGTTAGGTCTTCCCATTAAATTCTAGATTCCATCACTCTGCCTTGTCATCAAATTTCTACCTGATACTTCACCCTTAGAAAAACACCTACTTATGCCTAAATGAACCAATGAGGACCGTCACACTTCTCTCCAAATGATTGAAGTGACAAAGACCTGGTCGAAGTCCCATTATGCCTCCCACATCCACCCACGCACCTTTAGCGAGGGGGACCTCATCCTCATTTATGACCAAGCCCATGATAATACTAGAAAATGGAAGTTAGAATCCATGTGGTATGACCCTTATGTATTCTATTGATTCCTCGATAAGGGGGCGTATCTCCTTGCTGAATCTGACGGTCACCTCTTGAAGAATCCCCATAATGGGCTCTACCTCAAGAGGTTCTATGCCTGAAGTCTCCCACCATGCATACCCTTTTATCATATTTTTTATTTCTTGTTTTGCATCATTTTTTCCACAAGTCTCACAGTTTGTTTCCTTAGCTGTTCTAGATGGATCCTACCTTGCCTTGCTATGTTGGTTTCACTAATGACACAAGTAGATAGTCTCCTAGTATCTCCTCAGCTACGTGGGTCATTTAATCCTTGTCACACAAGTTGATCCATATCGATGAAATGTGTGTTGGTATTTCTACCAAAAACCAGGCTAAGTATAATGGCGTCACTGGTCTCCTGACCATCACCCTTTACTTGGGTATTCGTTTCCTTCATGTCTTCCTAGAATCCTAGCTTCTTGTCATCTAGTTGAATAACTCCTACCAGGTACACGCACATATGACCATGGGATGAACACATCAACCATCTCAGAAAGGCTCAACACTTATATCTTACCATGGGATGAACACATCTACCATGTAAGAAAGGCTCAGCACTTATATCTTACCATGGAATGATCACATCAACCATGTAAGAAAGGATCAACACTTATATCTGACCATAGGATGAACACATAAACAATGTCAAAAGGGCTCAGCATTTATATCTGACCATGGGATGAACACATCAACCATGTCAGAAGGGATCAGCACTTATATCTTACCATGGGATGAACACATCAACCATGTAAGAAAGGCTCTGCACTTATATTTGATCATGTAGGATGAACACATATCACAGTCACATCAGAATGGATCTACACTTATATCTGATCATGTGGGATGAACACATCCTACAGTCACATCAGAATGGATCTGCACTTATATCTGATCATGTGGGATGAACACATCTTGTAGTCACATCAGAATGGATATGCACTTATATCTGATCATGTGGGATGAACACATCCTGCAGTCACATCAGAATGGCTCTGCATTTATATCTGATCATGTGGGATGAACACATCTCGTAGTCACATCAGAATGGCTCTGCACTTATATCTGACCATGGGATGAACACATCAACCATTTCAGAAAGGCTCACGGACTCATCACTTCCATTTGGAGGGAACCTCAATCTGGAGAACACAAAGATTCTCCCTGAAGTACTCAAACTTCACTCTAGCTAATGGTTTGGTTATTACATCAGTTATCTACTCATCCGTCGCAACATACTGGAGCTTCACTGCTCCTCTCTGCACCATTTCCATGATAAGGTGATATTTGATCTCGATATGCTTTGAATTGTCATGGAACACTGGGTTCTATGACAACTTCACACAACTCTTATTGTCACAATATATGAAAGTAGCATCCAACTAGAGATCAAACAAATCAGATAGTAGCTTCCTAAGCCACACTGTCTCACAGCTAGATGAACAAGTTGCAACATACTCTGCCTCGGTTGTACTCAGTGCCACACATGATTGCTTCCTTCTAAACCATGATGTTATCAACCCAAATGGCACTTCTTCGTCCGAGTGCTGACATTCCTTATGTTGGTCCACAAAAGGACATCTTAGGATTGAAGTTTGCCAAATCACTATAGATGGGCATGACATGGGATGCATTTACCCTTGAACCAGCTTGCCATATTATTTTTCTAAGCGTTGAATGGCGTACGCGACTATCCTCATTGCAACTCGTCTATGTACGCAACTATACCCATTGACAACTCACGTATTGTACACGACTATCTCCATTACAACCTGCGTACATCAACATACATGGGTTTCCTTTAAGCAACTCACATGTCATACATAGGTTGCCTATATTAATAGTCACATACATCTTGATTTGACATTAAAAAATATAAATCATGATTAATGAAGATCAGTTAGGTCCTAATCATTAACTATCCTAACTGTTTCAACCTCCTCAACCTTCGAAACTACTCTTTTTCCCAAAGTAGAAATAGAGGCCTTGGGGAGGGCACTAAGTAATCAAGTTTGGAGAGCAAAGTTATGCTAGTGGTATATCTTCAGAAGTCTTGGAGCAGAAAAACTCAAAGTCGTTTGGTTGTAGAGGAGTCCTTATCTCAGAATCTGGGTTGTACTCTTATCTCATTCACTGATTGTTAATAAAGATAATTCTTCTTCCAACATTGTGTTGAGTCTCTTTCATGTATCATGGTTATGAATATATTCGATTATGCACTAGATATATTGTTTATCTAACCTCTCATATATACATGTATAAGATTGTACTTAGAGAATTTTCTCTTTTCAGGTGAAGGAGGTGCATCCTTGGAAGCTTTGGAGAGAAGCAAAGTGGAAGAAGACCAAGCTTGGATCAACCATCGGTAATCGGGTGAGTCAAGAATTTCTTCCTATTTCCTTTCTGTACTCTATTAAAGCTGATTGTTTGCAAGGTTAGTAGTAAGTTGGTAACCCCAAACCCTAGGTTACAAGGGTGTTTAATCCTGAACAATAGAACTGGTGACTCTGCTGGGGCACCCAGCCTGCTGTGGGTTAGTCCTTATGATCCTTTCCCATTCTTTTCTTTGATTATGTATGTGGTTTTTTATCTTGGTTTGGACTTATAGTAGTGTTTTAAAGACCTTTATAATTTTTCTTTTTTTGAAAAATTTTACTCTTGTACGCGGGTTGCTGTGCTACACAGTCGCGTACAGAGGTCTGTGTATGCGAGTTGTTGTATTTAACAGTCACATACAATACGCGGGTTGCTGCATTAGACAATCGCGTACATACCTTAGCAACACAATTTTTTGGGGTAGGGTTGCTTGTGCCTGTCCTTGTTTGGATTTTGCTTTGCTTTATGGTATTTAGTACTAGCATTTCACTGTAGGTTTGATAGCCTTGTTAACCATATGATTTTCAATAATCCCTCGAGTTTTTGTTGGTTGGATTGTCTTTCTTTTAGCAATTTGAAGTGGATTTGACTGTTGGGTGATAGGTCCAAGTGCTGCATGTCTAAATCAGTGATCAGGGTTCTAGATACCATATATCCCTTTCTATTTCTGAATAGTTTTGGTTTGTCACTTGCCTTTGATTGATTTTAGTGATTTTCATTCATTGTGTCTTCCCAAGCTAGGTATTTTTCCAAGTATTCCTTAGGTGGTTGATCTTTGGGTCTTACAAGTTTTCTACACTTCATTTTTGCTTACTTTATATAGTTTGATTATTCAATCATACTCTAGAATTGTTGCATTTAGGTGCATAGTAATCTTTGAGGAATTTGAAAAGTGAAAAGAAAAGCATTGGAAACATTTGCATTTTGAATTGCATATGGTAGTTTTACTTTCAGTTTTTAAATAAAATCTCAAAAATTACAAAAATAAGTCTTAGTTTTCCCTTTCCTAGTTGCATTTTCATTAGTTCATATTTACAAAAGAAAAAAGAAAAAAAAGCTTGCTTTAAGTAGTGATAATTTGCTTTGGATTTCATTCATACACCTTTTTAACTTTTCTTATTGAGTCAATAATATCATAGTATTTCACGCCACTTACCCTCTGATTAAGAACAACCCTTAAAATGAACGCTAT
Source organism: Pseudotsuga menziesii (assembly GCA_001517045.1). Classification (NCBI taxonomy): domain Eukaryota; kingdom Viridiplantae; phylum Streptophyta; class Pinopsida; order Pinales; family Pinaceae; genus Pseudotsuga; species Pseudotsuga menziesii. The sequence continues at coordinate 369,092 of LPNX010396748.1, read as the reverse complement.
AATTTAAAATTTATTAGTAATTTTTTGTTTTATAGGGTCATACATCTACTAGCTTAGGCTAGACTTGTGGGATAGGAAGTGTAAACTCCCCATAAGTACTTAAACTCAGACATAGTTGGCCAATCGATAGGTAAATCCTTCTCTTTGTTGATAGTATCTGGGAAGCTCCTCTCAAACGAGAGTTAAGCATGAGGCCGCATGGAGGCATTGGACTGAGGAGATAACCCTCCGATTCCTTTTCAAAACGCAGACCAAGGTTTTTACGCATCTGGGGATTCTATCCTAGATAGAGTTTTGGTCTCAGCTACCCTGCCCATGTGTACGAATCAGGCTTGTGACTGTCCCCCTAGACTATTGATATAGTTAAGGTAGCCTCTGGTCTCTTGACATCTAGGGTTTATACATAGCTAAACTGGAAGGCTATTTCTAGTACACCTTAGACGGGCTTGGATGGTAACCCTTGTTGAAAGTGTAGGAGGGAGGTCGGTGATTCCTCCACTTGTGCCTAAGAACCTCTTCAAGGACACTAAGAAACTATCTCTCATATTTCTTCAGGAAAGCATATCTTGTACCCCTTGTGATTGTTCAGACTTTAGGAGATTTTGTAGTGATTTCTCTGTGGTTTGTCTGTGTTGTTAGCCAACCTTATGGTGTGAAGAGTCAAATTTACAATCGTGGAAGACCAATCTATTAGAAGGTCAGGAAGGTTGCAAAACCTTCCTTTGCTTATCACATTGGAACCTCCCCCTCCCCCTCAAAGGCGAAGATTAGACAGAGACGGTTCTTTTGAACCAATAGGGTTTAGTGAAGTTCCGGGTGAACCAGAACTTAGGGAAAACCATTTTAATTTAAACACAATTGAGATAGAAGAATTGCAGGCTAACGAGTTTGCAAGGAATTTTAATCCACCTCTAACTGACTTAAATGATCCGGTGATCGTTCAAGTTCATCCTTTCAATCCACCTGTGATTGGTGTCCCTTTGGGCATAATAATGTCTACTGCAGGAAAAATTTCTTCTACTTACACCTTAGCCGCTCCTGCTGAAGGGGTGCTACCTCCCCCGGTAGGTGCCCCTAGAACAAGTATACCTACTACACCATTAACTCCAGCTAGCCGAGTGGTTCAACCACTAGCTTCCACAAGTGTAGTATGTGTTTCTGGTGGTATTGTCACTGGGATTCCTAGTGTACCTACAGTTCCTACTTCATTCACACACACTGCCCAGAGTGGTCCTATAGGATCCTCGTCTTTTGTCCAAGGTGTTCCTTGGAATGGGGGGCATATTCCCCCATCTACTCCATACGTAGGCCCAACACCTGCATATGTAGGGGTGTAGCTTGGAAACCCTAATCCTTATGGTCAAGGTTTTCAAACTCTAGTTTCAGCTCCATTCAGGAGTTCTCCTTTTTTTCTTTTTAGAAGAGGGATACCTGCTCCTGTATTCCAAACCCCAGCTTCGACTGGGGCAGCTAGAACCTCTTATACTACACCACACATAAAAAATATGTTGGCTTATGGATAAAATACTTTCCAAATCAACCCATCCACTTCACAACGGGTAGCAGGGGGAAACCCCACCTTCACATATGTGAATATGGGGGCAAGTCCCTCTAATCCCTAAACTGGTACTTTTAATGCTCTGATCAGACCCAAGCTTCCTTTCCTAGAAACATTAAAATTGCCAGATTTGTCAAAACTGATGAATGGCCCGGTGAGACATGACCCCTACTGGCCACCCGTCCTTACCAAGCTACCCTCGAATATCCCAAAATTCGAAGGCAAAGTTGGGGATGATCCTAGAGCTCATGCCACCACTTTCCATTTATGGTGCTCTTCCAACTCACTGAACGAGGATTGAGTTTAGTTGAGGCTGTTCCAAAGAACTTTAACCAGCATGGCAGCAAAATGGTATATTGAATTGCCTTTTTCTACGTTTACCAGTTTTTGGGACTTGGTTAATGCATTCCTTAGTGACTTCTAGCTTCCTGTCCGATATGATTTCGAAATAGACTTGTTGTCTACCTTCCGGGAGAACAAGGCCACCCATATCTCATATCACATCCAAGAGTGGAGAAGACAGAAGAGCCGTATCAAAGCCATTATTCCTCCCGAGTTCTGATTAGAATGGTTCCTTAAATCCCTATTGCCTTATATATCTAAGGATGTATCTAGTTCGGGAGTGACGAATGAGGAAGAAGCTATCCTGAGGGCCCAGCAACTATATTTGATATATTCTTAGTCTGGGATCTTATATGAGATTATCCCTAAGGCATTGAGGCCAACACACAATGTAGAGAAACCTAAGCCTAGACCCTATGCCGATGGTGTGGTAGGTTTTGTGAATTCTCCCACTGTAGAATCTTTTGCTAAACAACTCCACCAACTTTTCGTCAAACATTCTATGGCGGAGGCAGCAAAGGCTTCCCCCTCACCCCAAAATGCAAATGTTTTTGCAAAAACCTCTCAGAAGGGCAATCAACAGCCCAGTGGGAAAAAGAAGAGAGAAAAAAAGGGTGAGGGAAGCCAAAACAAGCAAAAACCCACAAAAAATGCTGACGGGGGCAAGAAAGAAAAGAAGAAGGTGAAATTCCCATGTAAGTTGTGCCATGAAGATCACCTAACCCATCAATGTCCCCTTATGGAACAATCTCAGAAGCTATTAAAATCCCAACAATCGGCTGTCCTCAAGGATCCTTTTCCCCAAGGACAGAATTCTGCTTCAGCTTCAAATGCAACAGGGGGCACTTCAAATGCTCCTAGCCCCATTTATATCAACATGGTTCGATCCGAAACTTTACTATAGACCAGGAACAAGAACTATGAAAAAGAGACTTTAGAGAAGGGTAAGTCGATAGGTGAAACTTCTAACCCTCTCACAATTGAGAAACCTGCCGAAATTATGTCCAAGATACTGAAAGGTGTCTTTAAGAAAACCTTGCATAATCCTAATGCTAGGGCTGCAGCCAACTAATCTATGGTTGAAGACTTATCCTAGAATCCTTGTGCAATGTCAACTTTATAGGTGTTATAGAGTTGTCCTGCCTAGCGGGATGCACTCTTAGCAGCCTTAGGAAGTATGGACTCATTGAGTCTCATGGAAATTTTTTTGTTTATCTGAAGTCAAAATTCACCTACCATATCATCTAGCCTTATCGATAGATGTCATCCATGGTGGAAAGACCATTGGAAGGGCAGTTGTCGACGAAGGTGCTTCTACATGTGTTATGTCCTTGTCTTGTTGGAAAGCTCTTGGATCTCTAGAGTTGGTTCCATCGAACACCCTACTTACTACTTTCGATAGAAGGTCTTTCCATCCGCATGGTATCCTACCGGCTTTTGAAATAAATTTGGTAGGGAAAGTAGTGCCTGTTAAGGTAGAGGTGATTGATGCACCTTTGGATTATAACTTTCTCTTGGGGAGAAGTTGGACTTACACCATGTCTGCTATTACATCAGGCGTTTTTTGGGTGGTAGTGTTTCCACACGAGGGGAAGTTGGTTACTGTTGACCAATTCAGTTTTACTCGAAAAGGACACATAAAAACTAATGAGGCCACTATACCATTGGTTGATCAGGTTAAACCTATTTCAGAGAGCTTAGAGGCGGGAATGTACACATCATTGATGGGCATATTTGATTTTCCAACTCCGATTCATTATAAAGGTTCTACTAGTGTGGGGAAGTCCATAGCTACAGTTGTTGATAGGACTGATCCTTGGGTTCTTCCTTCCCACCATGAACCTGAAGTGCCCTTATCAATAACAGAAGTGGCATATCAAGCTATCATCCATACCATTGTTGATCCCATTTCGGTCCCTCTCACAGTCTCAGAGGAACTGGAAGAAGCCTATTTTCCTACTTGGAAAGAAAACTCTTTACATTCTAGAGATTGCTTAGATATGGTTTTACCTTCGGATGAAGCCATTCTGGAATCTATGTGCGGACGAGATAAGATCTGCAAATATCTTCACCATTGATCGTATTTTGTTCTAGAGTTAAGCAGGATAGAGAACCAGGAGTTTCATATGAGACTGGCAGGTGATGTTGATACACCTATTAATCCCTTACCTAGGAAAGGAATGTTTGCTAAGGGGAATATGGAAAACATCTTCACTACAATCCCTATCAACATCTCTGTAAATCCAAATGTTGTGGAAAATGTACACATCGGCGCAAACTACTCTCCAAAGGAGATTGCGATCTATACAGCCTTATTTAAGGAATTTCGCGACATTTTTGCCTAGTCATATGAGGAGATGCCAGGCATTGATTCATTAATAATCGAGCACAAAATCCAAACATATCCTAACGCTAGACCAATTCGACAAAAGTTGAGACCTGTCAACCCACGTAAAGCGGCGACAGTGAAGGATGAAGTTGAGAAACTGCTGAAATCCGGTTTCATTTATTCCATAGCTTTGACAGAATGGGTATCCAACCCTATTCTTGTTGACAAAAAGCAAGGGACTATATGTGTTTGTACTGAATTTCGAGATCTAAACAAAGCCTGTCCTAAGGACAATTATCCCACACCATTTATAGATCAACTTATTGATGCTTGCACAGGTAGTGAAGTCGTTTAGTTTATGGATGGTTTCTCCGGATATAATCAAATCCAAATTAAACCGGAAGACCAACATAAAACAAATTTTATTTGTCCTTGGGGTACCTTCGCGTACAAGAAAATTCCCTTTGGATTGAAAAATGATTGGGCAACCTTTCAGTGGGCAATGAATTTTTCCTTTCATGACATTAAAGCCATTGTCGAACCCTACCTTGATGATCTGCCCGCACATTATCATAAGAGGATCGATCACCCAGATCACTTGCGTTTGATTTTTAAGTGATGCAGATACTATAAAAATCGCTTGAATCCCCACAAGTGCATTTTCTATGTTGAGTCAGGGAGATTACTTGGATTGATTGTTTCTAACAAAGGCATTTAGGTGGATCCTTTGAAAGTTGAGGCCATCGTAAATCTGCCTCCTCCTTGTTCTATCAGGCAGCTTCAGAGCCTGCAGGGGAAGTCCAATTTCCTTCAACATTTCATTGTAAATTATGCCAAGATTACTAAAGGTTTCATGCGCCTGTTAAAACAGGACACCCCATTTGTATGGGATAAAATTACACAACTCGCATTTGAGGCATTAAAAAAAGCTTTGTTGTCGGCACCATTATTGCATCCGCCAGATTACTCTAGGTATTTTATATTGTATCTGGCTGCATCTGAGTTGACCATAGGGGTAGTACTAGTCCAGGAGGATGATAGGCTCCAAGAGCATGTCGTCTAATATCTCAGTCGTGCTTTAGCCGGACCTGAACTTAGGTATTCCCACGTCTAGAAGATGGCCTTAGCAGCTATTTATGCTGTTCAGAGGTTGCATCACTACATCTTAGTGAGGACTATGATGGTAGTGGCAGATTTTAATCCTTTTCAATATGTTTTGTCTTGATGGATAGTTGGAGGTAAATTCAACAAATGGATAGTCATTCTCCAAGAGTTTGACTTGGATTTTCAATCCGCCAAATCCAAAAAATCCTTAGTTTTTGCTGAGCTCATTGCAGAATTTCCAGTAGAGGAAGATGTAGCCATTGAAGAAGACTCATTCCCAGATGAGCATATATTTTTGATTTCCACCTCTGACCCCTGGTACGGAGATATACTTATCTATCTCCAGACTTTGAAGTATCCTGTAGCCTTCTCGCGGGAAGAACGATGTAAACTACGCGTACATGCCAAGAACTACCTCATTATTGGAGATACTTTATATCATAGAGGGGTAGATTCCATTTTGCATTGGTGTCTTACCCACGAAGAAGCAGAGATTGTCCTAAATGATGCCCATAGTGGAGCATGTGGGGGTCATTTATCTGGGTTAGCAATGGCCCAGAAGATATTAGGTGCCGGTTATTTCTGGCCCATGATCTTTAAAGATTGTGTGGAAGCCGTGAAGTGTTTTCATCCTTGTCAGCTTTACACCAGAAAGATGTGGTTGCATCCCACTCCATTATTTCTCGTCATCTCAATGGGCCCCTTCGTGAAGTGGGGGATATATTAGGTGACGTGCAACCCAGTATCGGCTGGGGGACACAAACATATCATTGTCACTATGGATTATTTCATAAAGTGGGCAGAGGCAATTCCCACCTTTAAAGCTGATGGGGAAACTGCATCTTTTTTCATTTTCAATCAAATTATCTCACGTTTTAATATCCCTAAAGTGATTGTCACTGACCATGGTAGTCATTTCCAAAATAGTATGATGACTGAATTGACCACTATGCTAGGGTTTAGACAAGAACATTCATCTTCGTTCTATCCTCAAGAAAACGCTCAAGTCGAGGAATTTGAATTAGTATAGGAGAGTAACTCCCATGGAAGAAAAAGAGACTAAGAAGAAAATGTGTGCCACTTGGAAGGAGATTCCAAGCACTATATGACAACAAATGATGGAAGATTCTATGACAAATATGACAAATTCATACCCAATTGCGGACCGATCAAAAATCTGACATGAAAAGGCTAAAATTAACCACCAAGAGGGCACACTTGGGATTTATAGGTAACCATTCGAATTGGAGAAAGAATTGGAGCATGAAGAAGAAGACAAGTGTCATGGGAGTTACTAAACCACTAAGATGAGTTAGAGGAAGCCTATGGAGGGAATTCGACCTTAGGAGGCCTCGTGAAGTTAATAGAATGATGTCTTGAGAAAGGAGAACAACTTTTGATCATTTTTTAATTGGCCTTTGGCATTTTGGAGAGATTTTTCCTTTCCATTCCATGGTGAGTGTTCACTCTCCTTGCTTGTGAACCAATATCGAGGGAGTTGGATTCCTTTCCAAGTTGGTTGATGGAGAGGCCATTCATACCTCTCATTGGAGCTTAATGAAAGTGTTTTAGTTGCAGTTTGAGGATCCATACAGTTCAATTCCTGATCTATCTTCCCCTCTCTCATTCCTACTTCACCATTCCCCATACTCTCATGTGATGGCACACTTTTTGGAGTGGTGCTTGCACTTGGCTAAGTCTATTTGATGCCAAATCTTGGGTATATGATGTATGCATTTGTACTCTCATGTCCATATACTCTATAACTCAAAATCTAAGTAATCCATATGTGAAAAGCTTGCATTTCCCATTCTATTAAACCACTAGTTTCATGTATTTGGATTCCATTTTGAATGAGTTGTATATCAGATATGTATGAAGGAATTTATCCGATGTTAAATATTGTTGGGGAAGCCCTTTGTATCTTGTATATGGTCTCTATATATCATGTCATTATCTGAACTGTTCAATCTTCTTTTCATGTGTCAAAATCGAGCTATTAATGCCATTTTCGCTTAAGCAATTTCACTTAAAGTTGTCACATGAATGTTGCACATTATAATCAGTTTGAAGAGCTAATAACCATGATTAATGATAGCTCCTGATGTCTGATATTCATTCCCATACTCTATTATGAAATTTGGGATGGTCGTGCTTGAGTTGGGAATCCAATTTTTCCTCCACTCTTGGGGGATTTGACCTCCTTTTCTCTAATTAGCCCCAAACCAAGTTGTAGGGGCTTGAATTTAGACCCAAAGTGTTCAAAGGTGATCTTGGTATGTCCTAAGACTCACCATACCATTTCATTTCAAATTCGGTACCATTTGGTGTCAGTTGGAACCCCCTAGAGTCATGACTAGTTAAGCCCGAATTTGCCCAAAATACACTTTTCCCCAAAAAGTTGAAATAAGGTTATTACACCATCGGAGGCCAAATATCCCTGTTAAAGGGATTATGTAGTGTTTTGAGGCCATATCAATCATGGACTAGACATTACTTATATATTATTTTAAAAATAAGCAGTCTCCTAAGTGGTAATAGAAAAGGATCATAACATAATCATGTAGATCTTTTCAATAGGTTTCCAACAAGCTAAAAATTTCCAAAAATAAATATCACGATAGACAACTATGGAAAAATTTCAATAGGTTTCCAACAAGCTAAAAATTTTCAAAAATAAATATGGGGATAGACAACTATGGAAAAATTACAAAAACATTTTTTTAATGTTAAAAATAACACATGGGCTCTTCATAACTTCTTAGTGCATGTATGTTTTTAAAAACCATGTGTGTTCTATAAAATGTGAATGTTATTTGTAATTTTTTTAGTAGGTAGAGTTACTACTCACCCATGTATTTTTCACATTTTATTTCTAATTTTTTTAGTAGGTAGAGTTACTACTCACTCATGTATTTTTGGCATGGTTTCTTTAGTGTCAGGGTTGGTATGCTGATCTTAACCGCTTAGAGTGCAAAACCTCAATCTTTTAATTTATTTGTCTATAGACCTGTTTTAGTGAGATAATTTTTTATTGTCTTACTAATTTAAAATATTAAATATTTTAAAAAAATAATTATATACAATAAAAAATATTTTAAAGAAAATTCATAATATAGACACGCAACACTTACACTAACAAAAAAAATGAGTTAATTATATTTTCACATAACAAAAAAATGGGTTAATTGTATTTTCACATTGTATTTTGTATTAATAGGCAACCTTCTGTTTGTAAATAATAATCATATTTTTCATAAAAGTTTAGCGGTACGGTACTCTCTTATGAGACTAATCTTTGCATTTCACTATTCTTATAGTTTGAGTCTCAACAATATCTTACACAACTTCAATCATGATTTGTTTATAACTCATTCTTTTGTAAAAACCAATTTCTTGTATTTTTTCCTATTTTTATTTTGGGATGTCTATTTTATTTCTTATTTATGTTAATATATTCCACTTACTTTCTTTAACTTAAATTAGCACACTTTGTAATGATTAAAATGCTAACCATAAAAAAACTTCACGTCTAACCACTATTAGCAAACCTAAGAACCCGTAGCGACAAACTCACTATGGCCACTTGGCTATTGTAATTTTAAAGCAACTAACCTACATTTACATACTAAATCTCCACAAATATTGAAGTTTAGGTCCAAACCTTCGATCACCTAAATCTCTAAATCAACTATGAATATAATTTTTTGTTGCATTACAATAGTAAAAACCTCCCTAGAAATTCGTCATTAGGATTTGGAAAAGGATTAGAGTGGAAAAGAAGGGGTGATGGTCTTAGGGAGGGCGAAAAAATCTCCATAGTTAAAAAATAAATAAATAATTTGTGAACGTAAGCCTCAGCCAAAACAGTAATGAACTTTTAACATAAAGTAAAAAATACTCATCGCACCCCATCTACATCCAACCGTAATTAACTTTTAACATAAAGTCGGAAAAAACTTATCGCACCCAATCTACACCATCTACAAATAATGCACCAAAAGACATCCAATTGAAAGAGCAGATTCTTTTTTCTACAACCAACTGGTATGTACTACTTTTCTACATTGACTCGAGGACCCGTGTTTGTTACGTCTTGACTTGGATTTCCAATCTTATGCTTATCTTGACTCCCACGCCCGTTATTTACACGTCAAATAGTGTTATCAAGATTAGATTTGGGTGGAAGAAATTGATGGTTGAAAATACAAATCTTCCAGCATATTTTTTTTTCTTGCCTGCAGCATATGTTTTTTTTTCTCTTGACACGATTGATTTATGCACCATTGACCACTAATGAGAAATATTTTATTTGGAAATGCTGTTGATCGTGAGGAGAAAGGGGAACCGATGGTACTGAATTAAATGCTTTGACGTTTAGGTTCAAAACCATTTTAAGCGTTCACGCTGATTTCGTTCTATATTGTAGACTTTCTTAAATAATTTAACACTACCTCCCCTTCCTTGTCGCTCATAATTCTGTTGCTGTTAGGTGATCAACCCCGAGTCTATGCCTATCATCTCAATTTCTTGCGATGGAATTATATGGTATTCGCCTTCTTCCTTCTCTTTCTCGACACCTCGTCTTCCTTAGCCTCACTGCCTGCTGTGTTTCAGTATTCCCCTGCTGCTTACGCTTGGACACGCAATATCAGTATTGCCAAAATACTAGTAAATGTGGGATGAAAAATATCCAGTATCCTTTCGGTGTAGGAAATCGTGGTTGCGGTCTCCCAGACTCTCAGGTAAACTGTGTGCAGAACTCGTCTATAGTAATCATGATTCAGAGACAGAATTACACAATACTGAACTTTCCATCTCATCCTCATCCTCATGATCATGATCATCCTCATCCTCCTGATCATGATCATGATCATCCTCCTCCTGATCATCCTGTATTCATTGCCAAGGGCGACAATTGCCAATTTTTAGATGATCCTTTTAACATGCCGGCCAATGACACCGTACTGAATATCCAGGGTAAACAGAACTTTACTCTAACCGTGTACAAGTGTGAGAAACAAAATGGATTGTACGACTTGGGAATGGAGCTCTCGCAATGTAATGAATCTATCTATTTGGCTTTGGAAGAGACTGAGCTTACTACTGGGGGATGTTCTCTGATAAAAAACGTATCTGTTGAGGTGGGACTAATGAACCACAACTTGCCCAATGACACAAATAGAGATAACAGTTGTTGGTCATGCGAGGGAAGTGGTGGAATATGTGGTTACAACATTTCCGAATCAACTAAGCCGTTCGTCTGCTATTGCGAGGATGGACCCCGTGCCCACCAATGCCCCGTCCACGGTATGCTCTATTTTATTAGTTCACTGGAATGAATTTACTCTGTTAGCATAACCCCAAGTAATGAGTTTCGTTCCCCTCATTTGAAATTTCATATATTGATATCAATCAAGGCATAAAACTCAAAACAACAATCTATTGTCATACAGCTGCAGCCATATGTATTATTCAGCTGCGCCAGGTTTTGATGGTTAATAGATTTCTAGTAGTTCAAGATCTAACTGTCCTCAAGCTTATCTATTATCATATGTATTATTTAGTTACATCAAACCTGGCTAATAAATTTGGAATAGTTTAAGATCTAACGGTGATCAAACCTAAACCTGCTGCAGCTGCATCAGCAGGCTGCATCATCAAGCCTGCTGCAACATACTAAATATTATTTAACATAATGCTATGTGAAATTGTGAATCTCACTACTTATTTGTTATGACCGTGTTGCAGGTCGTCGAATGGGGGTTAATATCAGAATAGGTAAATATACGATTTCTTTCCCTTTTTTATTTCTTCACTATAACCGTAGGGTGAGTTGGTTTCCATTATTCTATTCAAGGTTTGATCAATATCACATGATATCAATCTCTTCATTCCACCGCAGGCTGTTCCGTTGGAGGAGCTGCGGCGCTGATAATGGCAGTGTCCTTAGCTTATTACCTGAAGAGAAGAAAAGCTCCTAGCGGGGGTCTAATTTCAACACATTTGCCTGGGCGAGAGCTGGGCAATTTGCCCTTATTCTCATACGACGCACTTCGTCAGTCTACAAATTGCTTCCACAAGGAGAAGGAGCTTGGGGTTGGAGGGTTCGGGTCGGTCTATCTGGGTAAACTTTGGGACGGACGAATTGTGGCCGTAAAGAGACTCTACCAGGATAACTCTAGGAGACTCGAACAGTTCCTCAACGAAGTGAGGATATTTTCGACCCTGAATCATCCACATCTCGTTCGTCTTTATGGCTGCACCCCTGCAGATAGTCCCGAGCTGCTGCTAGTTTACGAATTTGTCCCAAATGGAACCCTGGCTGATCATCTTCATGGCAATCGCAAGAACCCCAAGGGATTACCATGGAAAATTCGGTTGAACGTTGCTATTCAAACTTCCCGGGCCTTGGCTTTCCTTCACGGACTTGATCCGCCTATATTCCACAGAGATGTGAAATCTTCTAATATTCTCTTGGATGAGAATTTGGATGTCAAAGTGGCTGATTTTGGGCTTTGCAGGCTTGTGCCTGTGAATGCCTCGCATGTCACTACTATCCCACAAGGCACACCAGGGTATGTTGACCCTGAGTACTATCAGTGCTATCATCTCACTGACAAATCCGATGTCTACAGCTTCGGGGTCGTTTTGATGGAGATCATCTCTGCCAAAATAGCGATGGACATAAATCGGAGCAGAAAGGAAATAAACCTTGCTAACGTCGCGATAACGAAGATTCAAGAAGGGGCCTTGCATGAATTAGTGGATCCACAGCTGCATAGTGAAGTGTATGATGAGTTGAGGGTGACGGTAGGTGCAGTTGCAGAATTGGCCTTCAGATGCCTGGCGTCGGAGAGGGATGACAGACCGTATATGAAAGAGGTTGTTGCTCAGCTTGAAGAAATCAGAAATTCGTATGTTACTTCAACTGATTTAGGTGAACAAGAGTTTGGATCGTTTTCCGGCATCAAACAGCCATTGTCTCCCACCTCTGTGCAAGACAAGTGGCCCAGCATAAGCTCTACTTCCAATACCAGTTCATAATTTTCTCAAACTTTTCGCTTTGCTTTAAATTCAAGCTACTTCAATGTAAGAGTCGCATCGGAGTGCTGTTTTGTATGTTGTAATGGTTTAGCCCTCTTATCCGGTATAATAATAATTTGAAATCTTAGTTTCAGTTTTAAGACAAATTAGTATGATGGTGAAGCCATTCGTAATTCTGATTCCCAACACACGGCTCATTGCCATTGCCAACCCTTACATTGTGCAAATATTTATGTCTGTCATGGCCTTGGCATGGCAAATGAGTAAAGTGGTGGTGAATGTTGATAGGTATAATTAATTATTTAGTTTTGTGAAGATATTTGACTGTTAGACAAACCCTTATATATATTAAGATAACTGACTGTTAAACAAAGGCTAAAATATATATTGTATAATTTTATATTCATTATTCACACTAGAGTAAATATAAACACAAAACAAATAGTATTTAATAAAAAAAACAAAAAAACTGATATAAAAAACAAAAATAAATTGTTAATTTTCTTTTAACCAACTTTTAACTAAAGTTTATAGATAAGTAAGTCCAAAATTTGAGATAATATCTAAATGCTTATCAACATAATCAACAATAAAAGATTAAACTAAGAGTTGAATATAAAATTTTAAAACCACATTGAAATAAAACCAATTAACATATTTCACCAAGTACATCTAAATGTGTTGTGAAATATTAAATGGGGTGAGATGAACGGTGAACAAATTAATTTCTGGCAATTATATATCTATGTATTATGCATTTTGAATGGATTTTTTGTTATTTAAAATAAAAGAAAATTAAAATTTTTGCTTTAACATTTAAGTAAAATTTGGTAAATTATTTTGAATGGATGAAATTGCAGGGATTTAATTAATATTGTACAATTTAATATATATAAAGAGTAGGGGTATTATATTAATTTTTTTGCATTAATAATAATAATTTTATTAAATTGTAAGTTTACAATTTTTAAAAATTTCTCAAATTAAATTTTAGTGATGATAATTTGAGAAAAGTTACAAAATAGTTGATGATAATTTGATAAAGATTACAAAATAATTAACCTTATAAAATATATTTTTATCAACTAGTATCTATTTCACAAATATAAAATTGTTTTGTATACCTCAATACATTGGTGATGGGTTCAAGGTCAATATATATATCCTCTATTCAAAATCCCTCATTACATGAGGTAGGGTCTAAGCAAGGTAGGGTCTAGATTGGGTTTAACTAAGACCATGACTCTAAATACGACAATTTAAATACAGATTCAATTTAGGATTCTTGTGTTCAAATTTTTAACTCAACATGCCTTCTACTTCAAAAGATCTATAAATATTACACCCAATCCTCAAGGTATTTATCATTCTCCTATTACAACCTGGTGTTGAGACCTTTGAATTTATTTTCATTAATTCTAAGCTTGTTGGTCTCCATCTTAAGTAGGCATTTACAACAATTTCTCCAAGGAATTCTAAAGACCATTAACTTTAACTGTAGTTGTTCTAATTTATTCTTCAAACTACTTCAGCTTTTGAAATTTTGAAAATTTTATATATTTTTATGCCTTTCTCATGGCCATGCACTTTTCTTAAGGGAAAGGTGCATGGCCACTCAACTTGCAAGAAGAAAAAGAGCATGGGAACTGATTTTGGCTCAGAACTCAATGATTTTAGAGGGCAAAGAGATGGAAATTATCGTTAGGGGGTTCAGACCATCAAGTAGGGTCAAATTCAAGTTGCTTCTATGATTATAGATTTGCATTTATGACCATTCTTGGACTCTTAAGTCTCGTCTTAAAATATTGTCGTCACAAACATAGAAGTGCCAATTTGCACTATAACAAATGCCCCCTAATGTGTGAGGTCAAAAGGTGTAATAAAAACATGATCGCAAAGCAATAACAATTAAGCAAGATGCAAATATTAAAAACATTACAAGAAAGACACAGATATAAAGTGGTTCACCCAACATGGGCTACGTCCACACAAAAATTTCCAGTCCTTTATTATTATACCATCCAAAAAAAAAGAAGGGATGCAACCTGCAGCAACCCCGCTGCACTTCCTCTTCACTCTCTCACAGTCTCTCTCTCATAATCAAAGGGGTCAATTTTACAATGCTACAATATAATACACAACCGTATTACAATGCCTTCCTTTTATAAAGGGAATACCAAGGGAAAATACCATGGGTTGCTTAAACCCATGGGCCCGTACGTCACCCATTATTGACCAAGTCATGATTATGAAATTACAACATTTTACAAGGCATTTTTTCCTAATTTTT
>LPNX010396748.1:314449-350662 GCA_001517045.1 Pseudotsuga menziesii | reverse complement strand
ATATATATATATATATATGGAAATTATTATGTAAAGCATTAGTTAGCATAATATATATATATATATTATGCTAACTAATGCTTAAAATAAGAATTTCCATTTTGGATCCCAAGTTCCCCATACCCAAGACACTTGATGACTGCATAATAGAAGAACACAATGTTGATTATAGACCATTTAGTCTTTTAGACAGAGCTAACTCTACATATAGTCCAATGGATTATTGCGTAAGGATGTGCTGCAGCCATCATCTAGTGAGAAGAAAATGTTCATGATAGTACATAAAATAAAAAAAGTTGTTAAAGGAAGAAAGGGTAGCCACCAAGGCCAAGCCTATCAAGCAATTTGAAAGTAAAATTGTTGCACTAGGGTTTAATCCAGATGATACAACACATGCACAATCCCTTCTATTGTAGAAATCTAATGAAATTGTTTTGCTAATGAATAAGCTGCATGCCATTAATATAGAGAAGCTATCCAAACTCTAGAGATAGTAAAACTATAGGATGGTAAACACAAAATAAATAAAAAATATGTTATACTATAAAGCAAAAATGGAATAGTGCATGAAAAATGTGGATGATCTAGCGTTAAGTATCTTAGCAATGAAGTTATTAAAGGCATTCATATGTGCTCAAACAATTCCTCAACTAACATCCACATGAACTCAAGAAATCCCTCGATCCATAGATTAGATAGAGGAGGCTCCATTAGACCAACCAACTAAAAATATGAAGGAATATGCTCCACATGAATAGCTAAGGGAGAAAGACAATACAATTATTTAGATGGAAATTGATATAAAGAAAATTCTAAGAATCATAAATTTCCATACTCCATTAAGTACAACCTACTTAGGCAAGGCAATCAGCTAGACAAGCAGTATAGAATCCAAGAGGGAAGATAGATTGGGAAGTCAATTGGACATAAACCCTAAGTTGAGGTGAATGATATTAACAAAGTGTAGAAGAGTCTGTTGAGGCTTGGAAATTCGCAGGCAACAACAGCAAGGGATTCTCCCCAATCAACATTCCCAACTAGCCCGTGACTGTTTGGTGTAGGGAATCCGTCCGGTTTGTGGTCCGGTTACCGTAGGTCAAGTAACAAAAACAAAGGGTTTTACTGGTTGCGGCCGGGTCCACCCTATGTATTTTTGTATTTTCGACTTTAAGTATGATATGCAAGTGCCTATCTAAGATGCAGATTGATGAAGAATGCAAGGAGTGGTCACAATGTGATGCGCAGGTTCTTACCTCTCATCTTAGACTCTCTTGCATCTAAATCACACACAACTGGAAAAAACAAATGCTAACTAAGCTATCCCTAGGGTGCAAGATTATTAATTCATGAGTAATGTAATACTCTTCACATTTTAAGATAAATCACAAATAGTTGTTCTTAGAATCAAAACAAATAAACATGAATAAAGATATACATGACAAGATAGCTCGTAAATTGTTAAAACATCCATTACTCATAGTGGAAATTATCACAGAATAAACCAGAGAACATTCAAATAAGAACATAGGTTCAAAAAGTTAGAACGCTTTCACAATTAATGAAACACAGCTAAAAACGAAATAGTTCCCCTTCAACATTATTCATTTTATCACATTCAAACATTCCACACAGCACTTTCTCCAACAGGAAAAATTTGTAATTTTATTATTGCAAAACAAAGTAGTTCCTCTTACAACAAGTAGTTCACAAGTTTCTCTGGGAAAAAGCCTCTTTTCTATCTCACTCTCCCATACATATACCAAAGGGGGAAACCTTTCGTCGCCCCAACCGTTCCCTCTCACTATTTTGTCACTTTGTGAATGCTCATGATTCCAAACATTATATTCCAGATAAAGATTTTATAAAAACCCAGGAAAATCTAGGTAACTGACGGAGTGCCCGAGCATGAGCCTTTGCTTTCTAATGATTATGCTCAACCATTCCTCGGTCTCCTTGTAGACCCTCATAATTTTCTTCATCGAGCAGCGATTCTGCCGCCTTATGCTTTAACATGCTTTGTCCTTCAATTTGCACCTTCTTTGCTGCAATAATCTTCAACGGGATCTGAGAAACTGCCATGGCTGTCTGCAAACAATGAGAATTCATCATAAAATCTGTCTATCTTTAATAAACATAAACCATGATATTAAAATGGGTACTAAAGAAGAAAAACCAGAGCTCGGTTCTTATGTGCGAATTTTAACTTAAACCAGGGACACGGGTCCCTTATGGAAAAAGAAGACCTCATAACAAACGGTGGAACAACCAAGAAAAGAGTGCGTAAAAACTCCCATCGACGAATCGGAACACTTGACGTCAGCCCATTAGTGGATTACGTAGCGGCAACGACAGGTAACCTACACTCTAGGGTTTTCGGCACACAGACTAAAAAGGCGTGAAAAAACATCGGGTGTCGGATCCTCTGCAAACATCGGATAGCTAGTGAGCTACACAGCCGCAACGACGGAAGTCCAAATGTCAAGAAAAACCACATACCAATCGGCATAAAAAAAACAAAGAACTAGACATCAGCGAGAAGACAAATAGTCCGATGAGGAATTAGCCTATTCTGGAGCCACAACGGCGGAAGTTAATCTGCCTGCAGCCTCTGATCAAAGTCAAAATCTTTTCCAGAAAACGCAAAGCAAGGTCTTTTTTCAAAACAGAAACCGAGTTTAGCGAAAGTTTCTAACTATCAGCACCACGTCTGACTGACTCCCGAAAGCACAACGATTGAAAAAACACGTTAAACATAACAGATGAAACAACTTACCACTGGCAGAGCCTTACCGTCCAAAATATGCACAGACCAAGACGGAAAATCAAATAGCAAGGAAACGACCTCCAATAATCCAACATGTAGCAGAGTGGGGCAAACAAGATAAAAAAGGAGGGTCCAAAATTTCCAGAAATTTGGGAACAGTTGCAGCTGCAACAATTGGCGGCTCACTGGTGAATCCAGATCTCCGGATAAACTCATCCTTGAGCAATAGACTGTTTAGCAGTGGAACCAACATGCTGAATTCTTCTAGATGTCTGGATTCCCATCATGTCTGTAATCATTGACGATAGTCCAAATTTTTTGGGAATGGAAACCAAAATCACAAAGCTAGGATAACTCTTTCGAGGCTTAAGTAGGCGGACTTCATTTTAAATTTATCTTTGGGTAGCTTCCAGCTTAGAGGCCACAGGATTAGAACGCATGGTGAACAGAGGTATTCGTTTGTTCCCCATTCCCATGCCAATTGCACTTTTGTGCCTTTTAGACGTTTTGTCCTTTCTTTTGAGTCCTCCTGCATGCCTTTCTTTCCGAATGTTTATATTCAGGCTCCTCTATCCATAATGTCCTTTTATGTGAGAGATGTATTTACTTTTCATCTCACGGACGAAGAGGAACTTTTGGCAATTTTGTACTCATATAGTTTAGTACTTCGTTTTGACACATACTTCTTTCTTAGGAGATTTTTTTACTCTTATTTGCCTTTTGGCTTTCAATTCTTGGCATGGGATCATTTAGATATAACATACTGTTTATCCTGCTCCCTTTTCCATGGGTCTTTTGCTGTCACCCTCTAGGACGTTTTAGATGTGAAATGGATGGAGCCTCGAAATAGTATTCCAAACCTCTGATTCTGAGTTATTTCAAGGATTACGCTGGACCTTGATGTGTTCATAGACACTTTAGGAAAACTATTTACTAGAATAAATTCCAACAGATCCAAACAGTCCAATGCCCAAAGAATATAAGTTTATCAAGGGTCTTGATGCTCTCCATGCGACCAAAAGTTTTCTTCCTTTATTGGAATCAGAAGAAAACTACACTAAAAAAATAGGGAAAACAACAAATCAAAGTGGCAAAGCAAGTCAATTATTTATATACAAAATGGAACAGAATAGGACAAAATCAAGAAAAATAAGGCTTAAGAACTAAACCATTTACTGGTAAGTTCTCTTC
This sequence comes from Pseudotsuga menziesii, assembly GCA_001517045.1. NCBI lineage: Eukaryota > Viridiplantae > Streptophyta > Pinopsida > Pinales > Pinaceae > Pseudotsuga > Pseudotsuga menziesii. The sequence continues at coordinate 346,707 of LPNX010396748.1, read as the reverse complement.
CCATCCCTGTAAATCCTGCAACTTATAGGTTGAGGGCCCAAGCTTTGCCGCAATCTGGAAAGGGCCTACCCATAACTGTTGAAATTTCGTGTGTTTCCCTTTCTCGTCATGAGGGTGATCCCACTTGAGAACCAAATCTCCCACCTCAAATTCTTTGTGCATATCAAACCACCTCTTCACTACCTCCTGTTGTTGTTTAAAATGTTCTCTAGCCTTGGATCTAGATTCTTCTGCCTTCAAAAGATTATGTATCCTCATCTGCAAAACTTCATTATCTGATCCTCTTGATTGCTGAGCTATTATGGAAGAGGGTAGCATGATACTGGGGGGTAGAATGGCCTCTTTTCTATAAATAAGGGTATATGGGGACACACCTAACGAAGTCTTGGGGGTGACCCTATCATCCCACAGAGCATTTGGTAATGCTGAGTGCCAACTCCTCTGGTTTTCTATCACAGTATTTTTTAAAATTCTAATCAGATTCTTGTTCATAGATTCAGCCAAACCATTTCCTTGTGGATAGTAATTTGTAGAGTAATGCAACTTAATTCCTTTCTCATGAGAAAATGCAATTAATCTAATAGAGGGAAAATAAGTAGCATTATCGAAAACTAGAGAAATTGGAACTCCAAACCTAGTTATAATATGATCTTGCAAGAAGTCCATGACCGCATCTTCATTCACTTTGTGCAACGGAATGGATTCGACCCAACGAGTAAAGTAATCGGTTGCCGTCAGAATATACTTGTGTTGCAGGGAGTAATTTGGCTTTATCTCCCCAATGATGTCCATCCCCCACTGCTCAAAAGGTTCTGTCACCATCACAGGCTTTAATGGTTATGCTGCTCTGACTTGTCTTCCACTACACCTTTGACAAATGTCGCACTTTCTGACATGGGCATGTGCATCTTTGAACAGTGTGGGCCAATAGTATCCGGCTCTGAGAATTTTATGAGCTGCAGTATCTTTGAAGAAATGTCCTCCAGCAGGCCCATCATGTAAATCAATCATGACCTTCTTCGCATCTTCTTTCTCTAAGCATCTAAGAAGAACTCCATCATAATTTTTTCTGAATAATATTCCTTCAATAATCTGATATGAGGCTGATTTCTGACGCAGTGCTCTTCTTTGCTTAGAATTCCAATGTTTCGGTAATAATCCCGCTTGAAGGTAATGCACAAGGTCTCGATACCAGGAGTCCAGAGCTGTGAAAAGAGGACATGCATCCATCAAATGTAACTTAGCTTCGTTTTCCCAGTTATTTTCTTCATTGTCTTTACTTTCAGACATTAGTTTGCACAATCCCTGTCCTTTAACTATGGAGGCTGGCTTGAATTCGAGGTCATACTACTGTAGAGATGTTACCGAGTTGCCTCTTCTTTCTCCTAACTCCTTTTGTATGAAAAGAGACCTCACGCCTGGGTGTGGAACGATTACCTTTGTCCGGTTCTTAAGTATGTGTGGTCTGAATTGTTTTATCGCTTTGAACATGGCATAAGCTTGCTTATCCACAGCTGGGTAATTCAATTCAACCCCTTGCAGACCAGTGCTCATAAATGATATGGGGAACTCATCTCCCCCATCTTCCTTCTGAGTAAGCACCGCTGCTAGTGAATTGTCCGATGCGAAAGTGTACAAAATAAAATATTTCTCAAAATACAGACTCTTGAGGGAGGGTGTGTGTGCAACCATTGTCTTTATTTTACTAAATGCATTCTTCTCTACATCAGTCCACTTGAATTGTACACTTTGTTTTACCATTTGTTGCAAAGGTTTAACAATTTGAGCGAAATCTGGCACAAACCTTCGCACGAAATTTATTGTCCCCATAAATGATTGCATGCCCTTTTTGTTATGGGGTAAGGGAATCTGTTCGATAGCTTTGATCCTCTCAGGGTCTATAGAGATCCCCTTCTTAGAAACTATGTGACCCAACAACTTACCTTCGGTAACGGAAAACACGCACTTCTTGGGGTTTAGTGAGATACCATATTTTCGGCAGCATTCAAAAATCTGTTTTAGATGGAATGTGTGTTCCTCCCTTCTCTTTGAGAATATTGTGATATCATCGAGGTAAAATACAGCACTGCGGCCAATTAGTCCATGGAAAGCTATGTCCATAGCCCTCTGGAAAGTAGCTCCAACATTTTTGAGTCCAAAGGGCATCCTTCTGTAAGCAAAAGTCCCCCATCTAGTTCTGAATGTAGTTTTCAGTCTATCTTCTTCAGCCACTAACACTTGATTGTAGCTAGAGAATCCATCTAATAAAGAGAATAATTCAGAACCCGAAACCATTTGCAAAATCTGTTCCATGGGTGGGACAGGATAATTGTCTTTATCCGAAGCGCGATTTAAGTTTCTGAAATCCACACATAGTCTAATTTCTCTGGATTTCATCCTTACCGGTACCAAATTTGAAACCCATTCCGAGTGTCTAACCTTAAAGATAATTCTAGCATCCAATAGCTTCTTTACCTCATTTTGAATCAAAGGTTCTAATTTTGGATGCATTTTCCTTAAAGACTACTAATAAGGTTTGATTCCAGATCTGATGGGGATAACATGCTGAATAATATTGGTGTCATATGTCTTCAAATATTCATACGTCCAGGAAAAAACATCTTTGTATTGTTTGAACAAACTGATGAACCTATTCCTTTCACCTAGAGAGCAACACTTTCCCAAGTTCACATATTTGGGATCAATTTCAGTCCCCAAATTAATCAACTCAAACTGTAGAGACGAGCTATGAGTCTTCACATTCACTGGCCTTCTGAATTTATCGTTTAAATCAAACATTCGCTCCAAATTCCTGACTCCTTTAGGAATAAAATTATCGAATTTTAGCTCGGCTTGATGTTCTTCATCGTCAATAATGGCCCATTTGAAGGTCTCTTCATTTGTCAAGCATTCTAGAATCTGTTGATCGTCATCAAACACTCGTAGATTGGTGATCATATCTGGGATCGAAGGCTTGAAAAGCAATTCAACAGAGCATCGATTATTAAAGGGCACAAGCCTCGCAGCTGAGGTAGCCAATAAGCCAGCAGTCGCATTCTTAAGTCTAGGAATTGATACAAAGTTAAATGCATGGAAATATTTAAGCAAATCCCATACTTCATTTTGATAAGCTTTTAAATGAGGATAAATGCAATGTATTTGATCTCGAATTTGTTTTACAATTATTTCAAAATCCCCATACACTTTCATATTTTCTGCCTTTAATTCAATTGCTTTTCTTAGTCCCTGAACTAGTGCTTCATATTCAGCTGTGTTATTGGTGCATTCAAATTCTAACCTAAATGAAAGAAAATGTTTATTTTTCTTAGGATTAATCAGGACACAGCCGGCTCCTGACCCCTCCAAAGTTTTAGAACCATTAAAGAAAAGAGTCCAAAAATCGCTAACCGCTATTGCGCATGAATTAATACCTACATCTACAGTTAAGTCTACTATTTTACAATCGATCTCATCAGCCTGTGAGAAATGAAGGAGATCAAGCTGAGCGTCTGACGTATCGCTGGTTTCTTCCACTTGATAATTTCCCGGTTCTAGTTCAATAAAGAAATTTCCCAAAATAGAATTTACTAGTTCATTTTTTTCTTTGAACTGAGTAACATTATGTTTCATGTGTGGTTCCCTTAAAACTTTAATCTGATTTGGGCTTCCTTTATTAGGTAGCCACAGATGTGACCAATCCGAGGCAAAATATCCACTCAGCTTTGCCGACCAATCTTTGCTCAAGACAAGTCCATAAGCTTCAGGTATGTCAGCTACCACAATGTCAATGGATTAACAGACCTTATCATTTGAAGACAAGCAAATGAGAACATCCTCCGTTTCCCCAATTACCTTCACATTCATTCTATCCAATTGAATAACCCTCCAGGTAGATGGTTTAGGTTTCCCATTTATCTTTTTGCAGACCGACAACGGCATAACGTTGACTGATGCCCCCGAGTCTACTAGGCAGTTATGCACGTTGTGGTTGAAAATTTCAAAAGTAAGGAGAAAAGGTGGAGTCTTGCATTTAGGATTGCCTCCCACACTTGCTTCACCAATTTCTTCTTCTTGGGGCTGATTGTTAGTGGGCAACTTCTCCTCTGATATTTCAAGTGCTTTCAACAACTTTTATTTCTGTTGCGGCACATTGCACATCTCAAATACTGAGATGTTTGCCCTCACCTTTTTGATATCCTCCACAATGTCATAATCCATCTTATGTTCTGTGAGATTCGGTTTAACATTATTTATCTTTTCTTCTTTGGGCTTAGTAGGCATGTTGATCTGTCTAGGATTTTGACTGGTGAGGGTAAATTCCGGAATTTTATTAGCCGAGGAGTTTTTTTGAAATTTCTTAACATTCTTTTGAAGTCTCTTAATTTTTGGGAGCATAAGACTGTTTTCCTTAATCAACCCCTGGCTTCTCGTCGTTACATTTGTTTCCAGGATATCTTCATTTCTCATATCCTTTTCTTCCTTGGTATCAAACAAAGATACACAGTCCCATAAAACCATGGCCTCATCCTCCTGTATTTCTGTTGATTTATTGTTGTCTTTCCCTTCTTCATCATTTTCCTTGGTTAATTTGGAATCCAACAGCTAATTCATAACCAACGTCATTGAATTTATCCATTGAGGACAATTCTTTTCAGAATGAGGTTGTTGGTGAAAAGTGCAAAAGTTATCCATCCCTACCTCTGTTAAGTTCATAGATGCAGGGTCGTGCGGAGGGGGTTGGGATTGATTGTTATCTTCCTTTTTCTTGTAATAAGGCTTATAAAACTTTCAGGCTTCCTTTTCCTTTTCCAAGTCTATTATTCTGTTAGAGAGCTTCTGCATCATCTTTTCCATTCCTTCGAAGTCTGGTGACTACTCCTCTTTAGAATTAGTAAATAACAAATATTTCCTCCCAACGATTTTTTCTCCATACTACTCAGGATAGTCTTCGATGCTTTCTTTCTTAGCCTCCACTATTTCAGCTTCTTCATAAGTCTCTGCTAGCGTTGGTTTAGCTTTCATTTTGGCAAACATGGCCAACTCGGGGCCTAGAGCTGAAGTATAATATTCAATCAGAACTTTATCTGAGGGTTTGTCCGCTTTAGAAAAATTCTTAAGATAAGCTGCAAATATTTGAGTAAAACTATGCACCTTCTCTTTTCTTTCTTTCTTTAAGGCGCACAGCCCTTTCATGAGAGCCGCATGAGTTTTTTGGGTTGCATATTTGCTTCTAAAAATCCTTTCAAAGGTATCCCAATCTGGGATAGAGTTTGCAGGCAAACCAAAATACCATGATGCTGCTGCTCCTCTAAGGGAATGCGGAAAAAGTCTACAAACGACATCCTCATGTTCCTCAGCCCTCAACCCTTCTATTGCCAAATAAAAACTTTGTAAACGGTCATCTACTAACATTTTCTCATTCGGATCAAACTTAGGAAGCATATTCTCGAAAGCCTGAGGTAAGTTATGCAACGGAGGTGTTAAGTTCAGGGGTGATCTGGCTTTCTAAGCCGGTGGTGGATTTGGTGGGTTATGTGGCTGGTTTGCATTTACTCCTGCCATGAGTCTGGGTGGAGAGTGAGGAGGTGAAGGAACAGGATTCTGCACAGGAGAACAGTAAGGTGTGCTTGGGCCTACTTGATTCAAATGCTGAACAACTTCCTGTAAAGCTACTTCTACTAACTCTTCCAAATCTTCAACCAACACTGAATATTCCAAGATGGGACGGTCTTTCTTCTTGTATTCTCTTTGGGGTGAATCAGGGATAATGGGTAATCCTCCAATACTCTTTACATAAGCCCGTGTGTGTCTTCTCAGATCATTTACTACTTGGTTGTCCACAGCAAACAAATGTTATCTATTATCTTCAGTATTTGGATCAGGAAATAAACTACTTTCAAAACTATCACTGGTGGAGTTATTTCGAGGAAATGGATTTCCCCGGCTAACCATGCATTGGTGGCCCTCCTTCTGGCGCTAGAAACTGTTGAGGCCTGGAAATTCGCAGGCAAAAACAGCAAGGGATTCTCCCCAGTCAACGTTCCCAACTAGCCCATGACTGTTTAGTGTAGGGAATCCATCCGGTTTGTGGTTCGGCTACCGTAGGTCAAGTAACAAAAACAAAGGGTTTTACCAGTTGCGGCTCGGTCCACCATATGTATTTTTGTATTTTTGACTTTAAGTATGATACGCAAGTGCCTATCTAAGATGTAGATTGATGAAGAATGCAAGGAGTGGTCACAATGTGATGCACAGGTTCTTACCTCTCGTCTTAGACTCTCTCGCATCTAAATCACACACAACGGGAAAAAACAAATGCTAACTAAGCTATCCCTAGGGAGCAAGATTATTAATTCATGATTAATGTAATACTGTTCACATGTTAAGATAAATCACAGATAGATGTTCTTAGAATCAAAACAAATAAACATGAATAAAGATATACATGACAAGATAGCTCGTCAACCGTTAAAACATCCATTACTCATAGTGGAAATTATCACAGAATAAACCAGAGAACATTCAAATAAGAACATAGGTTTAGAAAGTTAGAACACTCTCACAGTTAATGAAACAAAACTGAAAATGAAATAGTTCCCCTTCAACATTGTTCATTTTATCACATTCGAACATTCCACACAACACTTTCTCCAACATGCAAAATTTGTAATTTTATTATTGCAAAACCAAGTAGTTTCTCTTACAACAAGTAGTTCACAAGTTTCTCTGGGAAAAAGCCTCTTTTCTGTCTCACTCTCCCATACATATACCAAAGGGGGAAACCTTTCGTCGCCCCAACCGTTCCCTCTCACTATTTTTTCACTTTGTGAATGCTCATGATTCCAAACGTTACATTCCAAATAAAGATTTTATAAAAACCTGGGAAAAACTAGGTAATTGATGGAGTGCCCGAGCATGAGCCTTTGCTTTCTAATGATTATGCTCAACCATTCCTCGGTCTCCTTGCAGACCCTCATAATTTTCTTCGTCGATCAGCGATTCTGCCGCCTTATGCTTTAACATGCTTTGTCCTCCAATTTGCACCTTCTTTGTCGCAATAATATTCAATGGGATCCGAGAAACTGCCATGTCTGTCTACAAACAACGAGAATTCATCATAAGATCTATCTATCTTTAATAAACATAAACCATGATATTAAAATGGGTACTAAAGAAGAAAAACTAGAGCTCGGTTCCTATGTGCGAATTTCAACTTAAACCAGGCACACGGGTCCCTTACGGAAAAAGAAGACCTCATAACAAATGGTGAAACGACCAAGAAAAGATCGCGTAAAAACCCCCATTGAAGAATTGGAACACTTGAAGTCGTCCTATTAGTGGATTACGCAGCTGCAACATCGGGTAACCTACACTCTAGGGTTTTCGGCACACCGACTAAAAGGTGCAAAAAAACATCGGGTGTCGGATCTTCTGCAGACATCGGATAGCTAGTGAGCTACACAGCCGCAACGGCAGAAGTCCAAATGTCAAGAAAAACCACAAACCAATTGGCATCAGAAAAACAAAGAACTAGACATCGGCGAGAAGACAAATAGTCCGACGAGGAATTAGCCTATTCTGGAGCCGCAACGGTGGAAGTTAATTTGCCTGCAGCCTCCGATCAATGTCAAAATATTTTTCGGAAAACGCAAAGCAAGGTATTTTTTCAAAACAGAAACCGAGTTTAGCGAAAGTTTCTAACTATCAGCACCACGTCTGACTGACTCTCGAAAGCACAACGACTGAAAAAACACGTCAAACATAACAGATGAAACAGCTTACCACTCGTAGAGCCTTACCGTCCAAAATATGCATAGACCAAGACGAAAAATCAAATAGCAAGGAAACGGCCTCCAATAATCCAACATGTAGCAAAGTGGGGCAAACAATATAAAAAAGGAGGGTAAAAAATTTCCAAAAATTTGGGAATAGTTGCAGCTGCAACAGAGTCATAAGAGAGAGGACAAGTGATAAGAAGTTAGAATGAAGAGAAAGCTAGTAATGAGGTCTCCTTACTATATAGTGAAAACTCATAGAAGAAATAGAGGATGTCATATTGTTGTAATGGATAATTCACCTAATAACCTAGGTCTGGGGGTTACCAACATACTAGACCTTGCAGACAGTTTGATTATAAAAGTACAAATAGGAAATAGGGAAGTAGCAGGAACTTACTTGTAATAAACGAAGGTTGATCCAAGCTGATTCCTTCCTCTTTGTTCCACTCTTATAATCTCCAGGATAATTCCTCCTTCAACCTGTTAACAAAAGGTTCTTCCAATATACAATATGATTCATATATAAAGATGCAGGTTAGGTAAATTACATATTATAATGAAATATAAATCTTTACCAAACTACAACACATGAGATACAATATGGAAGAAGTAATCTGCTTTATTAACAATAAAAGAGGGAGTTTAGGTTACAACCCAATGCCTGTACAAGGGACTCCTCTGTCACCAAAGGACTCTGGGTTTCTCTGCTCCAAAGGTTCTGTAGTAAATCCACCAGCATAACTTTGCTCTCCAAGTATCTCTCCTAAACCCCTCCCCAAGGCCTCTATTTATATAGGTGAAATGAGGCAGTTCTCGAAGGTTAGGGAGGTTGCAGCAGTTAGTGGGATTAAGATAAATAAGATAACTAATCTTCCATTAACGCGTGCTTTTAAAAATTAATTTTGAGGGAGATATGCGCGGGTCTGTAGTAAGGCAACCCGCGCATCATGCGCGACTTTGTATAAGGACAACCCGCGCATAGATCTATGCGCGACTTGCTGAACTTGACACCCGCGCATATGCGCGACCTGCTAATAGGGAGAGGCGCGCATACATCTCAACTCTCAAAATAACAAAGTAACCAGCTGGATAAAAAGGGAATGTGTTTCAGCATCAATCAAGGTATAATGAAACTGGGCAAACCTCAATCCATATGTGTCCTTTTGTGTGCCAACCTGAGGGATGTCAGCACTCGGACGGAGAGGTGCCAATCAGCTGTATAACACATATTTTTAAGAGGGTCTGTTAAGTCAATTTTGGGGGTCTGGCATATGTATATAGGTATTCAACTATTTAGATAAATTTTTGGATGTTTATTAGCTCTATATTATCCTTGTAATTTTTTCTTTGTAATATTAATTTCACACATGTTCTCTATTCATGTAAATTTTCTTGAGATATCAAAAGATCCAAACAACAATCTTTGCATCGTGTTTGCAACATTGATATGAATATATGCTAAGTATCATTTTTTTTAACAAGAACCAAAGAAAGTTTTTATAGATAAAAAGGCTGAGCACAACCATACTTACAAAAAGAGGAACCAACATGTCAAACTGTTCTGTGAAAACAAGGCTGAGATATCTATCCTAATAACAAAATTCAGAGACATTCTTTGATGCATTTTGAAATAAATTAAACCCATATTAGGGTAGATTCTAAGAAACTGGATATTTAACAAAATAAAATAAAAAAACATCTAAATGTCATTGCTGAACATATTGCTTCTTCTTGTCTTCTAGCCCGTGGACGGCCCGCACAACTGATGTTTCTTCCATTGGATGGTCATAAAATGGAGTTTCTTGGCAATGGTTGCAATGGTTCATATTTTCCATTTTTTGAACTTCCTCTTTGATGAAATCAACTATTCCCATTATCTCACGGAGGTCACAATCATTATCATTAATTCTGGACTCGTGGCATCCCATTTGATTTTCCAAATACTTCACATCAAACGCTCCAACCCTATTTTCCTTCACACCAGTGCACACCATTTCATAAACCCAACACAAGTGTATTTTAATGTCTTTCAATGTGGAGTTTATTTCATTTATGTCTTCATTTTCTTCATTGTTCTCCATTGAATACTAAGAATTGCTAGAAACCAAGAGAACAGAGGGTGGGAATAGGACCTGGAAAGGGTCGAATGGAACAAAAAATGAATCCTTTTCTCTGTATAATCCTGCAAATGAGTGCCTAAGTTGTAGTTCTTCTTCTGAATACCAAAAACCAGGTAGCCTAGGGAGGTCTTCCTTAGAATCGCAATGCATAACTGAGTTTGGGGGGAATGTTTTCATCCCTCTGGGTTCTTCCATGGCGCGTGCGAGAAATCGTCTCAAAGCCTCGGGAAAACTATGGCCAGGATGATCATTTAATCCCATCACATGGGCGCTAGAGCCACTTGTCCACGGTGGTGGACAACTTTCCATTGGATACCGGGAGTTTGAACGGAAAGGAGTATAACAGGAGGGCCAAGCAAAGCACCCCCACCAAGTGATATTACAGCTAGGGAACATGCTTATGAATGTTGGAGTGGCCTTTAATTGTGACTATGCCAAGTTTGTTTTCACACCTTGATGTGCAAGCTTATCCACAGTGGTGTTATTGCCTCTAAGAATGTGGTAGTAGGTGTCCTAGAGGTTTGAGTTGATAAGACATATATGTTCATGAATTCTTCTGCAGTTGGTTGCACCATATTTGTAGCCCATTCTCATTTTCTGAATGAATTGCTTCGAATCTCCAAAAACTATGAGTTTTGAGATATTGTTCTATCTTTCCAGATCCAAACCTAGGAGAAGTGAGAGCCATTTTGCTTTGTTATTAGGTCTATGTCCTATTCCCTAGGAAAAAGAAGTGACTGTATTTCCTCTGGGATCGAAAATAATCCCACCCACACCTACCTCCCCAATATATGCTAAGTATCATGACTGGGATAGATATTTCATTTTATGACCTCTTTCCTACCATTGATTTTCATTTGTTAAATAATAATTTATGGTTACTGTTGCTATCCAAATATATGACTATCCAAGATTCCATTTTTCTTCAATAATTAAGAATGATTTGGATAATGTAAAAAATGCGCAGTCGCTTTCAAGAAAGTATGATGAACTAAAGTTATCCATATGCATAGAATTTGTCCTGGAGATCATATTCAATAACACTTGAATATATTGTTCCAACATACAGAGTTTCTATACTATCAACTTCATGAGAAACAAGCGATGACATATCACCAAGATAACAACCTAGGACTAAGTGTAATATTCTATTATTCACATACTAGGTGTATTACGATAATATTAAATACGGTGATGAATGAGTTCATTTTTGGTGTTTTGAATAAATTTACAGCTTCATAAGATAAAAATTGACAGAATAGCTTATATGCTAGTAAACCTTACTAATTTGCTTAAATTATGTGAAAACTACTTAGTCACTCTCACTGGGAAACTCTGTTGAATTGGATGGAATTGACATCATAGGAATATAATTTTCAATGAGGTCAAGGAAATAATATGTTGAGATAACACCCTTATTTCAGTTTCAAATAACTTATATTACTTTTCACATTTATGGTGGAGGCTTTTCTTAATATTTTATTTTTATTATTGCTAGTGCAAAAGCAGTTATTTTTCCAAGAAAATCACATACTAGTAAAATGAGGAAAATAAGGGTTCTACATTTGACACACTAGATTCAGATGGAAAAAATTATTGCTGCATTAGTCCCTTCTAGTGGCCAAAGGGTATAACGACATAAAATGTACTTCGTTGAACATGTATTTGTAACTTAGATCCATGTATACTTTTGCAACAAAATTATCCATCAATCCATAAGCTATTACTCAAGAAGCTATATAATTCTAGAAAAAAAATCTATAAGTGGATATTGACTAGATTCATGATACACATGTTCAATAGCATAGAGAATATAATGGATTACCATGTTGTGTGGGGTAGTATAGTGAGGAAACAAACTTTATCTAACAAGGAGAATTAGACCATAGAACCAGTATTTGTTTTAAATTATCGATCATGGTTGGATATCCGACGGACCATCCCATGATATTCGACGAGTATTCCATACCACCGACAACAACTCTCGTCTGTTTTTCTCTTTTATGTCGACAAATATCTGACGTCCTTCCCCACTTTTATGAAATTCATGCCATACCTCCGACGGCAAATGGCATCGGCTATGCGATCGTCTGTAAATGATTTTGGGTTGGTTATACTACGGGTCTATTGTCGGATATCATTCCTTCGGTAAAGTATAGGGGGTCGAATATCCAACAAGTATGTCGCAGCATATCCGACAAGTCTATTGTCGAATATATGACATGTATGCGTCACATATCCGACTTGTATATTAATGTATTTGTGGTTAGATATCTGACCAGTTCATGTCAGATATCCGATGAGCCCATATTTATGTCGGAGATCCAACAAAAATCAACCGACGTTTATAAAATCTGAGGCTTGTCGGATTGTCGATAGATTTATGTCGAAAATCATACATACATGCCGCCGTATTTTGGGTTGAGATTTTCATGTGGGAGTTGCATCGAAAATATTCCCATTCTTCCAAAGCCACCAAGGGGGCAGGACTATGTTAACCTTCCTAGAACAACCAACCTAAGTTCCACTAACTATATTGGCTACATTATTGGTTACTCTCGCTTTAGGTGGACAAATAACGAGGAAAATATCCATAGAATTAGAATAAACACATAGCCAGATATATAGATTTGAAGAAGTGTTTATATGGTTTGAATCTCTCAATATCATAATTTTCGAGTTGTCAGTTATTTGAAGTGACAACCTTAGTGCTTAGTAGTAAAATTAGTTAATGGCAAAGTCCTATGAGAAAATCTCAACATTTACATATTAATGAACATGTATATGTCATGAATCCCCAAGCTTCAATGACCATCTGATGTCTCTTATCCCTTCACATTGGAATGGAGTATTCCAAAGTGGTAAATTATTTCCTACTTTAACATGCAACAAGTAAGATGTGATGCATTGAAGTTTAGATCACTTCTTGAATTCTAATAACCTATGATAATGTCCTATGATAATCTATTTTGTGTGTACTTGGAATTAATGTGAGGACTGTTTTAACCTTTTTAATTTTTATTTACAATTGCAAGCATCGACTCGATACACAATAATATACTTGGAATTTAACATAACAATGCTCATGTATGATATTGGAATTTCATTTTGTATAAGTCTAAATACGTAGTGGGGGTTTGTACATAAGCCTTTTGATTAAATAATACAATTGTTATCAGTCCCCACTTTAATTCTGTAAAAATCTAGCAAGGTGTATGAAGTTGGTCTATTGGCTTGTCAACTAAATTTCCCAACTTAATATCGATTTCTTTGAAGTCATTATATATAACATGATATTAGACCATTCAACGCCAAAACGTGGGTTGGATTTGAGTATGGATAAAAGGCATGCTTATATAGTGGTTGAAAGTGGAGTCATTTTCTTTCTATTCCACCTTAGATGTTTGTTCAATTGCCTTTGTGTTTATATTATTGGCCTAATAGCCTTACAGGACATTAGAATTTAATTTTATTGTTTTTGTATACTCCATAACTTTCTACAGTATTGAAATCAAATAGCCAATGGAATTGACATAAACTAGAGGTATCCCGTAGGTTCAATATATTTACCCATTTGTTATTTTATTTACATTTTTATTTGGTCAGTAAAATCAATATGTATTTAATGGACTTTCAACCTTATAACCTGGTCAAAGTAATTTGCTCTTTACTTATGTTACCATAAACCAAACTTGAGCGAATTGTTTATGAACGAAACTTGTTCCATAACCAAAATAAAACTGAAAACTATTTTTGGTGTTCGTTTCTTTTTATGACTGGAAACTGTGTCTTGACAAACAACAAACACTTTTGCTACTAGATTCTAGAAGGTTTCTGTCCTGTGAAAAGCACCCCCAAAAAAGAAAAATATATTTCTTTTTGGGTAGTAAATGTTTTTGGTATTGTAAGTACCACCATCATTGGTGCACGAGAGTCTAACAATACTTTTAAGAGAGGGATTTGAACCTTAGTGGAAGGTAACAATACCCCTTATTTACCAACAATGAAGCCCTAATTTTTTGAAAAAAAATATGGAAATATATTATTGATGGAAAAGAAAACAAACTCTAACGGTTTTCTTTATAAGGATAAAGCTACTCTAAAGGTTTTCTTTATAAGTATAAAGCTACCTTATTTGTGCCATTCTTTCCTACAAAAATTAGTCATGGTGATAATGATTTTCCTTTCACTCTAAAATAGCCAATGGATAAGATGGAATATGAATATCCGTGGAGTTATTTATTTATCCTTTATTAATCGAACAATGAGCAATCTGATCTGATATTTGCTTCGTTGAAAACTTTTGTTATGATCATGAACATGGTATTGAGGATCATTGGGCTTATATATATATTAAGAATTAGAATGATGATGGTTGATAGTTTAATTATTTTTGCATTTGTAATTAAAAAACCTTATAAAAATAGTTCTTATAGTAAAAGTTATGACTTTATGTTTCCCATTGTGAACCTTTCTTGTTTTGTTGAACCTATTTCTTGTTTTGTTTTGTGTTTCTTGTTTTGCTGGAATTTTATGAAGAAGCATTCTTAATTGTTTTTATAATATTTGTCACCAAGTCTTTTTTATAAAAACAAGGCAATTTCTCAAATTCTTTGTGGGTTGATGTGGCATACGTGAATAGGCATTATGGTGAATGCCTTGTCATCCGCAAACATAATGTTAATGTCATACAAGTGGCATGCTAGGAACAAGCATATAATACCATGGTGTCAGTCTATAATACCATGGTGTGGTGCCAGTCGCTTTGATACCTTTTCTTAGAAATGCTATACGCAATATTTATAGTGCTTTGAGCTTCAGGTGAAAGGTTTTGGGATTGGTATTTGAAAGAACACGAAACATGATTTTATTTAACAACTTATTATAACTTTTTAACATTGTTAACTTGTGCTCTTCCCATGAAGAATTATGTGTATGATTTTGTATTGAATTATTGTATATAAGTATTTAATATTAAAATTGAATACAATTTTAGTATAATGTACCATGTAACATTTTATTTAGTTTTATATTAATTTTGCAATCTTTATATTATGCGGTTTATAAATGGTTTAAAATATTATTTATTAAAATTATAGAATATAGATATTGGTTATTTTTATAAAATTTTGTTCTTGGTAGAATAAATAAATATAATTTACATATTAAGCCAAAGGAAAAATATTAACATAATATTAACATAGCATATAACATGTATATGGTTTGAAAAATAATAAATAAATAAATAAATAATCCAAATAAATTGATTTTTATTTTATTTATGTTATATGAGAAATATGTTACTATCCAAAATAGGATGACAACAAAGCCAAACAAAATATTAGAAACCTATTATACAACTTGACAAGAACTCCAAATAGTTATTTTTTTATAGGTTCCATTTACTAGCTATCATTATTTTCGAGAATAAAATTACAAACGTTTGGAAATCCATTTAGTAAATTTTTTTAATCACATAAAAATATGACCAATTTTTAAAAATAAACAAAACTATCAATTTTTATTTTGAAATTATATATTAATATTTAAAAATATATATAACAATATTAAAAATCAAAATCAAATACAAAATTAATAAATTAAAAACACTTAAAAAAGACAATAATATATATATATAAGCCCGGTTGGCTAGCTCAAGTGGTTGAAAGATGTAAGTTGTGAGCAAAAGGTTTCGAGGTCAAATCCTTAGGTGGTTATACATTGGTATACAAGGGCCTTACTTGATGTCCCCATCGGGTTAGCTCTGTAATCAAAGCGAATGTGGTGAGGCCCCCTATGGCTTGTTCTTGTGGACGTATCAAGCCCTGCTAGGGTGTAGGTGAACAAAAAATGAATATATTTATATATGTGTGTGTGTCAAAAATATCATTACTTCTAAGCATAAACAGAAATTGTGGTGTGAATAAAATTTAGCGGTTAAGAGAAAATTAAGATACTATAAGGAGGTCATTAATCCTAATTTGGAATATTAGGAGTATCTCTCGGTACTAACTAGCTCGCGGAAGAAAATTAATATAGACAATATTAGAATGAACTCTCATCGACTCCATAGTGAAATAGGGAGTTGGTATATTCCTAAAACTCCATGGACAGAAAGGGTTTTCTATCTATGTGAGTCTATGAGCGTTGAGGATGAAAATCACTTTCTTTTAGAGTGCCCTACTTACACCCACATTATATCTTAGTTTCATAGTATTTGTTACAAAAGAAATCATTATAACCTCCTAACATGCTAAATTTATAGTGAGCTCGAAAAGCTTATTGGCAAGCTTTTTGAGAATAAGAAGTAGATTTTTAAAGTAAACAAAATATTGTCCTTCTTAAGATCCGATAAACCAAAGTTGGACTAAGTCGACGTCAATAATCATCATTATCATTATATATATGTTTTTTGTTTTTATGTTAAGTAAGTACTTATGAGGATTTAAACCTATGCTCTTTTATTTACAACTTCTCATCTCAATTACTCATTACCAATTTCTCTAATCTTTATGATCTAAAATAAATTTCTTATTTAAAAAGCTAAAAAATTATTAAAATTATAAAAAAAATCATATCAAAACATTTAGATGTTAAAAAAAAACATTTAAAAAACCAAATTAAAAAAAAAATCACTATAAAAATTGAATAAACATTAAATTTAAAAATATGCATTCCCTTTGCCCTCCCCCTCCAGAGGTGTAGGAGCGGAGGAGGGGATGGGAATGGAGTGGTTAGTGTTTAACAAAAAAATTAATAGTGTTAGTTATATTTTTTTANAATCCTCCCTCATCGGACGGAGGAGGAGCAAAGTTAGCGTTGACTTTGCTCCTCCTCCGTCCGATGGAGGGAGGATTGCTCCATAGCTAGCTCACTCCTTTTTTTAATGGTTTTAAATATTTTTTTAAATTCTTAACTTTTTAATGTTTAAATACTTTTAATATGCTTTTTTTATATTTTAATAAAAAAAAATTATTTTTAATAGAATTTTCTTTTAATATAAATTTCAATTTTTTTAAATAATAATATTTTTATTGTTTAATAAAAAGTCATTTTTTTAATTTAGTTTCTTTATTTCATATAAATGTTTAAAAAAAATAAAAATGGGGAGGGGTAAGGGATGGCTACAAAGAGGGCATGCCATATTTCTCAAGGTCATCGTTTCAAAAATGTTACAATGTTAGCACTACTTTTCGATTTAGATGTTGACTTTAAGATTTTTCTACCGATAATACTAATTGATAAGTCCATGCTTTCAAACAAGTTATAATGTTAGCATTTAAAAAAAGCAATGTGCAACTAGTAGCATTAGTTTTTTTATTCAAGGGTTGATTTTATGGCTTTTGTTATCAACGATATGAGTTTTTAAAGCAATGGTTATATTTTAAACCTTGAAACAAAAAAGAGTGCTACTAGTAGCATCACTTTCCAATTTAAAGGTTGATTTTGGTGTTTTTCACACACAAAAAAAGATTTTTAGGGATAGGGTTCTCATTGTGAGTATAAGGTTATTGTCAGGTTGTATAATGTGCTTAGATATTTCAAACAAGAAAACATTAGATAATGTGCACATTTCTTTCTTTAATTATGGTATTCAAAAGTATATTAAGCCATACAAATATATCCATGCATTCAACATCAACCATAACATATAAATTAAAATTAAAAACATTGTTAAACAATGGTTAACTATAGTTAAGATAAAGTCATATATGGTTAACCAAAGTTAAACATGGTTCACTAAAGTCAACCATGGTTAACCATATTCAACAAAGGTTAACCAAAGGAAACAATGGTTAACTAAAGTTAACCATGGTCGAGCAATAATCAACCATTGTTACCTATGGTTAAACATAGTCAACCATGGTCAAACCATAGTCAACTATGGTCATTTAAGATTTAAATTTCTCAACCATGGCCAAACATATTAAAGAATAGTCAAATGTAATCAAACATGGTTACTAACATTTAAACATTGTCACACATGGTCAAACATGGCCAATCATCATCAACCATTGTCTACCATACTCGACCATAATTAATCATTGTCAACCATAGTCGAACATAATGAACCGTGGTCAACCATTTTCAAGTTAGAGTCAACCATAGTCAAACATAGTAGACCCTGACCAAAATTGGCACATAATAATTGTCCATGCTAAAACATGACCACCCATGGTGAGCCATTATCTATCATACTCTACCATAATTAACAATTGTCAACCATAGTCAAATATAATGAACCATGGTCAAGCATAGTCAACCAATTTTCAATTAGGGTCAACCATAGGAAAACATGGTAAACCTTAATCAAACTTGGTCAGTAATAATTTTCCATGGTTAACCTAACTCAACCGAAGACAACCATATTCAAGCATGTTTCACAAAATCACAACAATGGGTAACTAAAGTCAAATGTGGTTAACCAAAGTTAACCATGGTTCATTAAAGTCAACTACATGGCCAAACAATATTCAACCATGGTAACTATCATTCAACACCCATCATTAACTATTTTCAACTATGGTCAAACATACTTAACCTTACCAATCCAATGTCAACCATAGTTAACTACGACCCATTAAAGTCAATCATGGTTCACTAAACTCAACAATGCTTCAAACATTCATTAACAGTGGTTAACTATGGTTAAACTAAAGTTAAATATGGCTAACCAAAGTCAAACGTGGTCCACTAAATTCAACCATTGTCAAACAATAGTCAACCATGGTTCATTAAAGTCAACTACATGGTTAAACAATATGTTAGTGTTTGAGCAAATATGAAGAAACTTGAACTTAAAAAACTTTAATCCACAATTACAGTGTAGATATATCTCATCAGTAATCTGAAGAAAAATAAATCAAACCATAGAACATAGGATATACCCTAGGAAAACCCTGTACTAATTCAGAGGATAAAAAACCCAACAAACAATCTTAGAGTATGATTAATAATTGACAGAGAATTATTACAACACATTACCATATTGCTTTTTTGAGAGCACAAGAGAGGAAAGATCAAATGGAACACCGTGTTGATCTTGCCAATTTCATAACACTTTAATAACAAATCAAATTAGGTCATACAAGGAAGGTAGCATATATTGCATGCTTCAGTAAGTGGTTAACACTGAGAACAATGTGTTATCTTCGACCATGCGCCCTTACTGACTTGGTGCCAATTTCAAACTCCATAATTATCTCCCACAAAGAAGATATATGACCTCCATTAATTTACCAATTTTGACTGTCTCTAACTGAGTTGTTAGCTGAATGAACTGAAATGAATTGAATGGAACTGCAAGTAACTGAATGGAACTGAATATCACTGAACATAACTGAATGTAACTAAACATAAGAATGTAACTGAACAGAACTGAATGTAACTCCATCACTATCATCTCCAACAACTACTTGCATAAATTAAGGATTTGATTCCTTAATTAATTGAAACTTGTTTATCATAATTAATACTCAATCGATGTCTTATCAATTCAATTTCACTTGGTGGCATGCATGGGTATTTGAATTCTATCTCGATCTTTGTGCTCATATTAATTTTTCGCTACATGGTCCATATGTGTTTTCATTAATTCTATATCATATCATACTTATAAGAATTGTTCTCAACCTGTAATCATATGTATTACCCCATGTCATATAGTCACATGCTAAAGTGAATCACTCTAGGGTAGCTAATCCCTAAAGGAGACTTGTAGCACTTGTTGACCATGCCTAGCCATACATCACATAGTATATCCTCGAGACTTGATACAACATAAGTCATGTGAGCTTAATACGCCATAAGTTTCAGACTTGATACAACACAAGTCTCAGACCTTTACATAAGGTCATGATCTTAACCATAATATCCTAATACAAGCATCTCTCCCTAACAAGAATTGATCAAGGTCCTAGCTTGATACAACACAAGCTCTTTAACTTAACATTATAAGTTAGTGAACTTAATACAACATAAGTTCCAGACTTAACACAACAAGTCTCATGGAGAGTCCATCTGAACTTAATACCACACAAGTTCCATACTGGACACAACAAGTCTCGTGGAAGATGACTCCCGGAGTTGTATAGCTAACACAATATTCAACCATGGTAAAATAATTCAATACCCATCATTAACTATTTTTTACGATGGCTGAAAATGTACTTAACCTTACCTAACCAATGTCGACCATAATCAACTATGGTTCACTAAAGTAAACCATGGTTCACTATAGTCAACAACGACTCACTATTTAATCAACCATGCTTTAAACAATCATCAACCATGGTTAAATATAGTCAAACTAAATTCATATATGGCTAACCAAAGTCAAACATGGTCCACTAAAGTAAACCATTGTCTACCATACTCTACCATAGTTAACTATTTTCAACCACAGTAAAACAAAATGAACCATGGTCAACCATAGTCAACCATTCTCAAACTAGGGTCAATCATAGTTAAACATAGTTAACCCTAGTCAAACTTGGCCAATAATAATTATCCATGGTCAACCTCACTTAACCAAAGTAAACCATAGTTAAGCATGTTTTACCAAATTCAACAATTGGTAACTAAAGTCTAACATCTAGTTAACCAAAGTAATCCGTAGTTCATTAAAGTCAACTACATGTTCAAAAAATATTCAACCATGGTGACCATCATTCGACATCCATTGTTAAAACTATTTTCAATGATTGTCAAAGTCGAACGTAGCCATCCATGATTAGTTATGGTCATACATTATCAACAAACATTCGACATCCATTGGTAACTATTTTAAAAAATGGTCAAACATACTTAACCTTCTTAACCAATGTCAGCCGTAGTTAAGTATTATTCATTAAATTAAACCATGGTAACAAAAGGAAACCATGGTTAACCAAAGTAAAAAAGGGATAACTAAAGTCATTAAAGTTCAAACAATATTCAACCTTGGTTACCTATGGTTAAACTTAGTCAACCATGGTAAGCACAGTCAACCATGGTCAAACCATAGTCAACTATAGTTATACAAGGTTTAACTTTTTCAAACAAGGTCAAACATACTAAACAATAGTCAACCAATGTTATTAAAGAGTATTATGGATTTGAAATTACCTTTATCAACCATGTATGTGTGTGTGTGTGTGTGTGTTATTTATTATAACTTTTTAGTGTAAATATTTTTTTTTGTAAGTAAGCACCCACAGAGTTTCAAATCGATGACCTTATAGAAGGAATTCCTTAATAGTACACCCATTCATCGTCTATTCTACACCTCATGGACATTAATTTTGAATATTAAATTATTATTTTTATGTTATGGTTCACAAACCCCTAGTGGGGCTGCTATGTCCATGGGAAGAAATCAATCACAGGGTCCCACCCCATTCACTCTGATTACGAAACTAACCTGATGGGGACATCAAGTGAGGCCCTTATATAGCAATGTATAGCTTTCTGGGGATTTGAAACCAAAGCCTTATGTTCACAACTTATAGCACTCAACCACTTGAGCTAGCCCACCAAGCTACTTTTTATTGTAAATATTAAAATACAAAACAATAATAATTTTAATTATTATTATATTATTATTTTCATCATATGCCTATGTGTCAATCGGTAACAAGCAACAATCACATTACTAATAATGTGTCTGATATTCACCGACAGGTGTATATTTTGCACATTCTACATTAGAAAACATGATTAATGTTCTAAATATACACCTATTGGCATACACTAGACTCATTATTATTAATGTGGTTGTTGCTAGTATAATAATGATTAAAATTATAGTCTTGCAATTGGGTATAAGTTGTTGTCATAACAAGTTTGGATCCTTGGTTTGTGTTATCTAACATCCTTATGTTCAAATTTATGTTAAAAGGTTTATATAGGTCATTATGAAGTGAAATATGTTTCTGAAATTTTGTGGAATTTGTAAAATAAACATATTGAGCCTAGTCAATTCAATATGTGAGTTTGGTGTTTCTTAGATTTGACTACTCTAACAATTTCTTAATGAAGTATGGAAGCTCCAACATTGGCATGACCATGACAAGGATGTGTGGCCATGACAAGGATGTTGAATTTGTAAACAAATACACCAGGTATAAGTATGTGCATGACTCTAGAGAAATAAGTAGGAAGAATCATTTGGCCATATGTATCATTATGTTTTATTTGTATCCATACTTCGAAACTTTGTAAGATAAAAGTCATTCCTTGGTGTGTTGATAGAGAGTGTTTCCGTTGAATGAAAAACATAACAGGATGTTTTGTCTCCTCCAGTTGTTCCTTAATGAATGACTGTTTGACAAAAGTGGTGCCATAACACTTCAAATTGGTGAGCATTAAGTTTGTAATACAAACTTAGATACATATTGTATCGAGGATATTTTCTTAGAGAACTAGTGAGCGCCATGGTTGGGAACCTAAATGCCTTCATAGGTAGAAATAGGTTCATGCAATGGTCAATTTCTCAATATTTACATTAAGGTTGATATTAGGCCCTATATTATGATAAATTATCAATAAAACTATGCAATTGTTTATCCCAACAATACATAAGTTAGTTTCCAACTAGTATACATTGTTCGAGATGATGGTCCTATAAGTGAATGGAGGAGCATGGACACCTTGATTTGGGGATGGAAGCAAGTTTATTACGTCTTGAGCCCATCTTGGATCCATATATATTGACTTGAACTCTTAAAGTCCATGTGCCATTAGGCCATATCTATCATACTTGGCATATCATCAATAATATTATAGTGTATAATAAGCCAACCATGCATGTCATATAATCATCAATTCATCTCATGACATAACACATTTCATATCATGTCTTTATTAAATCATTATCATATCAAGATCATAAATATACACTCTGGGTCATGATTCCCAATGACCTCTAAGTGAATCTCAAAATATCCATAATCCATGTACAATCAACACATCATATGGTGAGAAGTAATCATATCATAACATTATAGAGTTTTAAAGAAACTGCATCATTAGGGGAGTTTTAGGTAGAAAATGGGCCTTAAAACAAAAATTGTACCATTAAAATTCACTTTATAAAAACCAATAGGGTTTAAGATGATGAGGTTAACCATAAGGGTAAAATTTGTAAAAACAATGGAGGGAAAAAAGAAATACTCTTTCTTATTGTATTTTTGGCATATCTCGTTATCGGTTCACCCAAATTTCAAGCCTGGGGACTTGTTGGATGCATAATTTAATTACGCATCCAACCCATACCTACACTGCATACTTCTGAGGTACCCATGTCACCCAAAAATAAAATTTTCAATAAAAAAACGTATTTTAGTATTTTAATATTAAAATACTTTTTTTTATTAAAAATTTCATTTTTGGGTGTTGTGGGTACCTCAGAAGTATGCAGTGTGGGTATGTGTTGGATGCAAAATTAAATTATGCATCCAACGATTCCCCAAACTCGAAATTTGGGTGAACTGATAAGGAGATATGTCATAAATACAATAAGAAAAAAATAGCTTTTCTTTTTCCCCTCCAAAATTTAGAACTTTTATTTTATTATTATAACTCTTATTTTATTATTTCTCTTATGAGGCCCACTTTAGACCTCAAAACTCCCCTAATGGAAGTTGTATTCATTAAACAATATCAAGTGGCCAACCCATCTAGAACACCCCAAAATAAGTAATGATAGGTTTAGTCAAAACAAGTATCATACTCTTAAAATGTTAATATGACATAACATTTATGTCAACATCTTAATCGTTATGTTTGAAATTTTGCAATGTGACAAAAATTGACTCTGAAACATATTACAACCATAT
The DNA here is from genome assembly GCA_001517045.1 of Pseudotsuga menziesii. Taxonomy (NCBI): domain Eukaryota; kingdom Viridiplantae; phylum Streptophyta; class Pinopsida; order Pinales; family Pinaceae; genus Pseudotsuga; species Pseudotsuga menziesii. The sequence goes on along the minus strand of LPNX010396748.1, from coordinate 322,992 downwards.
GATCTATATGGACATTATGGTTATTTGACAACCTTTCTTTATTTACAACTAAACATAAAATTATTACTTCGGAAAAGTTGCAATGTGGCAGAACATTAATGTCAACTTTATTATAAACCATAGCTAATAGGGTTAAGTATAGTCAATTATATATGAAATGGTCAAGTATCATAGTCAAATAGGAAAACCATAGTAAACTATAGCCAACCATAATCAACCAAAGTCAACCATAGACAACAATCATCAATAATAGTCTAGCATAGAAAAGCTTATTATATATATGGTCAACCATGGAAAATGATGTATAACCATGTTCAACATGACCAACCACACTCAAACATAAGTAACTAATCAACCATCATCAACTATAATCTGCATGGTTAACCCATAACAAGTAGCTTTCGAATGAGGGACTTTCCTAGAGTTACCGCTAGAAGAGAAATCATAGTCAATAATGGTTAACCATGGTCTAGATGGTATACATTAGTTTATAAAAATCAATGATAGTCAACATTGCCATGGTCAACTGTGGTCACCCATAGTCACTAATCTAACCCATTCTCAATGATAGGAAACCACATCAACATGCCAAAGTTAGCCACAACCAACATATTGGTCAACCTTTGTCAGCTATATTGAACGGATTCTCAACCATACTCAACATGATCAACCATAACTATAATCAATTATATTTAATACTATCAACCATGATCAACTATTGTTATAAAAAATGACCTTTGTTCTACTATTGTTAATTATATAGTCAAATATAGTTAAATATCATAAGCTTAAATCAAACATGGCCAAGCATAGTCGACCATGATCAATGATAATCAATTATCATAAGCCATAGTCAATTTAGTAAGCCAAATTTAACCATAGTGAACCATATCCAACATGGTCAACTACAATCAACCATTGTTAATGTCAACTCTGGTCACTCATCATCAATCATAGTCAACATTGGCATGGCCACCCTTAGTCAACATAATGAAAAATAATAACCATATTATAAGGGTGGATGTAGGGGGTAGTAAGTTTGTATTATTGTGAGGGCGGGGATAGGGGGAGTAATTTTGCATTATTATGAGGATATGGGTGCATGGGGGGAGTAGGTGTGCATTTGCGGGTGAGGGTGGGGGTGGGAGTAAGTGTGCATTTATAACCAACTGTTTATTTTTTTTGTACGTATTGAAGTAGACTAGAATATTGCAGGTGTGAAGGATGTTGAATCCTTAAGGATTGTTTCCCAAGAATCCATGGGAATGGAGGATGCAAGAAGCTTGTTTCCAATGTAGTATAATATGACATGTAATAGACTTGATGACAAGAGTTGTGGGATAAAGCTAATTTGATGAAGGATTATGGCCATATTATTGAACGGGTAGCAGAATGGAAGGTTGTGTATGCCATGAGAAGATTTTCTTTAATGACAAGGTGGCCTTATATTTTGTTGAGGTGGTATCTAACCTGCTGGTAAGTCTAAGAGAATGTACAAATGAAAATGGATAAGTGGAGGTTGTCATTTCCGAACAACAAAATGAAGTGTTGAATTCATAAGCACATTGTATTGATAGGTTTGATTTTAAAGTGGAATTGGTGTACAACATTGACACCTTGAGTTGGGACATATAAAATGAATTCCCTAAGGATGATGGTCTTTACGATAGCATCAAAATTGCTACATTCCAAGAACAAAATGTGAAGGACAAACATCATGCATTGTAGATCCTATTACAGTGGGAGGATGGGGAGACGGTATGCCCTATTGGGCATGGATTTGCAAGCAATATGCCATTTTGGGCATGGATTTTCAAAGGCAGTAATCCTTGTTCAGCAAGAGTTTTTTCATAATGTAAATCTTGTTTGGTTTGCTTACAATTTATGGAAGAAAAGAAAGAATAAAAGTGGAGGATAAATTCAAAAAATTATTTGAGCAAGATGCTCAAATCTTTCTTAGTAAGGGTGTATGATGTAGGAGCATCCTTGGCATCGTGCGATCTACATCAACCAAAAAATTTAAATTATAGGTAACTAAAATGTAGGATGAATAAGTTGGCTATAAATATCTGGTTGTTGTCCCATGGCATTAGAACCTTGCTACTATTCCATGTTGTAGCTCTAAGATGCAACTCATTCATTGTTACTCCACACATTCCATGAATACTACATTATTATTCATGTTGCCACGTGCTGCAACTCCATATTGAAAATGTGTGTTGTAACTCCTCTGTACTAATCCATGTGTACCAAGTAGACTGTTTAAGTCTGTGTTACACTCTTTCATTGCTCCACATGTTCCATGAAGATTCGTGCTAAATGGAATACAATCCATGCAGAGGGGAACGAATTTGGTAATAGATAGGTAGTTAAATTGTTGCGATTGTTCATCTCTATCAAAAGGTGGGAAGTCGAGCTAGCAGAGACACACTGTTAAAATGCAGAAAGGAAGATTTGAAAGGGGTTCGAATTTAGAGGGGTTTCGATCGTTTGCAAAAGAGAGCGCTGGAGAGAAGATTATGTTCACAAGAGAAGGATGTACAAATGTTATTGGTTGCAGCCCAGTGAAGAAGAAACATGAGAAATTGAACCATAGGAGACTAAGACCCTCTGAGTTTGTATATTCATGTGTAATTTATGAATTTGATTGAAAGAGAGAAGGGTTTTAAACTCTTTTTCAGTGTTCAATATATACTAATAAGAAAACTGTTCAATCAGTGATAAAGCAATGGAAAATAATCTTAATATATATTACAATAAGGGAAGTATGTGTGACTTTTCATTCAAATCCGATGTGTATTATTATTATTAGAAGATGGGAGTAGTGGTTGTTATACATGAGTTAATACTATAGGAGATGTCTAAAAATTCGATAATTTAAACTGGATGACCATTTTTTATTTTACAAGAATGGAAATGTAACTATGACTTAGTCCCAATTTTAATGGTATAAATAGATTCATCACCCAAAAAAACCCTAGGGAACCCAAAATTCCAAAACTTGACAATTGTAACTTGAATGTTTAAAAACTTCGACCATATTTTATCAAAATCATGTGGAAAAAAACAACTTATTCCAACCTAGATTGTAGAATTTTTAAAATACGTAAATACTATACACCCATATCATCCTTAAATTGAATGAGGGGGAAGGAAGGAACATTACGTAATCCCCTTAATGACAACTTTCTTAATTCTAGTAAAGAAGCTGTAACGTCCCCGACCCTCTGACCGGCGAAGAGGACGCTACCATGGCGTTAACCATTCGGCTACCAGCCCCATGAACATGTGAATTCATAAAAATTGAAATGCTGAAACCAAATGCATTGAAGTAGAACATACACAGATGCAATTATTTATCATACACAACGGAAGAAACATACATTCATATAGGCATTCATTCAACATGTTCATCATAATCATTAACAGTAAATAGGATTGCAGAAGTAAAATAGACAAGGTTACTTATCTTATAAGAACTCGTTCTACAACTAGCTACGTCACTGCAACGTTCCACCCAACCATAGGCCAGCTTGCTCCTTAATCTCTCTGCAACGCTACCACCACCGAGCTAGGCATGATTCTCCAAGGAAAAAGGAACAAGCAGGCTTACACATAGCCAAGGATATAGAAAACACAGCCAAGCCAACACGGTTGGGTTTATCAGGCCATCAACAAGACAACCAAGCCAACATGGTCAGGTTTATCAGGCCATCAAGGCACTGGGAAAGGCTAAATGCTAAGCTGGTGAGCCCATTATAGAGCTAAGAACACCTAAACCAGAACTAGCCTGAATTCTAAGACACCCACACACACCCAACACAAGGAATCGGTCCTTCTCTACTACACAGTCCCTCAGGCCCTGCCTTCCCTTCCAGTGCTATTCAGGGGTTGTGGAGAAGAAAGCCAGCCCTCTAGCTCTGTCTGTGTGGTTTCCAAACACACCAGGTTTATCAAGCAACCCAAGCCCCCATCCCTTCTCCCAACACAGTCTGAAGACCAACCATTGCACGCATGCAATTAATCAGCAATTATAGCTTAATAGGGCAAAACGACTCCTGAGTCGTTCTTGGCCCTATCATGGCCAAAATGACTCCCAAGCGAATTATAACCGTCCCAAAATGTATCAATAAACACAACTCACAACATGGGGAAAAAAACAGTCCATCCTGGACAACGAAGTCACCGGGAAAACTTACACAGACCACGCTGGGGAAGAAAATATAGCCTGCCAACCTGTGCATGAGGGAAACTTGCACCAGACCCCAAAATACAGAGAGAAAACACACTAGATTCCACTCTGTGGAAGAACGTGAATGACAACCGATAAGCGGCTCCCCTTCTGGCTGCGTAAGATCAAACATAATAGATGCATGTGCGCGAAAATGGACAGACTCCCGTCCCCAAAATGTAAAGAAGACCCCAACACAACACAACGTAAGGGAGACCATAGCAAACCCACAATCAGTCTGTGAGGAAAGTACACACCCAGACCATCCACAAAATTCGTAGAGGAAAAGTGCGTGAGTAAAACCAGGAAAATCTTGTGCGTGAGAATGAACAAGACTTCCGCTCCTGCATGAGGATGAATAGACAAGGGAAAGAATGGCGTAGTGGAGTGAGTGGAATGAGATGCATAGTCATTCCTCTTCCCATCGTGAGGTTCAATCCGCTAGTGGAGTGTGCGTGTGGACAAGGACTGATAGTCCTGCCACACTCCACTCCCAGCCATAACTACCCCAACTAACAGAAACAGTTTTTAATGGTGGTGGTTGGATAAAACAAGGAAAGATGACACATGGCTTTTTTTCTCTATTGGTTCATGGTTTAACAATTCCCCCCACCCTTATCCTTGTGAAAGTCATGCCCTTTTCTTTATGGTTGCATTGAGCATAGCTGGTTGGGTTCATTTAATTAAATATGTATATTTACATGATGACAAAAATTGATATGTATGCCGCATGCCCCGACATACCATCGGTGACAATTTCAACCCAAAACATGGCATAACCAATCGATGGTGGGGCCTTGGCCTTTAGCTCTGCACCATGATTATTTACAATATATACATCATATACATCTAATGCAACGGGGTCAAAACCAGGGTGTTACATTCCCCTCCACCTTCAATAGCACTGTCCTCAGTGCTTTACAAAATTGAACAAAATGCTACACTGGTATCGCCTCAGTGTTCTGTAGAATTGAACAAAAATGGATGAGCCAACCGCATGGCATCCTCCAGCTCCCATGTAGCCTCTTCAGGTCCGTAGTGCTCCCATCGCACCTTTACCTACCCTATGGCCCGGTTCCGAAGCATTGTGACCTTCCTGTCGAGGATGCGCATTGGCTTGATTTGGAACTCTCCCTCAGGTTCCACCTGAATCACATCCCAATTTATCACATGGTTAGGATCATGTACATATCTCTTAAGCAAAGAAACATGAAAAACATTATGAGCTCTAGTGCTAGCAGGCAATGCAAATCTATATGCAACTGGCCCTATTCTTTCAAGCACTTCAAATGGCCCACAATATTTTGGTGAAAACTTGGCACAACTTCCAAGCTTCAAGGAACTATTCTTTGCCCTCACTTGGAGGTAAACATGATCCCCAACATTGAACTCCCTGTTCACCCTATGCTTATCTGCATAGCTTTTCTATCTGTCCTGTGCTGCTTTCACATTCTGCCTGATCTTTACAACCTCTTGCTCCATCTCCTTGAGCAATTCTGGTCCAAGCACAATCCTGTTCACTGGGTTATCCCAAGTCACTGGTGTCCTACACCTTCTTCCATACAAAGTTTCATACGGACTCATCCCCAAGGATGCCTGCTGTCCATTGTTATAAGCAAAATCTACCAAGTGTAAGTAATCTTCCCACTTGGCTGGTTTGTCCATCACGTACATGCGAAGCATGTCTTCAAGCACCTGATTAACTCTCTCTATCTGCCCATTTGTCTGAGGATGGTATGCAATGCTGAAGTTTAGCTTTGTACCCAAATCTGCAAACAACCCCTTCCAAAAGTTGGAAGTGAACTTGACATCTCTGTCAGAGACTATTGCCTTAGGCAATCCATGCAATTTGAAAATCTCCTTCATGAAGATCTTTGCAATGTCATCAATCTTATGCGTAGACTTAACCGGTATAAAATGCGCTGCCTTTGTCAACTTGTCCACCACAACCATGATGGAATCATGTTGTCTCCAAATCATCGGCAATCCTGTAATAAAATCCATGGAAATAACTTCCCATTTCCATTCCGGAACTGGCAAAGGCTGCAACAAACCTGCAGGGTGTTGATGCTCAACCTTTACCTGTTGACATTTCATACACCTCGAAATGTACACAGCCATATCCCTTTTCATTCCTGGCCAAAAGTACTGCTTTCTAGCTGTAGCAATGGTCTTTTGGTATCTTGGGTGACCGGAATACAAAGCTTGATGGATTTCATCCATAACAACTCTCCTCAAATCTGCTACATCTGGAATATAAATTCTACCTTTATAAGTGAGAAGTCCATCTTCTTCAAATTTATATCCCTCATACCTCTTCTCAATATTTTGCTGTTGCAATTTGTTGAAATATTGTAACTTCGAAGAATATTCTATATGTATCTTTTTGTGGTCCCCAATGATCCTACCTGGAGAACCACTTGTATTACATTGTACCTCGATGCTCCTAATCGAAAGAACTAATAAGAGTCATGAGGTAGTCCCCTCTAATTGTAAAGGTGGGTCATTAGCACCCCAGTGTGGTTACTTGAGCCTACATGTGTAACTCGAACCTACATGATTTAACTCGAGCCTACATGTCAAATGAGTTAACTTAAGTGAACAGATGAATATAAATAGAGGTGTAGTGCTTCTCATTTGAGACACACACACTCACTTGAGTAGCGCACTTGTGGAGGAGAGAAGTAGCTAAAGAAGGAGGAGGATCAGGTTTTTGATCTCCTTGTTGGTTTTACCTTTTACCTTTTTGGGGCATCTATATTGAGGAATATTTTGCTGGGTTTCTCCCTTTAGGGTTTTCCCAGGATAAATCTGTGTTGTTCTTGTGATATTGTTTCTTTCAGTGATCTTGTTTATATGCTTTTGTTATGGAAATGAAATGAAATGCTGATGTTTTAGCTAAGCATATAAAAATTTAACATGGTATCAGAGCTAACCTGAATAGGACAGCTTTCACAAGCTATAGAATCTAGGGCTTCTTACTTTTTGGTTCTCTCTCCACAATCGATCAACAAAAGAAGGCTAGGTTGACTCTCCATTGAAGGGTGCATCTTTCTGTCGAAGCGGAATTCGATTCCGAGCATTTTCAGTTTTCGGTGAGGGAAATTAGGGCTTCTTACTGAAGAGGAATTTTTGAGTGAGCCTGGCATAGGATTTCTCTCCTCATCAAAATCTAAGTTTAGAGACATGGAACAAGATTTTTGGTTGGGTGAAACTTCGGGAAAGTCAAACCCTAGTTTGACCTCGAGCTAGAAAAACCCTAAATACTAAAATTGCTACGTTTTGGTACATTCACTATATACCAATATTGGAGAAGGATCAAGAGCTGAAAATTGCAGAGGCTGAAGATAAAATCTTGTTGTACACTTTTTCCAAAATTCAGCCTCCGATTCGCTATATTAAGGGAGATATGATCTGTCAAAGTTAGGGTTCCAGCCTCCTCTAGAATTCATCCCTAAACAAGACACCTGGGTAAAATTGCTATAACGTGGGCTACAGAGGTCCAAATTAAATTCCTAAAGATGTTCAAGAAATATCACGGACTGTACTTTCTGTGATCCTAATTTCAGAACCAAAAGATGAAACAGTGACATGTGGCAGGCTATACAACTTCACTATTCTGAACAGTCCTGTAACAGGTCACCTTGGGAAAATAATCATAAATCCCAATTGGTGAAACTAGTTCTAATGAAACCTATGGTTTTGGATCGGGGACATACGAGGTTACCTCAGTGAGAAATTTCAGACATAGAGGAGCTGTAATTTCGGAGATATAATAGAAGCAGTGATAGGAATTTCTGCAGAAGAAATTGGAAAACTAGGGCTTCCTATTTCGAGAGCTTTCCTCCACTATTTTGAGAAAAAGAGTACATTAGACAGCTCCATTTGAAGAGGTCTATCTTTCTATCCAATCAGATCTAAAAGATTCCAAGTTTTTTAGGGTTTCTCTGACAAAACCTAGATCATCCAGCTCTGGAAGCAGGACAGACACCTCAAATTGGTAAGATATAATCTTTTGCTATTTGAATTTGAGGTTCTCATTTCAAAGTGATCTATCACATCAGCTTGTTGATAAGCTTGGTGAAGTTGACAACTTCCAAACATGGAAGTATTTGATCTCTCTGAAGAAAATGAATTGGACACCTACATGAGTAGAGAGGTTCCAGTTCCATACGGAGATGAGGCTCAAAGCCTTACATAAGAAGAACTTGATCAAGGCCAAGAAGATCATTGTTGATTCAATCACGGATCAACTTGTACCACAAGTGTCTTCCCTAAAGACACCGAAGATGTTTGATTCCTTGATTAAGAT
>LPNX010396748.1:302563-313806 GCA_001517045.1 Pseudotsuga menziesii | reverse complement strand
GCCTTGATGACATATTGGATTAGTGCACAATCTCAATAATGTCATGATAGAGATGGAAGGCATCTAGAAAGTTTTGGATGAATGTTGTATTGGCTAAACGGTTGCATGATGCATAAGAATTTGTCATTATGCATATGTTTTAGGAAATAGTTCTAACCATGCAGCTGGTGCATTTGAATTGTAGGGAAGGTCCTGTACAACCTCCTACAAGAAGAATGAAACTTGTTCTGAAGAACAAGTGATGAAAATTCAAGATTCACTGCAATAAAATCTGAAGCTCCCAGGGTTAGAGACACCATGACGGAAGAAAGAGACTTTGAGAGCAGTAGATCCACCTCGAAGGATGAAGACCACCATGGGTACGAGAGATAACTCAAGATGAATAAAAGAATGCTATGAAAGAAGCTATGATCAAAGAATAATCGTTGATAATGGGGAATGATGTATATGATATGATTTCGAGACATAAAAGGAAGTACATAGTATCCTCCATATGGATCCACAAGAACAAGTGTACAAAGCAAGGTTCGTGATTTGCCTCAGAAAGAATAGACATACTCTATTGACCAGTATATATCAAGCATAGAACCACCTGTACAAAATGAAGAGGGAAGATGATACTCCACTTCAGGGAGAGTGACTACAGAAGATATCTGAGTTCGACATGGTATGACATGATGGATAGCTTCATGATGGATCGAGACTTTACCAAGAGTAAAGTGGGTTCCAACCTTCAAGGTTGAATGCAGAAGACTAGGATATGTTGATGACCTGACAAGACAAACTCATGGAAGATGTTATGATGAAAGAATACTAGAATGATGTTTGGGATATAGTACTCAAACCAGAAATCAAGAATGTGGTATCTTCCAAATGGATTTGCAAAATAAAATATGTTGATGATAGAAGTAAGGAAAGACTTGTGGCTAGAGGTTTCTATTAGAAAGAGGGAATTAATTCTGAAGAGACACTTACTCCAGGAAGTAAGGTACACTTCTTTTAGAACTATCATGGTAGTTTCTTCCATGATGAAGTAAAGACAAGCCTTCCTTAATGGAATGATTGAGGAAGAGTTTTACATCGAATAGTCACAAGGATTTGAAGTTGAAGACAGATGGACTCACATATGCAAGTTGAAGAAGGCCCTCTATGGCCTGAAGAAAGTTCCCAGAGCTTGGTATGGAAGAATAGATAGTTTCCTGATGAGCATGGGCCTTGCCAAGAGTAAATTCGATCCTAACCTTTACTACAAGGTTGTAGAAGATGAACCTATCATCCTGTTATTATATGTGGATGACTTATTCTTGACACGGAATGAGAAATAGATCATGGAAAGCAAGAAGAAACTAGCAGAAGAATTTGAGATGAAAGACATTGGGTTAATGCATTATTTCCTAGGTCTGGAAGTATGGAAAAGTTTAGAAGGAATCTTTATCAACCAGGGAAAGTATGCAGTAAAGATATTGAAGAGATTCAATATGTTGGAATGCAAAGCCATGGCCACACCCATGAAGTCCAACCTGGAGCTGTTAGCTGATGACTCATCAGAGTTAGTGGATGTGACTCGTTACAGATAGATCATTGGGTCATTGATGTACTTATGAAATACTAGACCAGACATTTGTTTTGATGTGAACACCTTAAGTCAATATCTTGTTCAACCAAGATGGGTTCACCTAGTAGCTACAAAACATGTGATGAGATATCTGAAAGGGACTATAGACTTTGGTCTATACTATGATGGAAACCATGACTATAGATTGTATGGCTATACAGATGCAGATTGAGTTGGAAGTATCTCAGACAGGAAAAGCACATCAGGTAGATGCTTTTGGGTATGTTATGAGTTCATGGTTTAATAGGAAATAGTCGAGTGTTTCTCTTAGCACGGCTAAAGAAGAATACATAGTAGATTGCTCTACTAAGTTGTGAAGCCATATGGCTTCAGAAGCTGATATCAGGTCTCTTTGACCTAAATATGGATACTACAAAGATTCTATGTGATAACCATAGTTGTGATGACAAAGAACCCTGTGTTCCGATGTAGCACATAGAAATCCGGTATTTCTACATACAAGATAAGATGCAGATGATGATACTATAGATGCAGATGATGGTGATTCAGTATTTCTATACTGAATATAGAGATGATGATGTTTTACTATTCCCATACTAAAGATACAGATGATGATGATTTCATTATTCCCATACTAAATATATAGATGATGATGATTTCAGTATTCCCATATTGAAGATATAGATGATATTTCAGTATTTACATACTATAGATACATATGATGGTGATTCTATATTTCTATACTAAATATAGAGATGATGATGCTTTCAGTATTTTTATACTGAAGATATAGATGATGATGCTTTAAATATTCACATATTGGAGATACAGATGGTGATAGTTCAGTATTCACATACTGAAGATGTAGATGATGATGGTTTGGATGATGATGTACTGATGAAGCCTCTACCTCGAGTAGAGTTCGAACACTTTTGAGACAAGCTTGGTGTTTTTTGGAAAGACCTTCCTCGAAAGGGGGAGTAGTGATGTTGCAGTGGGATTGTATCATCCTTGGGCACTTGCCCTAAAGTGATCTGGTGACCTCAGTCCTCGAGAATGCAGTGGGATTGTATCATCCCTGGGAACTTTCCCTAAAGTGATCCGGAGACCTTAGTCTTCGAGAATGAAGAGGGATTGTATCATCCCGGAACATCTGTCCATAATAGATCCAGTGACCTTAGTCCTCAAGAACGTGGTGGGATTGTATCATCCCTGGGAACTTGCCCTAAAGTGATCCGATGACCTCGATCCTCGAGAATGCAGTGGGATTGTATCACCCATGGGCACTTGCCCTAAAGTGATCCGGAGACCTCAGTCTTAGAGAATGAAGAGGGATTGTATCATCCAGGGACATATGTCCAGAAGTTATCTGGTGACTTCGGTCATCGAGAATGTGGCAGGATTGTAGCATCCTTGAAATTTGGTTCAGAACGGATCCGGTGTAACTTCATTCATCGAGAATGTGGTAGGATTGCATCATCCTTGGACATCGTCCTAAAGTGATAGGGACTGATTCTGCCATAATAAATTTGGTGGCTTCGGTCCTCGAGAATGTGGTAGGATTTCATCATCCTTAGGCATAGTCCTAAAGTGAGAGGGACTTATTCTTCCGTAATCAATCCGGTGGCTTCGGTCCTCGAGAATGTGGTCGGATTACATCATCCTTGGACATAGTTCTAAAGTGATAGGGACTGATTCTCCCGTAATCAATCCGGTGGCTTCAGTCCTTGAGAATGTGGTAGGATTGCATCATCCTTGGACATAGTCCTAAAGTGATAGGGACTGATTCTCCCGTAATCAATCCAGTGGCTTCAGTCCTCGAGAATGTGGTAGGATTGCATCGTCCTTGCACTTAGTTCTAAAGTGATAGGGACTGATTCTCCCCGATGGTCCTACCGGGAGAACCACTTGTATTACATTGTACCCCAATGCTCCTAATTGAAAGAACTAATAAGAGTCATGAGGTAGTCCCCTCTAATTGTAAAGGTGGGTCATTAGCACCCCAGTGTGGTTACTTGAGCCTACATGTCAAATGAGTTAACTTAAGTGAACGGATGAATATAAATAGAGGTGTAGTGCTCCTCATTTGAGACACACACACTCACTTGAGTAGCGCACTTGTGGAGGAGAGAAGTAGCTGGAGAAGGAGGAGGATCAGGTTTTTGATCTCCTTGTTGGTTTTACCTTTTTACCTTTTGGGGGCATCTATATTGAGGAAGCTTTTGCTGGGTTTTTCCCTTTAGGGTTTTCCCAGGATAAATCTGTGTTGTTCTTGTGATACTGTTTCTTTCAGTGATCCTGTTTATATGCTTTTGTTATGGAAATGAAATGAAATACTGATGTTTTAGCTAAGCATATAAAAATTTAACACAACTTGTATTTTACCTGCTCATACAATTCATCTCCAGCAGCATGACTAACAATCTGCTGCCTCAAATATGATTGGAAAATACTAAGAGATGCCACATGTATTTCTTGCATCTTCATGCTGAGTGCATTAGCTACCTTATTCTCCTTTCCTTTTATGTGCTTTATCTCGAAATCAAAATCGCATAAAAATTCCAGCCATCTTGCTTGCCTAGCATTTAGAGTAGGCTGATCAAACAAATACTTCAGTCCACAGTGATCTGTTTTGAGCTCAAATCTCCTACCCATCAAGTAATGTCTCCACATCTTGAGAGCATGTACTATGGCTGCAAGCTCTAGATCATGAGTGGCATAGTTCTTCTCATGCTCCTTTAGCTTTCTTGACTCATAACATATCACGTGGTTGTCCTGCATAAGGACTCCTCCAAGCCCTTGTCTACATGCATTGGTACACACCACAAAATCTTTCTCCGGATTTGCAACTTTCAATACCGGTGCACTGGTGAGAAGATTCTTCAACTGCTGGAAGCTTTCTTCACACCTCATTGTCCATTCGAACTTCATCCCCTTCTTTTGCAAAGAAGTGATGGCATGTGCAACTTTGGAAAATCCCTCAATTAATCTCCAGTAATATCTTGCAAGTCCCATAAAATATCTTACATCCGTCACATTCCTTGGAGTAGGACAATTCATAATGGATTCAATCTTTTCAGGGTCCACAGATAAACCCTCCTCTGAGATAATGTGACCCAAGTACTGAATTCTATCTCTATAAAAGTCACACTTGCTTAATTTTGCATACAGTTGATTCTCCCTGAGCAATTGCAATGTCAATCTCAAATTCTCTTCATGCTCTTTCTCATTCTTAGAATAAACAAGAATTTCATCAAGGAAAACAAGAACAAACTTGTCCAAATATCTGTTGAAGACACTATTCATAAGGCACATAAATGTAGCTAATGCATTTGTGAGACCAAATGGTACCACTACAAACTCATAATGTCCATACCTTGTTCTAAAGGCTGTCTTATGAATTTCTTCATCCTTGATTCTCACCTAATGGTAACCAGACCTCAAATCGATTTTGGAAAATACCTTTGCTCCTCTCATTTGATCAAAGAGGTCATCAATCCTAGGAAAAGGATATTTATTATTCACAGTAACCTTGTTTAATCGTCTGTAATCAATACACAACCTGATTGTACCATCTTTCTTCTTTACAAACAGAACTGGTGCTCCCCAAGGAGACACACTCGACTGGATATACTTCTTTTCCAACAACTCTTGCAGTTGCATATTCAACTCTAGCATCTCCGGTGTACTCATCCTGTAGGGGTCCTGGACACTGGTGCTACTCCTGGCACAAGTTCAATTATGAAATCAATGTCCCGCTTTGGAGGAAGCCCTGGAATCTCATCAGGAAACACATCCCTGAATTCCTGTAACACCTGATAGTCCTCCAACCTAGGAGTTTCATCTCCTGATGTCTCCAAAATATGAGCTGCATACAATTGGAAACCCTTCCTACAGAACTTCTTTAACTGCATTGTTGAAACCTACTGTACTGAAATCACCTTTGGAATACCTTTCACAACTACTAGGTTCCCTTCTTCATTCATGCATTCGAAAGTATTATTGTAACAGTCAAGCTTCACCCTGTGAGCTTCTAACCAATCCATTTCAATGAGAACATCATAGGAACCAAAGTGGTAGAACATTCAGATCTACACAAGTGACCAATACACTCATGATCAATGGACATTTCTCTACCATTTCACTAACCTTTCTCTTAGTTCCAGTGGCTAGCTGAACTAACCAAGACTTCCTATGCGTTACTTTCTTAAAAGCACAAATATCCACTACTCTAGGAGTAATGTAACTATGAGTAGAACCAGGGTCAATCAAAATAGAAACAGATTGCTCGACAATCTTACCTGCTACTTCAACCACAGTTGACTGGTGATCTGCCTGGCGGTCCTCCAGTCCTGCATAAATACTAGGGACTGCCCTTGCTACTTGACCCACTGTTTCTGCTTCTTGAATGTTATAAGATGGCCTTGCACTCTCATTCTTGAGTGGACAATTTCTGCGCATGTGGGGTCCTCCACATTTCCAACATTGAAGTGGTCCTCTATTCTGTTGTGGATCTTTAGGCTTTTCTCATGTCACTCCAACTGGTTTACTCGCAACTTGGGATGGTTGTTTCTGCTGATTCCTGAAGTTAGAAGGTTTGAAACCTTTCCTTCTTTGGTCAAACTTCTCATTTTTCTTATCCTTCCATGCCTTATGGTAATCCGGCTTACCTTTGCTTTGCTCATAGCAATACTTAGCCTTCCTTATTGCTTCTTCAAGAGTTCTAGGTTCATAAAACTCAATTCTATCTTTCTAAGACTGAGATAATCCACTCAAAAAATGTTGGACCTTCACTTTTTCATCTCTGATGTACCGAACATACCTCAACAGCTCCAAAAACCTATTTGCATATTCTTCCATGGTCCGCTGTCCCAATATCAGCTCATGGAACTCCTTAATCTTGTCATCATAATACCTGTCAGAGAGGTATTTCTGTTTGAAATACTTATTGAATTGTTTCCACTGAAGTCTCTTTTCACTGATCCTTTTTACTTGCTTGAAGTGTTCCCACCAAATGGACGCTCTTCTATTCAGATTGAATATGGAAACTCTTGCCTTCATGTTTCTCGAATAGTCATGCACTTGAAAGTACTTCTTTATTCCAAGAATCCAAGCTTCAACCTCTTGTCCAGTATTTACCTCACCATCAAATGTAGGAGGTTTAACTTTCTTAAATTCATCCCAAGAGTGATCCCTATGGTGTCTCTTTATTTTTCTTCTATGAGAAGAAGAACTTGAATCCATGCTGGATTCTTCAGAATCAGATGACCCACTAGAAGTCCTTCTCCTTCTCCTAGTACTGCTCTTGCTGCCCTCTGGTCTTGCTGTATCTCGTCTAGAGTCTATCTTTCTCTGCAAGTCTGTCAAACTCTGCAACATTGCAGCATTCAACTGCTGCTGCTCTTCCTGGGCTTTAATCAAGCTTCTCATGGTGGCTGCAACATTTGGCGGTGTCTCTTGGAATCTCCTTCCATTGGACTCAATGTCATCATTCCCATTACGGACATTTTCTCCCATGGCATCTTCTGCTCGCTCGTAAGAATCCTGAGCGTCATACCCATCATGGGTTCTCATGACTGAACCACCTCTGGCTTTACCACACTATTCTTTCTGGAGTATTTCCCTTGGAGTTTATCTAAGGTTCTGCAAATGTGTTTATATCAAACTATTAGATGCATAATATTAATATAAATCAAAATTACTTACCTTTTCTTCTGGAAATCATAAAACAACAATTATGCTAAAACACAGAATTTTCTCTATTTCATATTCAGCTTTGTGACCATGGACAGTCTGCTGAAATCTACCAAAATAGTTAGAATTTGCTGAGAAAATTTCCACTTCAAGAAACCCAAAGTTTCCTTCTCTTCATCGGGTCTCTTCCGCACAAATTTTTCAGTGTTTCGGCGGGAAAATCGCCAAACTTTCGATCTACATTGGCGACGCGGAGGACTGTTCACCTATTTCCTTTCACTGTATCGGATCCGCATCCAACTCTCCAAACCTAATCAGCGATGAAACCAGCCTATGCACTGCATTGGTGGTCAGGTGTCTTGTGCATTAGGTGGTTAGTCGTCTCGGCTTCCGCAACGGCAGCCCATAAACCTTCTATGTCTTCCGTGGCCACAAGCCTATCTTGGCAGGTCTAATCCCTCTACACATCGACGATCCAAGTCACTATACTTCCTATCGTTGCGGCGATCCAAACGACAACTTACCTCCTCTGTGTCAGCAATCGGCTACGTTATTGCATCAGACAATTAGTCTTCTAGGCATCCGCAATGGGGGAAAGCATTCTTACGTCAGTTTCTGTGGCAAACGTCTAGACTTCCGATCGACGAGTTACTCATCTGATTCCTTCTGCCGCATCGGGCCTGTAATGGTCTATTATCTCGCGTCTGTTCGGCAATAGCACAACCTGTTAGTCGCCCAGCTTTCCACAATGGCAGCCAACAATCTTCTTAAGTCTTCCGTAGCTGTAAGTCTATCGGCGGTCAGAGGCACTAGTTACTGCGGCATCGGAGGGCTAGTTGACTAAGCAGCCGCAATGGTGAGTCACCTTCATTGAACTTTTTTCGATCAGCGATCCAATCCACTAACATTTCTCGATGGTCGATGATCTCGTGCCTTAGAGAAAATTTGAATTTTCTTCTTGCCTTGTCTTCCGCGGCATCGACAGTCGGAGCTTCTCCCCGTCGAAATACTAGTGCTCTAGGCTTCCACAACGGTGGACGCATGAAACACTATCTTCTTCAGATAGCCGATGATTTTGGGTCTTAGAAAAAATTTTAAACTTTCGTTATGGCATCGGCGGACGGAGGCCTTACCCGTCGGGAGCGTAGTTGTCTAGCCATCCGCAACGGTAGGCGCTCAATCAACTAACTTCCGCTGATCCAAACAGCTAATTTTCACCGATCTATCAGCTCAGAATTCTTCTAAGTTTCGCCAATCAAATCGCCTAACTCCTCCGCTGCTTATCGACGCCTCGAACAACTAAGTTTTGCCGACATATCGGCAGCCTTGGGCTGATTCCCTCCGCAACTGCGGCTCCGGTTTCCACTGTTTTCCACTGATGATTTCAACACTTAAACCAAATTTCAAAACTTTCCTACTGTCGGCAATCGGAACCACTAACACTACTACATCGACGTTTTAGTCCCTACGGTAGCCGCAACGACGGACTGACAAACCGCTAAATTCTCCCGCGATGTTAGCGAACCCAACATCTATTTTTCGCCGACGGATGTCGAACACCTAGAAATTTTTTTGCAATTTTCCTTCTAACTGTCCTCTATCAGGTGTGCTTCCTCCTAGCTCTCCGCTACATCAGAAATCCTTCCCACTAAGTGTTCCGATGAACCGACAGTTCAAACACTTAGACAAATTTTTGAATTTTCCAGTCATTCACTGATTTCTTCTGGGCAGAAGGCAACATGCCTTTGTGAACTGGTTAGTCATGGCCCATAGAGGCCCATGCTACAACCTGGTAGGCTCTGATACCACACTGTAACGTCCTCGACTCTCCGACCGACAAAGAGGATGCTACCATGGCATTAACCATCCGACTACCAGCCCCATGAACATGTGAATTCATAAAAATCGAAATGCTAAAACTAAATGCATTGAAGTAGAACATACACAGATGCAATTATTTATCATACACAGCGGAAGCAACATACATCCATACAAGAATTCATTCAACATGTTCATCATAATCATTAACAGTAAATAGGATTGCAGAAGTAAAATAGACAAGGTTACTTATCTTATAAGAACTCGTTCCGCAACCAACTATGTCGCTGCAACGTTCCACCCAACCATAGGCCAGCGTGCTCCTTAATCTCTTTACAACACTGCCACCCCCGAGATGGGCATGATTCTCCAAGGAATAAGGAACAAGTAGGCTTACACATAGCCAAGGATACACAAAACACGGCCAAGACAACACAGTTGGGTTTATCAAGCCATCAACAAGACATCCAAGCCAACATGGTCAGGTTTATTAGGCCATCAAGGAGCTGGAAAAGGATAAATGCTAAGCTGGTGAGCTCATTACAGAGCTAGGAACACCTACACCAGAACTAGCTTGACTTCTAAGACACCCACACACACCCAACACAAAGAATCAGGCCCTGCCTTCCCTTCCAGTGCTATTCAGTGGTTGTGGAGAAGAAATCCAACCCTTTAGCTCTGTCTATGTGGTTTCCAAACACACAAGGTTTATCAAGCAACCCAAGCCCCCATCCCTACTCCCAACATAGTCTAAAGACCAACCATTGCATGCATGCAATTAATCAGCAATTACACCTTAACAGGAGAAAACGACTCTTGAGTTGTTCTTGGCCCTATCGTGGCCAAAACGACTCCCAAGCGAATTATAACCGTCCCAAAACGTATCAGTAAACACAACTCACAACATGGGGAAAAAAACAGTCCATCCTGGACAACGAATTCACCGGGAAAACTTACACAGACCACACTGGGGAAGAAAATACAGTCTCCCAACCTGTGCATGAGGGAAACTTGCACTAGACCCTAAAATACAGAGGGAAAACACACTAGATTCCACTCTGTGGAAGAACGTGAATGACAACTGATAAGCAGCTCCCCTCCTAGCTACGTAAGATCAAACAGAATAGATGCATGTGCGCGAAAATGGACAGACTCCCATCCCCAAAATGTAAATAAGACCCCAACAGAACACAACGTAAGGGAGACCATAGCAAACCCACAATCAGTCTGTGAGGAAAGTATACACCCATACCATCCACAAAATCTTTAGAGGAAAAGTGCGTGAGTAAAACCAGGAAAATATTGTGCATGAGAATGAACAAGACTTCCGCTCCTGCATGAGGATGAACAGACAAGGGAAAGAATGGCATAGTGGAGTGAGTGGAATGAGAGGCGTAGTCATTTCTCTTCCCATCATGAGGTTCAATCCACTGGTGGAGTGTGCGTGTGGCCAAGGAATGACAATCCTGCCACACTCCACTCCCAGCCATAACTGCCCCAACTAACAGCAACAGTTTTTAATGGTTGTGGTTGGATAAAACAAGGAAAGATGACACATGGATTTTTTTCTCCATTGGTTCATGGTTTAATAATTCCCCCCACCCTTATCCTTGTGAAAATCATGCCCTTTTCTTTATGGTTGCAGTGAGCATAGCTGGTTGCGTTCATTTAATTAAAGATGTATATTTACATGATGACAAAAATTGATATGTATGCCGCATGCCCCGATATACCATCGGTTACAATTTCAACCCAAAACATAGCATAACCAATCGATGGTGGGGCCTTGGCCTTTAGCTCCGCACCATGATTATTTACAATATATACATCATATACATCTAATGAAACGGGGTCAAAACCGGGGTGTTACAGAAGCAATGCATCCAAGTAATAAGAAAGTTTATATATCCAAGTAATAATAATGCTGATGTATATATTTAATCTATTGTGTAGATTTGGGTATGCTTGAGGAAATTCAAATTCTTTCTAGACCTTAAGAGCACTAATGAGAATAACATTTCACTTGAAAATATAAGTTGGATGGTGTAGAAGAACATTGAATGTCAGGATAGAAGCATACTTCAATTATTCATTTTTATTTGATTGGAAATCAAAACAAGTTCTAAAGTTTTCCAAACTCGAGGTAATATCAAAC
>LPNX010396748.1:283087-298746 GCA_001517045.1 Pseudotsuga menziesii | reverse complement strand
GGGGGGGGGGGGGGGGGGGGGGGGGGGGGGGGGGGGGGGGGGGAGAAGGAGGAGGAGGTGGTGGTGGTGGAGCTCCAAAGGTGTATGAATTATAGCCTCATATAACCAAGGATTAGCTTGCAGGAATAGATTACTGCATAACCAGTCCTCGTCCATGGTGTATGATTTATTTAACATGATAATAGTTTTTAATGCATTTCTTCCTCAACTGTATCTTTTGAATGTGTTTTGTCTTAAATCCATAAGGATATTCAGCTGTGAGACTGTTTATGTTTTCCGTTACCTGTGATGGCTGAAACTGGTCTATTACTGCATTTTTTGTTTGACCTAATCACAAATCTTGCTCTTAGCTCTGTCCCATGCATTTTACTCATGGCCAAACTACAAATCTTGCTCAATACTCTCTTAAATGCATTATGCTTGTGACTTATTTGCTTCTCTATTTTCTGAAGCCACGTCTGATGTATTTTAACTATGTCCCAATTGTACATCTTGAGCTGAAACTGTTTCTCATCCATTTTGCAAAAATCAGATGCACATATCCTCCTTAGATTGGGTTTTTCCTAGATTTCTTATTCATAACTTGTTTTGCTATTGTTTTCCATACATTCAGTTTATATCTCATTGCAAATCTGGCACTGGAAACATTTTAAATGCAATTATATTTCTCTGTGACTATTTGTAATGCAACTTATCCATGATCTATATGCATCTTCTGCTCTGAAATTACTCCCAATGCATTTTGGTTACATTTCATATGGCTATCTTGCACTGGAACTATTTTTCCTATGTTCCACGTGTTATCTTTCCGGAACTGATCTTATGGAGTTTGTCTGTGACTTTGTATATGTTGCATAATTTTACCCTATGACTATCATTAAAGCATTTTTCCCTTTACCCCTCTACATATTCTTCTCGAAATTTCCTTATTTTTGTAAAACTCCTCTCAGACTGGCGATCTTAGTATTTTTCTTACTATGTTTTTCATATAAAGGTCCTCTAAAGCATTTTACCCATTAATCACCCGCAAATCCTGCTCTGAATTTGCTTATGTTATTTTAAAACTACTCTCAGACTGACCACCAAGTATTTACTTGCTATGTTTTCCATATTAAGGTCCTATAAAGCATCTTTCCCATTACCCATCTACATATCCTGCTCTGGATTTACTTCTATTATGTAAGTGTGTTTCAGACTGGTAACCTAATTTAACTTTGTTTTTTCATGTTAATGTCCTATAAAGCATGTTTCCCATTACCCTTTTTTACGCCGTAAGGTGTTTTTCTCTCTGATGTTTCGTTTTAGAACACTGTAGCATCGTCGGCCTTCTAGCGAATAGCCATCTTCCTTGCACTCTCAGCCATTTTCCACTCGTTCTGAAGTTAAACTGCCAGTTTTCACATTGTACACAGAGAGTAAGGAAATTGTGAGCAGAATGCGTTAAACTGTTAGGAATATGAAAAGGCTACCTGCTGAAACCTTAAGAAGGGCTACTTTATTTTCACTTGAACCCTTCAATTTCTCTTCATTTCCTTTATCAGTATCATAGGAGCTCTGTTCTGTTTCATTCTTTGCTTACAGAAGATCTATAGCCCAAAGTTTGAGGCTGTTCACAAGCATTTTGGGATCGACTGAGAGCTTGTAAACAATGGTCGAAGCTACATCTTTTGTTTGGGGCAACGTTTATCCTAATGGTGTCACCATTCTCACACTCGATTGGATGAAACCCTGAATGCAATGAATCTAGGTTTGTTTTTGCTTATTCTCTTGCAAATAAATAATGCCAGGGTTTTCTCTCTGGTAGAGTTTCCCCTTCTCTTAATTCAACCTTTATAGCTCTTATTCCTAAAACCGATATTCCTGATTCCTTTGCTGATTACAGACCCATTTCGCTGTGCAACCTGTGTTACAAACTGATCTCAAAGATTGCAGCTATGAGACTCAAGCCTTTTTTAGACTCTGCTATCTCTCCTCAGCAGTTTGGCTTTTTGAAGAACCGTTAGATTTTAGAACCAATTTCCATCACTCAAGAAGTCCTACATACTATTAAATCGAAGAATAAATGTGCCCTCATTCTTAAACTGGATCTGACAAAGGCTTTTGATCGGGTCAATTGGACCTACATTCGCTTGATCCTCATTCAGATTGGGGTTCCACTGGTGGGAGTTAATTCGATCATGGGGTGTATCTCTTCTGCTAATTTCGCCGTACTTGTCAATGGTTCCCCCTCATATTTATTTTAGGCTTCCCGTGGGATCAGGCAGGTTTCCCCTTATCCCCCCTACTCTTCATTTTGGTTATCGAAGGACTCAGCTTTCTTCTTGAAGACGCCAAGAGAAATGGTAAAATTAAGGGCATTAAGATATCAAATCACCTCTCCCTCACCCATCTACTGTTTGTTGATGATGTAATATTATTTGGAATGGGTTCCTTCGAGGAGTGGGTTGCTTTCAATGTTTTACTTGATATATTCTGTGAGGCCTCCGGTATGAAGATCAATTTGGATAAATCCTGTTTTCTTCACTATGATTTGGATGCTACCCTTCTTGGCAGGATTACTAGTCTCCTTCCTTACAGATTTTCACATCTCAATCAAGGCTTTACATATCTTGGATATTTCCTGAAGCCCTCAGGTTAGTTAGTCCGGGATTGGCATTGGCTCATTACTAGATTTGAGAAGCGTATTAATCACTAGACTTATAAACTTCTGTCCTTGGGAGGCCGCCTGGTACTGATCCGTTCTGTTCTATCCAGTTTGCCTGTTTACTGGATGGCCCTGGTGCCGATTCCATTCTCCATATTAGATAGACTCAGGAAATTAATCTTCTCTTTCCTGTGGGGGTCTACTACTCATCAAAAGAAGTTTCACCTTGTGGATTGGCACCTTCTTGCTCGTCCATGTGGTCTTGGGGGCTGGGGTATCAAGCATCTTCATAGTTTTAGCCTTTCATTGAGATTGAAAAATTTCTGGTATGCCTTGAACAGTACTGGTATTTGGTTTCACCTCCTTACTACGAAATATATGAGGAACATGCCATTACACACTTGGTTACGCAAAAAGAAATTCTGTTACAGGGCTGCCTCGCCTATTTCGAAAGGATTTATAAAGACTCTGCCTTGGATTGGGAGAGGTATTCTTTGGCAAGTGGGCAGTGGTTCGGAGGTTATATTAGGGGTGGATCCTGTTATCTCTAGGGTTGTTCCTCTTGCTTATTTTTGAAATTTTGATTTGAATTGGTTTTTGTTGGTTTTAATTTTACTTTGTTTTATGTTTTATGATTGATTGCTTGCCCTTATGATTCCCTTGGTTACCTAAAATCATCAAAGTTTTTATTCATCAATTAAGAGCCCATGTATGTGCAAAGGATTATGTGTTACAGGGTGAATTTTTAAAAACTGGCAGCATATTGTGAGCGTGCAGCATATTGATTTCTTGTGGTAACATGTACATATGGTATTCTATTGAAAGATTTATGAATTATGTCATGAAATCTATAATGAATATAAGCCTTTATCATAGTCTTGAATATAAAGTTTTGATCATAGACAGTCGGCATTGTATATGTTTTTATATTGTTGATCATGAATTAATGAGTCATACAGTGGCAATAATGGAAGAACACAGGTGTTGTCATTTCAAAGTCAGAGCCGTTCATGTAATGAATACTTTTGGTCATCGTGGCAAGAGTATCCTAAGGCACGTTTTTCCTAAAATATTTCTTATTATTCTGCGGAAGAGGCATCCAAACCCTGGTTTGGTTCGTTGTTTGTCTTCACGAGCTGCGCTATGTAAATGTTCAGGAAATTTGGGTTTATTTTCGAACCCTAGGGCTTGTGAGTTCAGGATTGAAATACATTGTACATATATATCCTTGCACTTTCAGCAATGCTTGGCTTGAACATGCAGACATAGTATAAAACTTCCTATGCAGGATATACAACATGAAGGCTTTTATATTGTTGATTGACAGAGGTTCCTGGTTATGAGAAGTGTTATGTAAGGTTTATTTTTACCCTAGGGCTTGTAAGTTCAGAATTGGAATATTTTTATGTCTCCTTGCGTCTCAGAACAAGCAATTTCAGCACATAGCCACAGTGTAAAATGCATTGTTCAGAACAATGCTGCGTGAAGACCTTGGTAATTTGGGTATTTATCATTGGTTCTAGGGGTAAGAGCTACCACTCATTTTAATTCAAATTTCATTAGCATTATCACTCCGTGGGTTTGCAGATTGTTACTTCCAGCACAAGGGTTACCACATTCCAGATGCTAGCATAAACAAAAGGATTACCACAGAGACATATGCAGCAGAAGGTACATGTTTTTACCTGAGGCATTATTGGTATATACAGCCGAGTTGAAATCCCTATATAATTTCAGATGTAAAAGGTAATTGAAGAGGAGGAGCCAGAGGTGGTTGTGAAGAAGAGGCCCGGAGGTTTCATATGTAGATTAGAACCTAGCAATACAGATTGGATCAAGCAGTTTCCAAGGTCTGCTAAGCTGATACAGAGGTCAGGATGGTTCAGCTTTTGTGACAAATTGCAGGGATATCATTCCCAATTAACAATGGCTTTCATTGAAAATTATAATGATGACAGGGTTCAGTTACAAAGCTTAACCGTGAGAGTTAATGAGAACTCTATCACTGAAGCCATCAATGTCCTTGCAAAAGGTGAAAAATGGTTTAAACAAAAAGACTTCAAAGAAGATTTCAGCGAGTTCTTGATCCCTGGAAGTGAAAAACTTGATTGGAAAAATGGAGTTCATGTCAGCAGAATGAAACTAGCGTGGAGAGTGCCATTGGAAGTGATTCAAAACTATATCACTTGTGATGGAAGGAATGATAGGGTCTTAAAGTATCATTTGAAACTTCTAATGCATATTCAGGGTAGTACACAGTTAAATCTTCCTTTTTACCTGTTTAGAAGCCTTCAAAAAATGGTTGCTAAAGTTCAAAATCATCCAGCACATACAGCCTAATCGGTTTATCACCAGGGGCTAATTAAGTTGTTGATTTTAACCCAGCTACAAAAAGAAGAAAGAACATGGGGTTCTTTGTTGACAAAATTAGGGTTTAGTGAAAACCCTAAAGAAAAGGGTAAGAAGATGATTGATGATGTTAACCAGCATATAGCAAATCCTACAGGGACAGATCAAGGGGGTAAGAATAAAGAAGTGGATGCTGTTTGTAAGCCTGTACAAGGCAGTTTAGACCTTGAAACACCCTGCACACAAGAAAATCCATAAAAACTCAGTGACATGTTTAAAAGTATTGCTTCAAAAAAGAAAATCTCCAAACAGTTATTCAAAGAAGGCAAGCCTAGAACTAGATTGAGGGAGAAAATGCAGATGGAAGAAAAAACAGTATAGGAGGGTGATAAGGAGGTTGTGGTTATAGAAGATGCAGCAAGTGAAGGAACAGTTCACACAGCAGAAGACAAATACTGTGAGAAGATGGAAGAATTTATTGACATGCAGGGTGAAGCAGGTATCATACCAGCAATGTTTTGTACAGATGAACAAAACAAGCTTGATAAAGGATCAATATCAAGGAATCTGCTTGAAGAAAGAGATTGCAGAAGAGAGGAAGATTTGGATATCTCCCCAGAGCTTGGTCAATGTAAAAGATCTCTTCAAACTTATAAAGAACAGACAAGATACCTGGAGGATATAAATGAGAAGTTAATGGTGGCAAATAAAAGATTATGAGAAGACATGGAGGATAAGGAAGCGGAGTACCAAAAACTATTGGTAATTTTGAAATACATCCTCAAGGAGAAACGAGCTATGCAAAGACAGCTGGAGCAGCTCAAAGCCCAGAAAAAGGAAAGTGACAAGGATGTGGAATTGGCTAGACTCCAAAAGTGCTCGCAGGTGCTCAGTGACTTAGCCACCTTAGCTAAGGCTTCTAGAAGCCTTTAGGTGTTTAAAAGTTATTTGATTTTGAACTCATGCTATTATGTATGACATTTGTATGACACTTGTAGTGTAAAACATTTTGTAAGGGATTAACTCTCCACTTTTGAAGGTAGTTCGATCCAGAAATTTAGGATCTATGGTTAGTTTCTAGATAGAATATTTTTGTACAAAAGCAAGTCTCGACTAGAGAACTGGAGGTTGGCAGTTTTGGGAGTCATGCTTGATGATTTGTAAGCACATCTGTGTAGCATGAACATTTTGCAGATTCAAATAGGTTCTGTTTATGAATGAAGTATGATGAT
This sequence comes from Pseudotsuga menziesii, assembly GCA_001517045.1. NCBI lineage: Eukaryota > Viridiplantae > Streptophyta > Pinopsida > Pinales > Pinaceae > Pseudotsuga > Pseudotsuga menziesii. Next base: position 292,521 of record LPNX010396748.1, on the reverse strand, counting down.
GATTTGTTTCTGTATTGCATGAATTGTTTCTCTGGTAATTCTATTAAGTATATGGTCATTCATATTCCATTACTATAATTCTTATTAAGAGAAACAATTATCTTTATATATTTATACACAGTAACAGTTTCACTTCATGTTTTCAGGATCATAGAATCCTTACTCTTGAATGCTGTATTGTATTTTGTGTTATATGGTTTCTACAGTTTGTCTTGCAGCCCTCATTGATTTACCAGCCTATCACATGCTTTGATCTTCTTATGAACACCTGTATTTACCCATCTGTGATATATACCAGCTATGTTCATTGTAAATTGTGTGATGTTTTGATTTCATTCCTAAACTGTGAAAACTGTACAAACAAGTAATACTAGCCTAGTGCCTTCTAGTACTGTGAGGTTCTATTAGCCCTGGTTTAATACCAGCTTGTATTTTTAATTTGATTGCATTTGATTTTTACATTTTCAAAGAAAGATTTCCTTAAGCTTGAATCCCGTAGTCTAGGTTCAACTTTAGGGATAACATCTTCTGGCGTCGTTGCCGGGGAACAGATAAAGGAAAGGATATCTTCCCTGGGTAATCAACAATTTCATTGAACTGATTCTGTAGGGTGAACAGAACTAGAAAAACCTGATATAGAATACATCTAATCACCTTTTGAGCAGTTACAGTGGCTTCAAAGAAGATAGGGACTCGAGGAAATCCCTCATCCCCTTTAAATCCAGGAGTCTCAGATCCTGAGCAGTTGTTAAGGGAGACTAGGAGAAATTTGGTTTCTACTTCATCAGAGAAATTTAAACAGCCTGCAACTTTAGAGATCCCTGAATCTGCATCTGTTCCAGTTCCTTCTCTAAATCCACATTCAGAAAAAGGATGAGAGGAGTTAGATTTGTTATTTACCCCTTCCCAAGTTAACAATTTTCGGGTCTTTACAAATCCCTTGATATCATAAAAAGTTAAGCTTGAAGCATTGCAAACTCCTTCAATCCATACTCCTCTGGTTAAGACTGTTCCAGTAAATCAACCAAATCTTAGTACTTTGTCTTCCTCATCACAACAGTCAAGTACTTTTCAGTCTAATATAAACCCTAGAATGGCTCAGCCACAAAATCGAATGGCTGCTATGATAGCAGCAAGATATGCCCCGCTTGTTTTAACTCCACCACTCAATGCTCTCCCAGGAGGAGATTATCAGAAATACATGCCAAGGTTCGATGGTCAGGGAGATGCTACTGCAGAAGAACATTGGAATAAATTTTGTAGTTTTGCAGACAATCAAAATTATGAACATACAGATGTTTGGATGAGATTATTTGTCCAAAGTTTAGATGGTGAGGTTAGAAAATGGTTTAGAGAATTGCCACCAAACTCCATAGACGGAATTGATGCCTTGGAAGAAACATTCATGAAACAATGGGGGGACACTAAAGACTATTTGTATTATCAGACAGAGTTTCATTCTTTAAAAAGAAAAAAGGGTGAAGATGTGGGAGATTTTTCTAAAAGATTTAACAAGATGTACAGTAAAATTCCAGCTGAAATAAAACCTACGGAGACAGCAGCAAGGTTAGCTTATGCAAATGCATTTAATCCTGAGTTTTCTTTGCTGTTAAGAGAAATAAAATCTGATTCACTTCTAAACATGCAGAGTGTAGCATTAGAAGTAGAATCAAATATTTTGGCCTCAAACAGACTAAAAGAAGAAACAGAACATCAAATTGTGGACAGAAAAGGGAAGAAAGCAGTCAGTACATCCAATCAGGTAGGAAGGTCATCAGATGGCAGAATTGATGAAATGGGGAAAATCCTAAAACATTTGTCTGATAAGATTGACAGATTGGAAGTGGGAAGTAGAAATAGAAATGAAAATAAACCCATGCCTGAAAGTGATAGAAATCCGAATCAGTTTCGAAGACCTTTTGCCCCTAGATTTTTCCCAAGAGAAAGACGAAACAATGATATACAGAGAGAGAGACAAGAAAATGAAGAAAAAAAGATTCAACCTCCTTTTCAAAACAATAATGTTAGAGGGGATGAATCATATGAATTTCATGAAGGAGAGTTAGATGAACTGGAAGATGAAGAACAGAATATTAGTCAATTTGATGATGATGCTCCTTCACATTTTATAACTCGATCTGATTATCAGTATGCTACAGAATTAGGTCAGTATGATGAGGATGATTATCAGATGTCTATGCCAGAGATCTGTCAACAAATGCCTCAAAAATCATATGGCCTGATGTCAGGGGTAAAACATGCAGCAAAAACCAAGAAAGTGGTGAAAGCTTCTTCTTTTAAACAAAATCTGCCTGCAAATCAGAAACAAGCTGTAAATCAGAGAAAAGATGAAGATATGAATCCAAAGGAGATTAATAAGTCCATTGGTGGTTTTAATTTTGAACATGAGCTAAATAAGGTAAAGATCCCTATGCCTTTGACAGAGTTGATTAAAAGTAAAGTTTACAGGGAGGAAACCTTTAAAACCTTTAGCAATGCAGTGAATTCTCGTCTTATTCCTTCTGATGAGATTAATTTGAAGGATGAAAATCCTACTATCATTGTAGGATCAAAAACTTTTGATCAGCCTGATGACAATTTAGAATATCCTCCTCCATTTTATGTGACTTTTTCAGTACATGATCAATTGCTGCATAATTGTTTGCTGGATTCAGGAGCTTCACATAACCTTATGCCAAAATCAGTCATGGAAGCCTTAGGACTGAGTGTTACTAAGCCATACCATGATTTGTACGCATTTGATTCCAGGGCAGTAAAATGTATTGGGGTGATCAAGGATTTGGTGGTGAATCTAACCCAGATGAGTATATGGATGGATATTGTGGTTGCAGATATTTCTCCTAAGTTCGGTATGTTGTTGTCTAGATCTTGGGCAAAAAAGGTAGGGGGAACTCTGCAGATGGATCTTTCGTATGCTACAATTCCAGTATTTGGGGGTGAATTTAGAAGACTGTATAGAGAAGTTCAAATGGCATACTTGGTAAGTGACAGCAAACACCCTAATAATCACCCTATTTATTCAATTGATGAAAACATTGGGTCTTGTATGTTGCAATTGAATGATGAATCTGAAGTTGTTTTAAAGGTAGAAAAAGATATCCCAATTCAAGTAAAGAGAGAGGAACCTGATGGCTTGTGGCAAATGTATTTCGATGGTGCATCGAGTAAAGAAGGGGTAGGTGTAGGAGTGTTATTGATTTCAGCTGGAGGTGAGGCTATTTCCCTTATGTTCAAATTGGAATTCAAAACAACAAACAATACTGCTGAATATAAGGCTCTGACCCTTGGATTAAGGGCAAAAAAAGACTTGGGCATTAAGGAGCTTGCTGTATTTGGCGACTCCGAATTAATAATCCAACAAGTAGAAAGGGTGTACCAGGTAAAGCAGCAGTTGTTGAAAGTTTATAGGAATGAAGTCTGGGATCTAATTGAAAATTATTTCATATCCTTTAATATCACCTTTGTCCCAAGAGAATATAATGAAACAACTGATTCCTTAGCTTTAGCAGCAGCTTATTTCAAAGTGCCAAAGGTTACTCATCTGAAATATCCAATTGATGTTAGGTACAGACCTGTTGTCCCAGATAATATTAAACATTGGAAGGTTTTTAATGATGATCTAGAAATAAAAGAATTTATGGAATTGGTAGGAGAATTTTCAGATGATATTCTTGAGCAGGAACAAGATTCAGAATGGGTAGAAAATGAACCCTGCATAAATAATTCAATTGCTGATCATAAAATTGTGGAGTTATAAGGGAATTTCATCCCTAAAGGACTTGTTCCTTTAGAAAGACTATTTTCAAGAGATGATACACTGATAAAACCTACCCTACAGACTACTAAAGAAAACGTTGTGGAGTATAACGTTGGTTCTGAAAAGTAGCCTCAAATGATAAAATTGTCAAAATTGCTGTCAGATGATGAAAGAAGGAAATATCTAGCTTTGCTGAAAGAATATAAAGACATTTTTGCTTGGTCATATCAGGATTTAAAAACATATGATACCAACATAATCCAGCACAAAATCCCTCTAAAACCCAACACTAAGCCTTTTAAATAGAAGCTTAGAAGGGTAAATCCAGCATTGTTTCCAGTAATTGAAAAAGAGGTGAAAAAACTGTTAGATGCAAAAATCATTGTGCCTTTAAGATATTCATCTTGGGTTGCTAATTTAGTTCCTGTATGGAAGAAAAATGGAGAGATAAGATTATGTGTAGACTTCCGTAACTTGAATAAATCATGCCTCAAAGATAACTATTCATTGCCAAAGATAGATCAGATTTTCCAGAGGGTAGTAGGTGCTCACAGGATTTCGATGATTGATGGATTTTCTGGTTATAACCATATTGCAGTTCAGCCTGAAGACCGAGAGAAAATAGCATTCACCACGCCATGGGGAACCTTTATGTATGACAAAATGCCTTTTGGGCTCATGAATGCAGGTGCTACTTTTCAGAGAGCTATGGATATAGCTTTTGTGGGTGAAAAAGAAAAATTTGTAGTGATATACCAGGATGACATCACAGTATTTTCTAAATCCAATGAAGATCATCTTAAACACTTAAGACAAACTTTTGTCAAATGCAGGAAGTTTGGTTTATCACTAAATCCTAAAAAATCTCACTTTGCCCTGACAGAAGGCAAACTGTTAGGCCATATTGTCTCTGCTGAGGGAATAAAGATAGATCCAGAAAGAGTCAAGGCTATTCTAAAAATCAGCATGCCCAGAAACAAAAAAGAAGTTCAATCCTTTGTTGGAAAAATCAACTTCTTAAGATGGTTTATTCCAAATTTTGCAGAGATAATAAAGCATATCACTCAAATGCTTAAAAAGGATAGTGAGGTTAAGTGGTCTAAACAGGCTAAACAAGCATTGATAGAAGCCCCAGTGCTGATGGCTCCTGATTACACAAAATATTTCGCCATATTTTCATTTGCATTAGAAGATACTATTGCTGCTGTATTATTACAAAAGAACTCTGATAATTTGGAACAGCCCATATCATTCTTCAGCAAAACATTAAGGGATTCTGAGCTGAAGTATAATATAATGGAAAAACAGGCCTATGCCTTAGTTAAAGCTCTAAAATTATTTAGAATATATGTTTTACATTCTAAGGTTGTGGCTTATGTCCCAAATGCAACAGTTAAGGAAATTCTGGCACAGCCTGACAACGAAGGAAAGAGAGGTAGATGGATAGCCAAGGTCATGGAATATGACATAGAAATTAAGCCAACAAAATTGGTAAAAGGACAAGGACTGGCTAAACTACTCACAGAGTCCAATTGTCAGGTTTTGAATCTTCACATCATGGCAGAGCAGTCAGCACAGAGTATGAGCACAGAGCACAGTAAGGAGCAGATTTATAACAGATATGCTGAATCTGATTGGTATAAGGATGTGGTGTATTTTCTTTTGTATTTATAGTGCCCTCTTGAATTGAACAGGAGTGAATGCAGATCCTTGAAACTAAAAGCAATGGAGTACGTTTCGAGAGATCAAATATTGTATTGGAAGGATCCGGGAGGTATACTGTTGAAATGTTTGGAGAAATATGAAATTGATGCTGTGATTGCAGAGTTGCATAGTGGAGTGTGTGGAGGACATGAGTATTGGAAAGCAACTGCCTTCAAAATCTTGAGAGCAGGATACTACTGGCCTACCCTATTTTCAGATGTGTTTCAGCAGGTTAGATCATGTATCGAATGTCAGAAATTTGCTGGTAAGCAAAAGATTCAATCCCTACCATTAAAGCCTATTTCTGTGAATGGTCCATTTCAGCAGTGGGGACTAGACTTTATTGGTGAAATTCATCCTCCATCTAGTGGACAGCATAAGTGGATCCTGACTGCTACCGATTTGTTCACCAAATGGGTGGAAGCAATTCCAACAAGGAGAGCAACAGAACAGGTAATAATTACTTTCCTCCAAGAAAACATTCTGAGTAGGTTTGGATGCCCTAGAAAATTACTCACTGACAATGCCCTTGCCTTCAAGTCAAAAAAGATGGTAAAATTTTGCCAGGAGAATAACATTAACCTTAAGCAATCCACACCATACTATGCACAAGGAAATGGATTAGCAGAATCTAGCAATAAAAGCATTGTAAGCAGTATCAAGAAAATGCTGTTTGAAAATAAACAAAGTTGGGACAGCAAGCTGAAATTTGCTCTGTGGGCTGATAGAGTAACGATTAAAAAATCAATTGGGACATCCCCTTTCCAATTGGTTTATGGGACTGATGTTGTTTTCCCTGTCCATTTAGTCACTCCAGTCATGAAGTTTGTGCAGGAAATTGAAGAAGAGCCAGATGATATCAGGAGACGAATGTTTCAGATAGTACAGTTGCAGCAAGAAAGAGAAGCCATCAAGGACACAGCTGAGAAACATCAAAAAAGAATGAAAGACAGTTTTGATAAAAGGGTCAAAAAAGATTTGTTTACAGTGGGTGATCTTGTGCTCAGATGGGATGCAAGAAAAGATGAAAAAGGTAAACATGGGAAGTTTGATAACTTATGGATAGGACCTTTTTCAATCATAAAGATCCTTGGAAATAATACCTTTGTCTTGCAAAATTTGAAAGGAGAAGAGATTGCAGGTCCAGTCAATGGACGCTTCTTAAAACCTTTTTACACAGAGTGAAGGACAGAGTGTTACTGTACATAATCATTGTATATATCATTTTATTGCAAATAAGACTCCAGCCCAATGGATAAGGTACTGCTCAGCAAGTTCTCAAAGTCTCCAAGAGAAACTTTGTCCCCAAACGGAGCCAGATGTTATCTCTAGGGTTGTTCCTCCTGCTTATTTTTGAAATTTTGATTTGAATTGGTTTTTGTTGGTTTTAATTTTACTTTGTTTTATGTTTTATGATTGATTGCTTGCCCTTATGATTCCCTTGGTTACCTAAAATCATCAAAGTTTTTATTCATCAATTAAGAGCCCATGTATGTGCAAAGGATTATGTGTTACAGGGTGAATTTTTACAAACTGGCAGCGCCCTTCCAAACTGGCAGCATATTGTGAGCGTGCAGCATATTGATTTCTGGTGGTAACATGTACATATGGTATTCTATTGAAAGATTTATGAATTATGTCATGAAATCTATAATGAATATAAGCCTTTATCATAGTCTTGAATATAAAGTTTTGATCATAGACAGTCGGCATTGTATATGTTTTTATATTGCTGATCATGAATTAATGAGTCATGCAGTGGCAATAATGGAAGAACACAGGTGTTGTCATTTCAAAGTCAGAGCCGTTCATGTAATGAATACTTTTGGTCATCGTGGCAAGAGTAGCCTAAGGCATGTTTTTCCTAAAATATTTCTTATTATTCTACTGAAGAGGCATCCAAACCATGGTTTGGTTCGTTGTTTGTCTTCACGAGCTGCGCTATGTAAATGTTCAGGAAATTTGGGTTTATTTTCGAACCCTAGGGCTTGTGAGTTCAGGATTGAAATACATTGTACATATATATCCTTGCACTTTCAGCAATGCTTGGCTTGAACATGCAGACATAGTATAAAACTTCCTGTGCAGGATATACAACGTGAAGGCTTTTATATTGTTGATTGACAGAGGTTCCTGGTTATGAGCAGTGTTATGTAAGGTTTATTTTTACCCTAGGGCTTGTAAGTTCAGAATTGGAATATTTTTATGTCTCCTTGCGTCTCAGAACAAGCAATTTCAGCACATAGCCACAGTGTAAAATGCATTGTTCAGAACAATGCTGCGTGAAGACCTTGGTAATTTGGGTATTTATCAGAGGTTCTAGGGGTAAGAGCAACCACTCGTTTTAAGTCAAATTTCATTAGCATTATCACTCCGTGGGTTTGCAGATTGTTACTTCCAGCACAAGGGTTGCCACATTCCATATGCTAGCATAAATAAAAGGATTACCACAGAGACATATGCAGCATAAGGTACATGTTTTTACCTGAGGCATTCTTGGTATATACAGCCCAGTTGAAATCCCTGTAGAATTTCAGATGTCAAAGGTAATTGAAGAGGAGGAGCCAGAGGTGGTTGTGAAGAAGAGGCCCGGAATTTTCATATGTAGATTAGAACATAGCAATACAGATTGGATCAAGCAGTTTCCAAGGTTTGCTAAGCTGATACAGAGGTCAGGATGGTTCAGCTTTTGTGACAAATTGCAGGGATATCATTCCCAATTAACAATGGCTTTCATTGAAAATTATAATGATGACAGGGTTCAGTTACAAAGCTTAACCGTGAAAGTCAATGAGAACTCTATCGCTAAAGCCATCAATGTTCTTGCAGAAGGTGAAAAGTGGTTTAAACAAAAAGACTTCAAAGAAGATTTCAACGAGTTCTTGATCCCTGGAAGTGAAAAACTCGATTGGAAAAATGGAGTTCATGTCAGCAGAATGAAACCAACGTGGAGAGTGCCATTGGAAGTGATTTAGAACTATATCACTTGTGATGGAAGGTATGATAGGGTCTTAAAGTGTCATTTGAAACTTCTAATGCATATTCAGGGAAGTACATAGTTAAATCTTCCTTTTTACCTGTTTAGAAGCCTTCAAAAAATGGTTGCTAAAGTTCAAAATCATCCAGCACATACAGCCCGATCGGTTTATCACCAGGGGATAATTAAGTTGTTGATTTTAACCCAGCTACAAAAAGAAGAAAGAACATGGGGTTCTTTGTTGACAAAATTAGGGTTTAGTGAAAACCCTAAAGAAAAGGGTAAGAAGATGATTGATGATGTTAACCAGCAGATAGCAAATCCTACAGAGACAGATCAAGGGGGTAAGAATAAAGAAGTGGATGATGTTTGTAAGCCTGTACAAGGCAGTTTAGACCTTGAAACACCCTACACACAAGAAAATCTAGAAAAACTCAATGACATGTTTAAAAGTATTGCTTCAAAAAAGAAAATCTGCAAACAGTTATTCAAAGAAGGCAAGCCTAGAACTAGATTGAGGGAGAAAATGCAGATGGAAGAAAGAACAGTACATCAGGGTGATAAGGAGGTTGTGGTTATGGAAGATGCAGCAAGTGAAGGAACAGTTCACACAACATAAGACAAATACTGTGAGAAGATGGAAGAATTTATTGACATACAGGGTGAAGCAGGTATCATACCAGCAATGTTTTGTATAGATGAACAAAACAAGCTTGATGAAGGATCAATATCAAGGAATCTGCTTGAAGAAAGAGATTGCAGAAGAGAGGAAGATTTGGATATCTCCCCAGAGCTTGGTCAATGTAAAAGATCTCTTCAAACTTATAAAGAACAGACAAGATACCTGCAGGATATAAATGAGAAGTTAATGGTGGCAAATAAAAGATTACGAGAAGACATGGGGGACAAGGAAGCGGAGTACAAAAAACTATTGGTAATTTCGAAAGACATCCTCAAGGAGGAAAGAGTTATGCA
>LPNX010396748.1:249829-282613 GCA_001517045.1 Pseudotsuga menziesii | reverse complement strand
ATCTGTGATATATACCAGCTATGTTCATTGTAAATTGTGTGATGTTTTGATTTCATTCCTAAACTGTGAAAACTGTACAAACAAGTAATACTAGCCTAGTGCTTTCTAGTACTGTGAGGTTCTATTAGCCCTGGTTTGATACCAGCTTGGATTTTTAATTTGATTGCATTTGATTTTTACATTTTCAAACAAAGATTTCCTTAAGCTTGAATCCCGTAGTCTAGGTTCAACTTTAGGGATAACAGATCCAATGGCTGGAATGGATCCCACCTTCACTCTCCTGGCGGATTTGAGAGACTACCTGGCATATTATGGGATCTCCACCCTCGAACAAGCTAGGAATCTCACCTCATTTGCTGCTGGCTATTGGTTTACTGTTGAAGAGTTAGACCTCTGTGCTGAATGGAAATCTCTATGGGATTCTTATATTAAACGCTTGGAATTTAATAGGATTAGATTGAAGGACTCCCCGAATACCCTCCTCTGGTCCCACAGTAACTTCGTGGGCCATATCAGTGCTGCAATAGGGTACGATTGCATTTTTGAAGACTTCATTGCTGGGGATCATCTTCCTATTTTTTATTCTCTTTGGAATCTCAACATTCCAACAAAACTTGTTTGCTTTAGCTGGCTCTTGGTTAATGGGAAGATTCTTACTTGGGACCATCTTCAGTCTCGTGGATACTCTGGACCGAGTTGGTGCGTCCATTGTGAGTGCAATTATGAAGATGTCATGCACCTTTTCTTACATTGCCCCTTCTTGATGCAGATTTTTTCATACTTTTCTGCTCGTTATGGTTTTTCTCTTCCACCCTTCAGCTCTTTCCTGTCTTTTTTAACTCTGTGGTTACACAACATCTCTAGCTCTGCTCCTTTTAGATATATACCTCTATTTATCTTCTGGTTTATCTAGATCTCCCGCAATAATTGTATCTTTGAGAATTTGAAACCTGTTGCATCGGCCCTTATCTCCAGGGTCGAGAGCTATATTTTCCTTTTCCCTGTGCCTAAAAAAGTAAAAAAGTGTAGACAGATTGGATCCAAACCGAATCATGTCTTTCCTTGCAGGTATTTCGATGGAGCAGCTACGGTGAAGGCGGGAGGAGCTGGGTTTGTGATCTATTTGAGTGAAACCCATTTTTACTGTTTCTCATTGGGATGTGGCAGTAGTTCAAACACAAGGGCTGAACTCTTGGCATTATGGGCTATACTAAGGGTGAGTAACTTGATGGGATTACCCTTACATTCGATTTATGGGGATTCAAAGGTAATAATTTCATGGATTAATGATCAATCTACCCTTGATCTACCCACACTCATACACTGGTGCGAAGATATTAAATATATGCAAAGATTGGCCCCTCAAGTGATTTTCATGCATATCTTCCGTGAGCACAATGTGCTAGCTGATAGTCTATCAAAGAAGGCTGTGAACTTGAACATTGGTTTTGCACTTTTCACTGAATATTTGGATGGGAAGGCCATTGAGAATGGTCATTACAGACTTTTTTAGATGCAATTTTTCATCATTCAACATCTTATGTATATGTAATATTTATATGTTTTTGCCTGTCTTTTTGGAAGCCTATCAGCAAGCAGGATTTTGCTCTGGATGGTCTGCATGTTAATTACCATCTTACTGGAAGTATTTCTGACCTGAATATTTCAGAGATGATGAGAAAAGTCTGCCATGATCAGACCTTATGTTATGTTCTCATGACTGCTTGCTGATAGTTTTTGTTTTTTGTCCATGAGTGATTTTGGACATGACTTGCTTCTGTTCGCTGATGGTTATGTATATCATGTCTTTTGATTCTTAATTGAATATCAAAGACCGGTATTTTTTCTTCTGAAAAAAAATAATGCCAGGGTTTTGTTTAATAAGATCGCAGTTAGGGCATGGAGTTTAATAATGCTAGGGTTTTGTTTAACAAGATCACAGTTAGGGCACGGAGTTTTATTTTGCATTTGTTAAGGTCAGGTCTGAATGGACAATTAGGAAAATATCGACCAAATTTCAGTTTTTTTGTTTTTTTGTTTTAAGTAGATTTTGAAGCTTGGGTGCATTTGTGTGTACTTATTTTCAGTATCAAAAATCCTGGCCAACTTCCAGCTCTATATCTGATTTTATAAGAACACATGCCTCATAATCATGACTTAGACAAGTGCAGTTTCCTAAAAGGAAAATGTTAGATTTTAGTAGTAGTGTTTGATTTGATTTCCCTTTGGCGAGTGTGATATTCAGCTGTAACATTCCTTAGTCAATTCAACGTAGAATTGTGACACTGCCCAGGGTCACTTTTAATGCTACATTTGGGGATGCTCGAAAAACACTAGAAAAATACAAATTTCGTATTTTTGATTGGTGTTTTTAATCTACCAAGTGCCCTAGGCCACTCTTTTGTTGTTCATTTGTTGTTTCGGATTGCAATAATTAGTTGAGTTAAAAAACATAAATCTAGTGTTGTGCACTAGGACTGTGTTGTGACAGAGTGCTTAAGATAGGTTTTAGAGTGATACCCACTACATAGATGGCAAGTGCACATATCATTTGTTCCATTTCTGGGGTGCTACATTGAAGTCGGAGAAAAGGAAAATGAGATGAATAGAATTTGTTTGAATTCATGTCAAGAACTAGCACTATAACTAATATTCCATAGATCTGAAGCATATGAAAATAAAAGGATATGATCATTAGTGCTCCGACAGCTGCATATATGCCTACTGCAATTTTCATGTTCCAGTTATGGAGAATTGCCCAAGTGTTGAAGATAATCTGTCAATGAAGCTATCAATCCAAGATTGAAGTCCCATTTTGGATCGGTGTTGTCCAAAACAACATACGTGTTGATCATTTCATCAAATGTTGCTATAGAAATTACATTTTGTAGTAAATATGAGTGTGCATCCTATGCAATTCACTTCTTTCCATGATTTCAACAGTTCAGAGCAATGGCCATAATTCACATTTCCAAAATGGATCATGCAATGGAATGAAAATGGGATCAAGATAAATGACAAAGATTCCATGATTTCATCACTTCAGAGTGATGGCCATAGATCACATTTCCAAAATGGATCATGCAATGGAATGAAATTGGGATCAAGATAAATGACAAAGATTCATGTAGATGTTAAAAAGGCTGGGGCTTGGGGATCATGGGAGACAAAGAGAGCCTCAAGCCTCATTTTTATGACTGCTGTCAACTTCCAAGCTGCCAAAGAGAAGACTTTCATGAGAACTCTGTTGTTTTTTAAGGTAGGGTAAATCATTGTGAGTTATTCACAATTTCAAATTGAATACATTTAGATTGTAAGGAATAAATTTGTGTCTCTCCCATCTTGGGTGTCTCTCCTTATTTCCTATGAGCAGTAGATTAACTATCCCAACATTAAAACTTAGTAACCTTTCCAATTTGATCCAAGTAAACCCTCGCCTACAAAATAAACAAGGGCGAGGGGAAAAATATGAGAATAGAAATAACTTGGTTATCATCCAGATATAGTTGCATATAATTTGTAATTGCACCTGTTCTTCAAGGCACATAGTCTTATGTTTATACATCTCAGATTAAACACCAGCTTGCTGCAATTACTTTGTCATATCCTATTTCTCCATAAGGGCATTTTGAACATGTTTTTCCTTCATACTCTCCAACAAGTTGGTATGTGGAGCATCAGTCCTCTTAGCGTCAATAGAGAGATAATAGGTACTTGGCCAAAAATAAGATACAAACTGATTGATCAACTATGCATCAAAAAGAGAGCAAAAAGCATTCTCTAATCAAAATCATTGATTCTGGATGATAATTTAAAACTGCCATATGAAGGTAATGCTCCAAATTAAATCCATGATATCTTTGAAAAACTATCAGTAGTGTGAATAGATACACCGTAAAGACCAAACTAAAAAAATGATCCAAATATTGAGCAGTCATTTGTAAAATTAGATGCAGCTAAAGACTATCTTTGGCTTACCTGTCTTGACCTTGCTATGAAAGAAATTTAAAAATGTACCGTAGTTTCATATAGAAACAAACGAGGCATGGAATAAACACAAATACAAAAGGATGAAGCATTAAGAGGACAACATGGATGAAAAAGAAAGGAGACATATATATATGATAATTCTATTCATTTCCACATGTGAATAAAAGAGGTCAATGGGACTATAAAATACATCTTAATCAGATACAAAATGTGGGATTGTCAATGTTACTTCTAAAAGTAAGTAGATAAAGAGATACACATGAGAGTGAAATAAAAGTGAATATGAAAGGATAAACCAAGAATGTAGAGCTTAGATATCCCTACTCGAGGTAGATGTTGAGGATGGAACATAGCCATCTCTATCTCCATCAGGCAATGTGACAACACCATAAAAATGACCTCTGGGAATGCATGGGGCTGAGAGGGCTTGGCTAGGTGATATTTAGAGTAAACACGAGGATGAGGCACAAATAGAAGATAAATCTTAGCATATTTTTGGTACTTTTTTTCCATACAAATTGAATTTTACCCTTTCCCGGTGTTGCCATGCCTTCGTTTTTCCACACATGATGTAATAAATGTTTTTTCTTTGATTATATTATCACTTGTTTTTGCATAGTTTTCCAATACATTAATTTTCACTCTACAGAAAATTCATCCCATAGCATATTTGTATATTAACATTTACACATACATTATTTTCTTTAATTGATATGGTAAGCATATACTTAGTTGGGGTGTAGTGATAGTCTATAAACTGATGATACTTAATGGTCCAAAGTATCATAAATGCGTTGCTCTTATGATGCTCGTGTGCTTCATAATCATGGTGGCCACTCTACTTGTAGCGGCACCAACTCTGAAGCAACATTCCCCTGCTTCTCATGTCTATGGCTATGTTGTCGGATTAAGTTTTCATCGTCTTTATTCTGCTTCTGATGAATTTGTTTTTCATGGACACAATATGGTGGAGGATGGTGGATTCCCTTCATCTCTGGACCGTCACCAGAAAAAGGGACGTGTAGGCTCTTTAAAAAGTACATCAAAAGAGGTGAGGTATGCTCCTGTCATGGTATTACTTGCAAGCGACACACCAGAAGGATTGTTGTTGTAATGCTTCCTATAGTTTCTGCTCTTGGCATATTGGAATGATGTTTTTTTGCTCTCATATCACACCATATATATATCATTGACTTACCGACATAGTGAAGGATTGAATCTTTTCTTTGTAGCTACTGATTCCCCTCAAATCACCCATTCTTCCTATTATTGGTAGAAAAAAAACTCCGCTTGTTTGGTATTCTTACACTCAACAGTTTGCTGTTTTTTGGTGTCATATTGGAATTCCTACTTCATGATATTTGTTGCTGCAAGCTCGTTCTGTTCTGGTTATAATAATTGATTCTTTTAAGAATAAGAAATGGCCTCTCCACTGAAGCCTCTTGTTCCCAAATTGCTTCACCAAGATGCAGAGGAAAATCCTTGGTTCATTGGTAAATCTGGATGTTGATTTTATATTTTGTTTTGAAAGAAATTTTAATTGACAGAATGTTGAATTGCGATTCCCTGGATTATGAAGATTGCCAGCTACGATTTGAGCCGTGAGACCGTGAGAAAGTATGAGCTGTGATTTATCATTGAGGTTTGTTGTTGTTCTTTTTCACTTAGAAAAATACTTTGCACCGATGTTTTGGTATTCTAGGTTTAGTTTAAGGAGAATTCAAAAACCAATTGAACTCCATGAGAGTCCAACCGATTTATTTATATATTTTGTTGTTGCAAAATGGATTAATTTTGCCTTTATATTTTGATGAATTAATATATGCAAATTTATAAAAGTCAAGATAATTTTTTTCTTAATTTCAAAATTACTTTTATATATGTTTATTTGTATTTATATAAAAGGATAGATTTTAATGTAAATTTAGAACTTGATTGTGTATTTTAAAGTGATTGTAATTTGATTTTCTTAAAGTCTACATATGTGTACATACACTACTTTGGATTTGAACATGTAATCTCCTAAGATGAAACACATGCTCTTAACCATTAGGCCCACCATTAATTTTATTTTAAGTAAGATGTTGTTAGATCTAGATGAATATGAAAGAATCTCTCCAAGTGGTTGAGATTGTTAATATGTTAACATAATGTTTCTATCTTAAATTAAAACATAATATATTTTATATAAATTATTACATAGTTTAAAATATGTATCACTCAATGCATTTTGGTGTTTTAGTGTATGAAAATGATATTTACTTTTTCAATTTTCTATAATAAATTTATTATTATAATTTTATATAATTTTTGATGTAATCGAGCATCTATTTTTTCAAGTATAGTTCGAAAATTAAATTATTCAAAAAAACATTAATACAAAAATGTAAGTATAAAGAAAAATTAAATCCACATTCTTATACATTTATCCTATTTCCATGACTCAAACTTTATGGAGATCCTAGCCCATCTTTTGGTTTCAGTGGAGGTTATGTCCTTTTATTGATTCAAGGAGATCGACACATTTTTCCTCTGATCCCATCATATAACTAATCTATGACCAAGCTCGGTGGGCTAGCTCAAGTGGTTGAGTGCTCTAAGTTGTGAGCAGCCATCGCTATATAAGGGCCTAACTTGATGTCACCATCGGGTTAGCTATGTAATCAGAGCGAATGGGTGAGGCCCCTTCGAGTGGCCCTGCATTGTTCCCTTAAAAAAAAACTAATCTATGACCAAGAAATTTAAAAAACATTCTTCAACCATGCGATGATTTTGAAACTTTGAGAGAGAAACAAAAGGATTGATCTTCTTACAACTCAACATTTTTTACATACGATTTCAGAAATCCAAAAGAGAAAAAAAATCCATGGTCATGTTCTAAATCCAATTTAGTGTCTTTCAACATAGTTTTGTTACGTTCATAACTATATTTATAAAGTGTATGGCCAACAAATTATTTTTTATCTAGACTCAAGTTCGGGAATGATTTAAGGGTTACATGTCATTGTTTTTATTTGCTCATCTTTTGTTGCTTTATAGAATTGATAGTGTTGAGACCAAACAACATCTATTTAGTTCCCAAGGTGATAAAAAGTCACATGTATATTAACGCCAATATGATTTTTTTCTAAGGTGCTTTTTGAAAATCACTGCACATGTTTGTCATCCCTCTAGTGAACCATTAACTACCACATGTCCATCATTTATCTATGGAATAACATGTCTCCATCTTTATTTACAAGTTTTTTTGTGTGTATTGTGTCTTCCCTCTATGTTGCTTGTTGGTTGTTTATTGTGTCCATTCGTCCTAATGCACATTGTATGCCTATCAACATTAACTCGACGTGTTCTACAAGTAAGTATGTTTGCATGTCCTACAAGTTTGTATTTTCTGAGTGCTTTGTTTCCTTTACCTTCGTTACACTATGCATCCTCCTGAACTTAGGCCCTGAGTGTATTATCAACTCTCTAAAAGTTCCTATTTTGAAGGAAAGGGCATGCACCCGGAGTGGTGGCATGAAGGCTTGGGCATATGGAAGCATTTTCCCTCGACACGGGGAATGTCTCTAGAGTTGGAGCTTTCGATGTATGAGATGAAGGGGAAAATATAGTACTTCTATTTGAGGATGTATTTGCAGGATGAGAAGCTTCAGTCATTCTGAGCTGGTATGAGCATTTGGCCTAGCTTTGGGCTCCACCATATCAGGTCTCAATGGTGGATGGACATATTTTTCAACATAATCCCTCTCCTTCTAGGATGGCTGAGCAAGACATCTCGACTTTGACTCTTGGGTAATTGAATGTCAATATGTTCTCTGTCAGGAATATTTTTGTATACAAATAGTTAGCTCACATGGCTCTTAGCAGCATGCCCATAGTTACAGTGGGTTTTGTCTTTGGGAAGAATATAACATTCCATAGTTTCAGTGTTTTTGCTTATATGTTTACCTATCAGGAGCACAATAAAGGGACGTGAACCTATCGATCGAGGATGTTATATGGTTTTTGAATGCGTTTTCAAGTGGAAAAGATCCAGCGGATCATTTGGGGTTGCCTACCATAGCGATGAAGGATCCAATGCTATGTTTGATTTGGGAACATATAACAAGGTTGCACATGGGGAATAGACCTAAGGATAAGGTCAACATTCCAGGCTCAAAGAAGGAAAAATCGACCTCTTTCTCAATCTCATCAAGGAAGGCAACCTCGAAGGGGAGGAAGCAGCAACAAAATCCATCAAGAAACTAAATAAGGATCCTAAACACATTAGGTAGATAATTCAAGGTGTGTGCTCTGATTTTTCTAAGGTTTTAAAGGACGATGGTCCCATGAAGGTCCACAGCATGTTTTCCTAGGATCTGTCTGAGCCAATATTAAATTATCTTGACTCGCAGGAGCATTTTTCCCAGAGTGGTGTCATCAAGTTATTTGTTGGTCATTTGGTGAGATCGTTCCCGATCATAGAAAGTATACCATCAGTTCCAAATCCATTGTTATATTTTTATCAATTAGACAATATTATCTTAGGATCTTATCTGAGAGAATAACTGCAAAACAATCAATCAATCACAAGAGACAATGGACACAAATATTTTCCTTAGGGAAACCATAAAGGAGAAAACCTCACAACTTCCTCAAATATAGGCTAAGCACCAATGGCAGTAGTAAAACCCAAGGATAGTAAGATGATCTCCAACAACTATTCTCTCTCTTATCCTAGCTTCTTCTCTCTCACTCATTCGCTACAACTAGGTGTGAGTGACTGTGTGATAAATAGAGAGGCTCAATCTCTATTTATACTAATTCTTGACTTGACAATAACTTACCAGGGCCGAATTCTCTAGGAGAGTCTAATAACCCTAGTGCCCCGAAACTGTGGAGACTTTAACCCTTGAACAATAAGGAGGGTTACCCTCTATGACTTTACATGACTTGTTTACATTAATGATTCTCCCGATAGGAACATCAGGGTATGACATGACTCAATTACATTACAAATACTTCCCGATAGGAACATCGGGGTACAATACATAAAATATACAAGTGAATACATTATGAAATTACAAATACATCAATACTCCCTCTTAACTAGGAAGGTATTCTCTTGGCACAATTCATCAGTACAAGTCTTCTTCTTTGGATCAAATTTGGATCATCATCAACATTGGATCATCATCGAAATTGGATCATCACTGGATCATCATCAAAGTTGGATCATCATCAAAGCTGGATCATCATCATCACTGCTATCTCGATCAACTGGTGCCATCTCTCAATTCTAATCATCATAGGAAGTTCTACAGAGCCAGCCCTTTTTTATGCTGGTTGTAGGCCTAGCCTTCATGTAGGTCTTCATCTTCTTCAACACTTATATATTACCATGGGAGGAACACATCCAGCATCCATGTCAGAGAGGCCCGCCCAACATGTATATCTAACCATGCGAGGAACACATCCAGCATACATGTCAGAAAGGCCCAGCACTCACATTTGACCATGAGAGGAACCAATCTAGCATTCATGTCAGAAAGGATTCGCACTTACATCTGACCATGAGAGGAACCAATCAAGCATTCATGTCAGAAGGGATCTGCACTTACATCTGACCATGAGAGGAATCCATCCAACATTCATATCAGAAGGGCCCAACACTCACATCTGACCATGAGAGGAACCAATCCAACATTCATGTCAGAAAGGATCTGCACTTACATTTGACCATGGGAGGAACCAATCCAACATTCATGTCAGAAGGGCTCTGTACTTACATCTGATCATGTGGGAACACATCCTGCAGTCACATCAGAGTGGCTCTTGCACTTATATCTGACCATAGAAGGAACCAATCCTACCATGTCAGAAAGGCTCTCGAACTCATCACTTCCCCTTTGAAGGAACCTCAATTTGGAGAACACCAAGCTTCTCCCTGAAGTACTCAAACTTCACTCTAGCCATTTCTAGCATAAAATCACAATAGGGATGATTACGTCCAAGGATAACCTGCGAGATTCGCTAGGACTGACTACATCTAAGGACAACCTACAGGACCATTTACGTCTGAGCAGCCTACGAGCTTCACTAGGATTTTATGCTCAGACAACTTGTCTCACCGGCTATGCTAGAAATCCCTCTTTCAAGAGATCTCGATTTGGATCACAAACTAAAGCTTCATTACTCCTCTCTCGGTTGTTCTTAGTGCCATGCAGGACTCCTTCATACTAAACCAAGAGATCACACATGATCTCATACTGAAGAAACACCTCGAAGTGCTCTTCCTATTAATGGCTCTACCTACCCAATCTGAATCCACATAACCCTCTAGGTTAGTCTTCTGATTCACTTCATACTTGAGCCCATAGTCAACTGTACCCTTCAGGTAGCTCAGCATATGCTTTGCAACAATTAGGTGAACATGTCTCGAATCTGTTAGGAACTGGCTCAATGTGTTCACAGTAAAGCAAATATCTGGTCTCGTATTCGTCAGGTACATTAAGCACCCAATCATTTGACGATACATCATAGCATCAACCGACTCTGATGAAGAATCACTCAATAGCTTCAGGTTTGATGCCATAGGTGTGGTCATGGCCTTGCAGTCCATCATCTCGAACCTCTTCAGGATATTTACAGCATACTTCCCTTGTCCTAGGGAAATTTCGTCTACATTCTAACACATCTCTATGCCTAGAAAGTAGTGCACCATATCCAAGTCCTTCATCTCGAAATCGGTAGCAAGTCTCCTTCTTGCATCTCTAATGAGTTCCTCCTTTCCTGTCAGGAACAAGTCATCGACATATAACAGTATCATCACTAGTATTCCACCTTCAACCTCGAAGCAAAGGTTGGAATATGCTTTATTCTCAGTAAATCCTAGAGCCATAAGTAATACATCCATCCTTTCGTACCATGTCGGACCTCAGGATCTTTTGCAGCCACTCCCTATGAAGTGGAGAATCATTCTCCCTCTACCTTTTGTACTCTATGCATTGAAACATTCTGTACCAGAGTGACAAGTAGATTCCTCTGCTACTAATATTCTTTGTATCCATCTAGGGTCACTGGATACCAAGATCCTCTATCTTGAACCTTTTCAAAAGTTCTTCTCACACCCATCTGTGAGCTTGTCATCCTCTATAGGCTTTCATCTTCAACCTTGTAGCAAAGGTTAAGATCTTCATCACTCTAGGTGATATTCAAGCTCCTCATGTATGTGTTATCCCATGGGTGTCTTATGAACTTGTACAAGGCCTTCTTTAATTTGCACACATGAGTCTGCCTGTCATTTGCCTCAACTCCCACCGGCTGCAAATGTCTCTTCATAGTCTATGCCTTCTTTTTGTGAGAAGCCTCGTGCTACGAATCTTTCCTTGTATCCCATGATGTTTCCATCTACTGCATGTTGGATCTTGTAGATCCATATGGAAGACTTCCCTTCAGGTATTGATACTGCATCCTAGACATCATTCTTCTTGAACTGGTATTCTCCTTCCCTTTCTTCTTGGATACTTCTTCATAGCTGGAAGGTTTTGCATCGATGATGTCACTCAATAGTGTCACATATTTGCATTCGTCATATTATTCTTCATTCTTGGATTATTTCTCAAACTATCATCACTTGTTCTAGGAACAACTCTTGTCCTTCTTTTCTTGTAGGTGATTGTACGCGATATTTCCTACAAGTCAAATGCATTAGTTGTATGGTTAGAAACATTTCATAAGGTATATTCATAATGAAAAAACATTTTGCATCAAGATATAATTATGCAACTATTTTAGCCAATACAACATCCATTCTTATGGAAAATTTCTAGATGCATTCCATCTGTACCAAGACAACATTGAGATTGTGCACTAATCCAATATGTCAGCAAAGAGGTTTCATTCTAGATAAGTAGAAATGGAGAGTTGTATAGCACCATGAGCTACTTACCCATCACATGCATATTCGTAGTATACTTTCATTAATGCAAACATTCTATCATGCATAATACATTAACTGAATATAAATAAATGCATAACAAAACAATATCATGAAATGACAATTGAATACTTATCTTTATTTGTTTCGTGGGTAGACTCCTTCTTGAGCCTTCATCTTCAACATCTTCTTCATTCGTAACCACATCATTTATTATCCAAATGCTAAGATGGATGAGAGATTCTTCGAGAATTGAGTACTTCATATTCCTCATCGCTTGAGGTATCTTCTTTGAATCATGAGCACTTGATCTTTAGTTGCTGCCATCTTCTCTTTATCTTATTATGAGTCGAGATTCTTCTTGTGTGCACTCTTCCCAGAGTTTGCTGAGAATAATCACTTCCTTCTGGCACACATTCCTTGAATGAATGAATCCCATGATCCTGGGAGGCCATTCAAGGTGGTTATCACAACTTATACATTCTCTACTTCTTCATCCACTGCTTCAAGTTGTTCTTTGATTTGAGAGACCCTTGTAAAGTATGACTATATGGTCTCTGCATTCTGTATCTTCACATTCTTCAACTGGTTTCTCGAAGTCATCTTTCAATTTATGTTCTTCCCTTCAAATAGGTTGGTCAAGGAATCAAAACATGTATTTAGGTGTTTTTAGGGAATACACTTGTGGTATAAGGTGATCCTTGATTGAATAAACAATGATCTTCTTGGCCTTGACCAATTTTTTCTTGTCTAAGGATTTAGTCTCATCTCCCTCTGGAACTGGAACCTCTCTACTTATGTAGGTGTCCAATTCTTTTCCTTCAAGAACTAGTGAGATCCTATACTTCAATGCTTGGAATTTTTCAGCCTCGCCAAGCTTGTCATCAGGCTGGTGTGATTAGTCATTTTGAAATGAGAACCTCAACTATAAATAGAAAAATATTAGATCTTATCGATTCGAGGTGTCCATCCTGGTTCCGGAGCTGGCTAATCTAGGGTTTGTCAGAGAAACCCTAATTTTCAAAACTTGGAATTTCAAACTTCTAATTGGAGAGAAATATAGGCCTTTTCAAGGTGAGCTATCCAATGTACTCCTTTTCTGAAAACAATGGATGGAAGCTCCCAGAATAGGAAGCCCTAGTTTACCGATTTCTTTTGCAGAAATTCTTGATACTGTTTCTGCAGTATCTCCGAAATTACTACTCCTCTGTGTCTGTAATTTCAGACCAAGGTAACCTCATATATCCTCTTTCCAATACCACAAGTTTTATCAGAATTGGTTTCACCAATTGGGACTTGTGATAGTTTTCCCACGGTGACTGAATTCAGGATTGTTTAGCATAGTGAACTTGTACAGACTGCCACGTGTCACTGTTTCACCTTCGGGGTCTGAAATTTTTACCACAGAAAATACAGTTCATGCCCTATCTAGAAAATCTTAACAAATTTCATTTGGACCTTCATATCCAGAGATATAGTAATTCTACCTAGGTGTCATGTTTAGGGATGAATCCTGGAAGAGGTTGGAACCCTGATTTGGAGGAATCATATCTCCTTGAATATAGCGAATATGAGGCTAAAATTAGTGTTTTATCTTCATCCTTTGAAAATTTTGGCCCCTGAGACTTACTCAATCCCTAGATATAGCGAATGTACCAAAACTACCAGTTTCAGTATTTTAGGGTTTTTTAGGCCTGGGGTCAAACTAGTGTTTGAATTACCCAAAGTTTCACTCAACCAAAAACTTCAAACTTGGTCTCTAAACTTTGATTTTGATGAGGATTGAAATCCTATGCTAGGCTCACTCAAAAATTCCTCTTCTGTAAAAAGCCCTAATTTCCCGCAGCAAAAACTAAAAATGTCCGGAATCAAATTCTGTTTCAACAGAAAGATGTGCCCTTCAATAGAGAGTTAATGTAGCCTCCTTTGGCTAATGGATTGTGGAGAGAGACCCAAAAATTAAGAAGCCCTAGCTTATGAATCTGCACAGTGTCTTCTTCTCAACCTGGCTCTGACATCGTTTTAGATTTTTATCAATTAGATAGTATTATCTTAGGATCTTATCTAAGAGAATAACATGCACAATACATCAACAGCCATGACCATGAAATCTATTATCAGTCTCGTAGCCAAAGATAATAATCGTCATACTCAGACTCAGCCTCAGCTTTAGATTCATGCTGTCCTCCTTCATAATAATGATGATTCCCCAAATCCCCAACATGATCATAGCACCAAACATGCAACTTGTAGAGATATAGGAATTATCTCTTTAACATGCATGAAGATAAAAGGAGAGGAAGTCTAGGACCCATCTGTAAAGACCTTAATGAAGGTGGTAACCACTAGGGATATCTAGAAACATGCTAAGAACAACATAAAGGCTTGTAAAAGTATAACAGAATCCAAGGCCTTTCTTTGTTTGGAAATACTATTAGAAAATGGAAAAGGTCAAGTGAAGTATAATTCATCCATGGTAGTGATGGAAATTTAAATTGTAGTAGACGCGTATCTTGATTTGACAATATCTACGTTTAAGACCAACTCTCCTCCTGCAAAGGCATTGGTACTTGACCAACTTCTCAGAATTATACAAGAAGATGAATATGAAACTCAACTTTTGATTCCTTGCATAAAATCGATTGGATTCCTTTCTCGAACCTTCCTTGCTAGAGAAAACAAGCTCATCCTACTCTTTGTGAAACATCTATACCAACAAGTTTTCTTGCAGGGAAAATTATCTACATATGGAGCATTCCAAGGCCATCCTTGCATTTGGTTCAACATGTATACTTTGTTTAAGGGATGGCTCATGTTATTGTGTTGATTCTTCTCTATTACCTTGCTTTAAATGTTGGTGATAGTGAATGTATTTCCAAAGCATAAGAAATTTCAGTGATGGAATGGGAATCTAAGGAGGTTACTTGTATTCATAATATTGTTTTGGAGAGTATGCTTCAAAAGGCCGCAATCTATTTTGAACTCTACCAGTATAGAGGTTATAATCGATTACACTGAATTGATTTGATTTCGGAGGACATGACCTGGCATCAAATTCGGTAAATTGTTGAACTCCCCCCTTGAGTCATAATTAAATAAATATTTGTTTATATGGATTCTATTTGTGAGGAAAATTTATATAATACTATAATGTAAAGAAATCGATTTATTTGTGTTGATTGATTCATGGATTTTTTAAAGAATTTACTTTGATTTATGATTTTGTACTTGTATGGAATTTTCTTTTATATGTTTATAAATGGAAATGGAGCTCTCTTATTCCCCACATCCACTTCACTTCCCCTTCTTCAAAATAACAATGTGTTTTATTGATATGTTTGTAATGTCTTAAAATAGCCATTGCTTTTACTTTTTCAATTATTAGTTCATCTTTGAGCAATTTCTATTTTTTCTTAGGCTAGCTAAAGTTAAAACATATGCATATGATATTGTCACCTACTCCATCTTTGTTCTATTAACCTATTCATTTTAGTGTTCCATCACCTATTCCATCCTTCTTATGTTAATGTGTTTTAAAGTTCCAAGACATTTGAAAAGTATTTGCATGAAATTCTTTGCAATCAAATTTTTTTCTTTAAATAAATGTTTGCAAATTAGTCCTTGGGTGTCTTTTATGCTTCCCAATACATCATTGTTGTAGCTAAATATATTTTATCAAAGGGGCAGATCTGGTATTTGAACAATAGTCCTTCTTTAGTCATCATTTAGGGGGGTTATAAACACATTATTATCTCATTCAAATTGAGCTATAACCACACAATAATTGGGACTATTTTGTGAGTATAATTGCAAGGTTCACGAGTCTTATTACTGCTATTATAAAGTGTGGTATCTCTACTCTTTAGCCTCATTAATATACGGTTGAAGAAATTACTTGATGAATTCAAGGCCATAACTTTTAATTGAGGGTATACTAATCTTTGGAATGATAATAGGAAATTAAGGATTGAATGCTAATATTTTCTTGCCATATCTTTGTCATAAGTACCTGTTACCTAGCTTCTCAAACAGAGGATTTGGTGCAGTAGGAGTGGGATATGACACATCGAAGACATATGGATAATGTGTTACCAATGGTGGTATCCTGCTTCCTCAAATAAAATCGCCTTGGTAGAAATAGCAATTGTCATTCACTGCCATTTTTATTTCCACCCTAGGAGAAGCAAAGCAAAGCAAACCATCTGCACCCCGTAATAAAATAAATCGGTTTTGGAAATTGATTTCGTTATAATTACAACAACAAAATAGATAGCTCCACCTCCAATTAAATAACTTTTTTAATGTAGTAGAGTGCGTGAAATTGAGAGGAGATACAAGACGATTAGTACGCAATCGCTTTTGACTCCTGTTTCCAGGCTGTGTATACATGCCTTTGCCTGTGCTTGCTAAATTTGCTTTCTATCCTCTTTGTGACTGGTGAGTGAGTGTGTATTCCCTACAAGGATGGGCCATGACCTATGCCAGCCCTCCAAGGCTTGAGACGTGGCTGCTATGACCTTCTTTTGTTGGACATGGGTTGAGGCTGCGACCTCCTTTAGCTTCCCATACATAGTGATTTCCTTGTTTCCATGTTTGAACTTGATGTTTACACTTGTTGAGCTTGTTCATGCCATGCCCCAACCCTAGAGGGAATACACAAACACTATCAAGTCTAGGGAAACATTAGTTTTCCCTGGATGGAATTTGCTTGTTGTTACGTTTGTAAGTTTTTAATAAATTTCATGATAATTATTTGGAATTTTCATGTTGTTACATTTGTAAGTTTTTAATAAATTTCATGATAATTATTTGGTTTCCTATACAATTCTCGTGAATGAAATGTTCTTGACTATATTGCAATTAAGTTGTTGAATTCATGTGTTGTTATGGGATTTATAAATTGTAGAGAAGAAATTGGTTAAGGATGGGAAAACAATTATGTAGTCTTATGTATTTTTGATTGATTGAATGTGAGTTCTATAGTTGCAGAAAAAAGCTTGGAAATTGTATTTTTCTGTAGCTTATGTTTTAAATGGACAATCTAAATGATAATCCTGTAGATGCAAATTAAATTTTGAGAAGTAGATTCCTGTAACATAGAACAAATGAAGAGTTAATTCTCTGTTTGGGAGCTGTATTGGGTTGCAATTGGTAATATTAAATGGGTTCAATGGATGTAGCATGTTATTTGTCGCCCAAATTTGTAGGGTGTCTTTAGTCTTTATATTGTGTGCATAAGCCATGGCATTGTATGTCATATTTTCATACTTGGAAGCTGCAAACTTATGTAGTTTTCCCATGTTAAAAGTGAAAATTAACAATGCATTTGAGAGCTAAGGATTGATACCATTTGTTAACTTTGTCCTTTGTTTTATAAATATGATTAAGGAAATTTAAATGTGGTTGGGAATGGCATTCTGTAGTCACATGTGTTTTCATAAACGGCTCAAAATTCCGGTCATGGAATTTTATTTGGATATGCTTTCCATATGTTGAAAAATCTTGCTTTTGTCCTTATTCACTTTAATGTTTAAGGCCATATCTGATTGATGTCTTTTATGATTCCCAATACATCATTACTGTAGCTCAATATCTTTTATCAAAGGGGCAGATCTGATCTATGTACAACCATCCTTCTTTAGTAATAATTTGGGGGGGGTTATAAACACATTATTATCTCATCCAAACTGAGTTATAGCCACACAATAATTGGGATTGTTTTGTGAGTATACTTGCAAGGTTCACAAGTCTTATTACTGCTGTTATAAAGTGTGTTATCTCTACTCTTCAGTCTCATTGATATATTGTTGAAGAAATTGCTTGGTGAATTCAAGGTCATAACTTTTAACTGGATGGTATACTAATCTTTGGAATGATAATTAAGAAATTATGGATTGAATGCTAATATTTTCTTGTTATATCTTTGTCATAAGTACTTGTTACCTAGCTTCCCAAATGGAGGATTTGGTGCAGTAGGAGTGGGATCCAACACATCGAGGACAGGTGGATACTGTGTTACCAATGGTGGTATCCTGCTTTCTCAAATAAAATTTCCTTGGTAGAAATAGTAATTGTCATCCACTACCATTTTTATTTCCACCCTAGGAGAAGCAAAGCAAACAAAACCATCTACACCCTGTGATACAAAAAATCGGTTTTGGCAATCGATTTCATTATAATTACAACACCAAAATAGATAGCTCCACCTCTAAGAAAAGAAATTTATGTATGTAGTGGATTACGTGAAATTGAGAGGAGATAAAAGATGATCAGCAGGCAATCACTTTTGACTCCTGTTGGTAGGATGCTTATACATTGCTTTTCCTGGGCCTGCTAAACTTCCTTTGTGCCCTCTTTATGACTGGCCAAGTGTATTCCCTCTAGGCCTGGGCCCTGACCTATGTGAGCCCTCCAAGGGATGATACATGGCTGCTGTGACCTTCTTTTGCTGGCCTTAGGTTGATATTGTGCCCTCCTTTAGATGCCCATACAGAGTTGTTAACTCTTTATGGTTTCCAGAATTGAAACGTGACCTTCTTGGCTTGTTTGAATTTTTTTTTAACTTTTTCAGTTAGGTCATGCCACACCCCATCCCTCGAGGGCATACACAACCACTCACCAGAATAGCGAGGTCAGAACATTCATAAGCTACGCTTCACTCCTTTCCACATTTCTTTACCTTGCCTTGAACTGATAAAGGTTGCATGTAGTTTGTTTGGGCGTTGCTTCCTATTTGGATAGGACAAACCTAGACTATGACTTCCATGTAAATACTCTATGTACTTTGAATTTACTTTTTATGATTTTTCATACTTAATAACAATTTGGTTATTATTTTTTAAAATTTATTAAAGTCAATAAACCATTAATGCATGCACTAATAATAGCCATAGACTTCCCAAGTTGGGCTCGGTCAGCCACTCATAGAAAAGCTTGTAATCCGCGGGATGCGTCGTAGCCATTGCCATTGCCATTGCCATTGCCATTTTTAATTTTTTTGATCGATTTCGTTATATTTACATGGCCAAATTCGATAACTCCACCTCCAAGAAAAGAACCTTTTTAATGTAGTGGAGTACATGAAATTGAGAGGAGATAAAATATTATTAGTACGCAATCGATTTTGACTCCTGTTTCTAGGCTACTTATACATGCCTTTTCTTGTGCCTGCTAAACTTGCTTTCTATCCTTTAACAAATATAATTACATGTTCACATTTAATTGTACAATTTTGTTTATCAACTATTTTTGTTTTTTGTGTAAAATCTAAGCAGTTTTCTTATTTTGTTTATGAGTTAGTATGATATACTTACAGAGCAGCATGATCCAAAATTTGCTTGGGAAATTTAAAGAGATTCCATTTCAAATAGCTTAAGGTTCCCACTGTTAATTTTAGTAGAAAGAATATTCTAGGTTCAGGAGGTTTTGGGAATGTTCAATGGTATGTATGCAATCTCCATGGACGATCAATTTACTAATCTTGTTATCAGTGTTACACAAATTTGTTTATCAACTATTTTTCTTTTCTGTGTGAACTCTGACAAATTTTCTTATTTCGTTTATGGGTTACATGATGCATTACTTGTAGAGCATTGTGATAGTTGAAGGGAGTGAGAGGCTCTATTTGATGAGCCATTTTGAAGTAATAGAAAGAACCGAGCTACAAGCAGCCTCTACTCCTCACTGCATTCGCTACAGCAGCTCAGTTCTTTCTATTACTTTGAAATGGCTCATCAAATAGAGCCTCTCACTCCCTTCTACTATCACGAGTGGAAGGATGACATGAAAGTATTTCTCCACACCAAGCATCTCTTCAGACTCATAGATGAAATAGAGGAAGAGCTAGAATCAGATAAAGAAAAAGCTAAGTACATGAACAGGCTTGATGAAGCCATTGGACTCATGTCCTCCTCAGTCTCTAGAGATCTTCAATTTCACATCCAAGACTTGGACACTCCCAAGGAGGTTGGGACAAGCTTGCTTCCTTATTTGATAAGCATGATGAGATGAGCATCCATCAACTAGAAAATGATCTAATTACTCTCAATCCATCAAACTTCGAATCTCTAAATGAATTCTTCTTAAAGTTCAAGAACCTGATATATCAATTGAAGCAATGCAAAGTGAAGAAGGTTGAAGATCAGCTCATCCTTGCTATTCTCACCAAGCTCAATTTAGACTACTCAGTCTTTGTATCCACCTTCCAAACAGTAAGGCTCACTACTCCAAATTGGAAGATGCCCACTCTTAATGCTTTCATTCAATCTCTTATTTCTGAGAATGATAAATTGATCCAAATGGGGATCATTCGATCTCCCAAAGATCTAGCTCTGATACCATGTAAATTTGAGCATATAGATCTGTAGACAAATACATAACTCACAAAGAATATCTCACAATTTACTCAGCAATTGAAGAATGAAACAGTGCAAAAAGACTTGCAGCTGTGAATGCTTTCATTAATCAAAAAATTAATTTAGATGATAATTACAATAAAGGAAAATGGCTTTAATAGCCACAAGCAATTCGAATCCACATGAGGAAGTTTGAATTGATTAGACTCTACTTGACTGTAGGTAACCAAGACTTTGTCTAAATCACTATCAGAGGACCCAATAGTTAACTGTCCTTGTCTAAACCATAACCGGAGTTCATTGGAGCTTTAAAACACAACCAAGTGTTACATTTAGTGTTGATTAATGGTTAACTGACTGTGGTAGGTGAAAAATGCACCCCACATGTGTGCAATCAATTAAACCTAGCGCTAAATGAATGTAGAGGGCTAGAACTGAATGTAACTGACTCCTAACTTGGCTTGACTAGTCATTAACTGAAGTGAACTGACCTTGGTTGGTTTCGGCACTCCCAGTTGCTTCCTAAATTGTAGGGATTGATCTAGGAGACTCCTAAACTTATGCAATCAAGTGCAATAAGTGGCAATGAGCCTCAATTAGTGTTCCCCACACTTTGGTAACTGAAACATGTGCCCCAATTAGTTCAAGTTTACCCAATGGTGCTAATGAATATAAATAGACTGGATGGACTCCCGATTTAGACATGACTCTCGATTTAGACATATGACGAAATTTGGACAAGGGAGGATTAATAATCCTAACACCTTGGTAGATGGAAATACCCATACAATGGTCAGTTACTCAATATTTACATCAAGGTTGATATTAGGCCTAGATTACAATAAATTCCCAATAAAACTATGTAATATTGGAGTATTTAGCTCAATGGTACATTCAATTTCCAATTGGCATGTTGTTCCAAATGATAGTGTTATAAGTGAATGGAAGAGCATGGACACCTTGATTTAGAGACCGAAGAAAGTTTCGTGTGTCTTGAACCCTTCTTGGATCCATATATCTTGACTCACTCTTAGCTCCATGTATCGAAAGGCCTTCTCTGTCATATTCGACATATCAACAATGTATAACAAGCCAACCATGCATGTCGTCACTAATCATCAATTAATATTTTGAGATAACACATTTCATGCAATTTATTTATTCCGTCATTATCATATCAATATCATAAATCAATAATCTATGTCATGATTCCCATATCATCCATAGTATGTGTGTTATTCCCTCCAAGTCCCATGAACCAATGAAGGGACGCAATCTTAAGAGTATAAAGAAGTAACTTCAATTTATGAGTATCAATGGTATAATCATAGCTCCAACACAATACATTTAACCCAAACAAGAAAGTATCAAGGTACTCACTAGAAATACCATTAAAATTGGGTAGA
This sequence comes from Pseudotsuga menziesii, assembly GCA_001517045.1. Lineage (NCBI taxonomy): Eukaryota > Viridiplantae > Streptophyta > Pinopsida > Pinales > Pinaceae > Pseudotsuga > Pseudotsuga menziesii. Next base: position 260,945 of record LPNX010396748.1, on the reverse strand, counting down.
TTTGAAGGTGAAATATTCTTCATAGGTTCCTCGGGTTGGTTACTGATTCAAAATCCAAAAGTCACAATGGGTTCATCATTAGAACCAACTTCTTGATCTTCAACCATTTCGAGCATAAGATTAGCAAAGGATGCTAATTTTTATTCCATAGAATCAAGGGGATTACTAAAAAATTCATATTCATACAAAATGTTCCCAAGATGTAAGTCTTGTTCTCCAATAAGTAACCTTTCTATCAAGGGAATACATTAGGCTTCTATGGGAAAAGAAGATCCTACAACATTCTTACATATGGAATCCTGTTGTATTTCTGAAAGAGGATTAATATTTATCCTAGATCATTCAACCCTCTCTCTATTTTTCATGCTTACTAGTTAGTGTATCTAGCGGCTCTTAACATGCCATGAAATGTTCCCTTGGATATCTATCCCTAAACATGCATACGAGACATGAAAATAAGAATTTGAACTCTTCCTTCGATGTATATCCCCTTACCATGAGTTATCTATTCAAACAAGACATTATTATCCTAACACTTGACACATCCCTCATAATGGTGCCAAAAATGATAGGTCTTCTATGTACCTAATTAATTTGTTTAGGGAATCTAGTTTATTAATTTAATTGTCAAGCTCGAGTGTATCTAGTTTATGAGGTATATTTCGCAACATGCAATATTATGAGGGTTTAATGAACATGTTGGACACTCTAACAATGTTGTTAAGAAACTAAGCTAGAAACTGAAGCCTATCTTATTGGAAATCACACAATACATCTTAGTGGATTACTCCTACTATCTTGGAATTTAAGATTTCAAAAAGAAAAATGAATCATTTGAATAATGAATACTTTTAAAGTAAATCTAAGATTGAATTCAACAAGAATAGTAACTTATATTTGCATTACAAACTTCAAGAAATACACCCAATTGATGAAACAATAAACAATAGCCAATACTCGGTAAATGCTAAACAATAAATAAGAAAAAGAAAATGTAAATGAGAAACCATAAAAGATACTATGCTCCTCCAAAGTGGTCCCTTTCTCTATCAGACCATGGAAACAATGATATCCCTTTAAGTGACCTAAATACATGATCATCAATGTTATTCAAGAAAATTGCATTTGTATTTCAAAAGGATGAGTTATAGCCAACCAATTCCACTTCTTCATTCTTTGTGTGTGTGTGTGTGTTAAATTTTTTAGAGGCTATGCATCATGACTTAAGAAATTAAGAAAAAATGAGGAATAAATCCTAATTCTTCGAAACAAAGTTTGTTATTTACAAAATTGTTATATTGAAATCAAACCAAAATAACTTAGGTGACTAAATCAACAATTGACTTGTAACATAATCTAATTCCATCTATAGATGCTCCATAATTATAGAAACAAATCCCTCTATAATTGTCTCAACCATGAACTACTCAAATCGGTAGTTTGGATGATGGTTCATGGTTTTGTAACACCTATATAAGACATGTCAAGAAAACTGGTGAATGATGTGAAGGATTAATTGGATTCACAACATTTAACTTCAACAATTGGATTCATAGCATCAATGAAATTCACAAATCTACAACAAACAATGTCTTGTAGCACTCTCTCTTTCCGCAAGAAGTCATTCCTGCATGTAATATGTAGTGATCCTGAGATAAACCACAATAAGAAATTCATGCATCCAATGTATAGCAATCTTAAGTTGCATGTTAATAAAAAATGAGAACATACCTTCATATGTATGAAAAAATTCATAATATTTCCAAAAATGGAGCAAAGAAAATATGAATAATTTATCAGTTAAAATGGGGTATGGTTATGGTTCAAAGAGGTAAAAAGGAATAATATTAGTATGTTAACAAAAAGGAAAAAGTTGATATATTTATGCCAAAATAGAGTCCCATCATGTCCCTCATTTTTTCACACTATGCACCACACTTACTCTTGTCCTTCACTAAAACAACACATTTCTTGGCTTTGTTTGTCAATGTTGTGATTTAATATTGAAATTGGGAAAGTTCAGTTCCAGCACTAGTCACAAGTATAAATATGGTATATTTTATCGTTGAACCAAGGTACTCTTTCATGGACTTAACTTTATTTTATTGCAACAAGGAATATTGTTGGGTATTCCATTTCTACTAGACTAAGGGTATCCTAGTGAAGGGAAGAAACACTTGAAAGAGTTCTTCCTTGTGTTGGATTTTGTGTATGAGGTATGATTTTCTACTCATTGAATCCCAAAACCTCTATTTGTATTTTGATGCACTTTCCCCAACCATTGTATTATCATATTCAACTTGGCATGTATATGTTGCTCTGAGTTTGATCAATGACTTTCCCACATTTTCCTTTGTTCTTGTTTGGGGTGTACCTAAAGGTTTTTTTAATACAAATTTCATATACCATTGAAGGTATGTCCCTTTAAGAGTGTTCTAGAATTCTACTAGCTTGGCTTATGGGGTGGTGATCCCTTCATATCTCTAAATCAATTCACATAGCAACCAATGTTGTTCGACATAATTGTGACCCTTCTAAGATAACTCTAGAAGATGCATTGTCGGATTATTTTCTAGCTGGACATACTATCTATGTGTTCACCAATCAAAATAATCCCTTGAGGACTAGTCCATTTGATTTCTCTGGTCCCTTCTATCCCTAAGGGATCCACAACTACTCCTATAATTTCATTTTTTTACTAAGGTTTCCTCCACTTAATGGATCACTACTATTATTGCTTCGCATATTATTAGAAGATGTTAATAACTAGAAACAAATATTACATTGACATATACCTATATAGTTTCCAAGTTCACTAAGGGTGGTGACTTTTTTGGGATGGATTCAATGTCGAGGGGTTGTATGATGTCTACTTGTTATCTTTATTCATCTTTGAATAGATTAAAACATCGTCAAGTGCATCTTCTTCTTTTGACCCAATGGTCACGGTCTTCAATATGGTGCAAGGTTATTAGTTTCCCCTATCATAACCTCTTTTCACACTATCCCTTTATCCTCCAACTAAATATATTTTCCCATTGGTATGCATTTGATCATTAGTCCTTTCCTCTTCATAAGTCTAATGTTCTCATTTAATCCTCTCTTTGGACTTGGTTCAATTGTTAATCTTTTCTCCTCTAACCACTAGCCATTTTTTTCTCTTTGCTTATGCAACTCCTCCAGATCCTTTAATTAGGTCTTAGAGCTTCCCTCTCTACCTATAGCTTATGTCACTATTATCTTACTCCTTCTAATCTCTTTTCACTTGCTTAGCCACCACTTTTCAATAATTTACTCTCTTCGCATGGAATTTTGTTCTCTTTCCAATACTTATGCATCCTTTATGGTACATTCTATCCCTAACTTACTTACATTAACCATCTCCATTCGAGGTCACCCCCATGCATAGGGGTTTACACTTCCATTTTTATTGTATTAAAAGTCACAAAATCCTCATTTTCTAGAAACATATTTACCTACATCACCATCTCTTATGCCAATCTCCCATGGTTAGTGAAATGTACTTCCATTTTTTAAAATATCTCCTCTAACTCATCCCAACAATTGTTTTTAGCGTGCTCAACCACCATATCTATGGTTTTGAAAATTATTTATTATGTCACTTCCTAAATTGTGTTTATTTCCACAAAAACCTTTAAAACATTTCCGTGGTGCCAATATAATCTATAACTTGATGTGCACATTTCACTAGAACAATTGCCATTAAAAAAATTGATCTTCTAATATTATACAATATCTTATTATAGAGTGAGTTACTATTTATTGAAGATTGATTGTAACCCTTTTAATGTCTAAATAAATTTAAATGAACTAAAACCAAAGTAAAATAAGCAAGCAAATAAAAGACCTTCCACATAATAAACACAAGATACATAGTGGAAAAACCAATGTGGGAGAAACATAGATCAAAGGTGAGGCATATACTCTATGCTTTTGTTCTTAAATATAAAATGAAAATACAAAGAACTTGGGGTAGTCACTATGGTGTTCCCATGGATTCTATGGATATTATGGCTGCTACAATATCTTCTACTTCCTTCATTCTACCTCAATATACCACTTTTATATGGTTTCCCAACTATGGAACCATATACAATACAATAAGAATGGAACCCTTGTTTTCCTACCGATCCAATATTTAAAACATAGCCAAATATCGATTTAGGATTAGTTTTATGGTTTTGCATACCTCATCCTACAATTTTAAAGTTAGTGTTTTGGATACTGTAAAACAAATCATGAAATTCTACATGTCACTAGATCCACATGTGTGAGAAATATGATCTAACATGGTATGCACTTGATGTGATCAACATGATAGGTCAAACTATGGGAAGAATATTATTTGCATATAAAATCTAATTGAGTCAATGATTTTTGTATTGTTGGAAAGATCTCAATGTGTAGAACACCATTGAGAGGATAGGATCTATTCTAGATATTTTGTTACCCCAAAAATTGTTATTCAAAGATTCAAATGGGATATGGAAGGTTTTGGACCCCAAATCACCAAAGTGGGACCTCCCATAAAATGGGCCCTACAAGCAAATACATCTAATATTTCACCCCATAAAGTAAAAATAAATAACAAATAATATAATTATACATTTCACATCATTGTTACCATTATTATGCATGAATGTTTAGTATTGATATTATCCATGTTGCATGAAATAATTTTGAAATTGCTCTATGGTTTGATTATTTGAATAAAAATAAAAATAAAACTTTATGAGAACAAAACATGTACATGTTTTGGTTCTCTAAAATGTGTATGTGTTTTAGAGAACCAAAACACATACACAATTTAAAGAATAAAAATGTGTACACATTTTGTAAATCATGTTGTATTCCCCAAATAATATCCCTNTCCACCTTCCCATGTCTCTCCCCCTAGGCCCCTAACACCCCTCCTCCCTAATCTCTCTCTCTCTCTCTCTCCCTACATTAACCTCCAATATCCTAACACTCCTATGTCTCTACCTATAAGCCCTTAACCACCACTCTCTCTCTCTACCTCTAACCCCTTACAACTCCCAAATTTCTCTCTCTCTCTCTAACACCAACACCCACCCTACTCACCTATATCCCCATTTTATATGTAATCACCCTAATCCTCCCCAAATCCATACCCCCCCTCTCTATGTCCACCCCCTCTTCTTACTAACCCTCTCTCTCACTCTCTCTCACTTCTTCTCACTCCCTCACTCCTCCACCTACACCTAACCCCCACCCCTCTCTCTTCGTCAACCCCATTACTCTCTCTCTCTCTCTCTTTTTGTCTCTCGAGCTCTCTCTCCCCCTCACACACAAACACATCCCTATGCCTCCACCTACAACTAACCCCCCTCATCTCTCTCTTTGTGTGTGTGTGTGTGAAAATTAATCCCAAGCTTTGATCAATTGAACTCACAAAAATTGCTTCAAAACATGCATAGATCCACTCAAATTGGAGACTAAAAATGGCGCATACAACAAAATTGCATTGAATAAGTTTACATCAGCCAAAATTATAAAGTAATAGTCTATCCAAATATATAATTACATCAGATATTCAAATGCCTAAGGAGGCAATTTGAATCCTCACAAAATCATGATTACTGAGAGTAAAAACTCCCCCCCTAGGGAATAAAACTCCAAACCAGTCAAGGAGGTCATGAATTAGATGAATTAGGTGTATTAGGTGATAATTGATGGGAATTCAATATACTTATGCTTTCAGGAGAGAGAAAATGGAGGATGAGTTGTGCAAAAAACAAGGCAGTTGGCATGTGACTAGCTTTCACCTTTTGCCTTTAAAGATGCTAAAAAGAAGTCTAACTCAGGATAAGGTAGGAATGTGCACTTACTAAACTAGGAAGTTTGCTAAATTTTCAGAATATTATCCACAATATTGTGAAGGTGCTCTTGGGGGGAATTTAGGCAATTTTTGACCAAATAGTGGAAGTGGATGCCAACTAGCTAGTGTAGGACCTAAAAAATTAATCAAAAAGATTAATTATCGTATCCTAAGTATGTGAATTGGTTTTCGATTATTCTAACACCCCCTATTAATCCCTACTTATGTGAAATATCAGAAATATATCAGAGATATTTGGCCTAGAAACAAGGCTTAGTCACCCTTTACATACTCCTTGTCGATACAAAACAAGGAAAGAGGCAAAACCACAAGGGGAAAATCCTCCCTTAAACATGGACATGAAAAAACATTTATGAAATATTGTATTCAATAATTCTTAATCATGTGATCAACTATCCCAAGTAGTGATTTTAGATTGTTGAATTTCTTGGTGATGATGTCTTCAACTTGCTTAGATGATGCACAAATGAACTCATCATGCACAAGTCCTATGATGTAGTGCATATGGATCTTTATGTGTTTAGTTTGTTTCCTCTGTACTAGGTCTGTTGATATTTCAATAGTATTTTGGTTGTTACAATAAATTACTGTGGAAGTGTAGATTCAATCCCAAACTCTCCAAGTATACCTTTCAACCACAAACATTGAGTAATTGCATTCACAGCTCCTCTGTATTCTGCCTCTGTAGAAGAAAGCGTAATGGAAATTTTCTATTTACTTGACCAAATTTTTGGCCCATATACAAGCATAAATACATATCCATAAGTTTATTTTCTATTAGTGTTATCACCTGCCCAATTAGAGTCAGTAAAAAAAACTAAATCTAGGTCAAATTTTGCAACATAGTGAATCCCATGTGTCTATGTTCCTTGGACAAAGTGAAAAATTTTCTTTGCTTCCCTCCAATGTATTTCATGTGGCTGATACATGTGTCTATATTCCACACTCACTACATAGGAAATATCAGTTCGAGTGTGAGTTAAATAGAGCAGACAACCAACTAGCTGCCTATATAGTGTGGTGTTTACCAAAGGAGTTGAATTTGCTTCTTCAAGCTTAACTCCGGAGAGAAAAGGAGTATTTATTGGATTGAAATCCTTCATGTTGAAATTTTTTATCACATATGAATAATACTTGTACTGATTTACTTTGATTCCAAGGGATTATTGAGAAATCTCAAGCACCAAAAATTGGCTCAACAATCCCAAATCAGTCATGGAGAAGGCATGGTTCAATGCATCCTTCAAGGAGGCAATTTATTTCATGGAACTTCCTATTATTAAAAGTTCATCCACATACAAAAAAATAATAATTATTGAACCATGAATCAGCTTCAAATATACATTTGGATCATACTTTCATCTACTAAAATTCTGTGATAGCAAAAAGCCATCAATCTTGGCATACCAAGCTCTGGGAGCTTGTTTTAGCCCATATAGTGATTTCTTCATCCTGCACACAAAATATGGATTAGTAAAAAAAAATTTTGGATGCTACATATGCATATATTCTTTTATATATCCATGTATAAATGCACTCTTCACATCCATGTGATGTACCTCCCATTGCTTGGAAGATGCAATGGCCAAAACTAGTCTTATAGAATCCATCTTTTCCACTGGTGCAAATGTCTCATTGTACTCAATGCCTTAGAATTAGAAGAATCCATTTTACACTAAACTTTCCTTATACTTTAGAGTAGATCCATTTTCAGCAAAAATTTTCTTGAATTCCCATTTGAACTTGACTAACTTTCTCCCTGGTGGAAGATTGACTAGTTCCCATGTCTCAATTTTCTGGAGCGAATGTTATTCCTCTTTCATGGATTTTTTCCATATTGGATATTTTTATGATTCTTCATATGTTTTTGGATCTGATTCAACCATCAAATAACACTTCTCAGAAAATCATGGGTCCTTGAAAGAAAGGGCACTTTCTAATTGAGATCTAGTTCTTCTAGGATCACTAGGATTCCCAACTAGTTCCCCAGCCGCTTGAATGGTATTTTATGACCACTTTGGTATTGTAGGAGTGTTATGTTATGAAATTAAATATTCATTATCTGACATATCAGAATCATAAAAATTATTAGATTCTTTACTTACAACCATAGGTGAGGTGGTGAAGAGCATTCTCCAATTTATGCTGCTAACATGGGCTCTTCTTCAAACTGAACACTCCTTTCAATGAAGGATTTTTTAGTGCTCATTTTGATCAGATTATACCCTTTAGAATATTCTGAATACCCAACAAATAGAAATTCTCTACTTTGGGGTTCCAAATCCCTCCTTTTTTCTAGTGGAATTCTAGCCCAAGCTTTAGAGCAAAAAATCCTAAAGTGAGACACACCAGGCTTGTGTCCACTCAAAGATTTGAAAGGAGTGTTTCCATAAATATATTTGTGAGGAAACCTATTATAGATATAGGATGCATATTTTATTGCTTCAGCCCAAAAATTTGGTGGCAAATATTTAGACTCCATGATGCAAGTGGTCATCTCCTTGAGAGATCTATTCTTCCTTTCAGCAACACCATTCTAATGAGGTGTGTAAGGAATTGAGTGTTTCATATGGATACATGAATTTTCATGATATTGTATAAATTCAGATTGGATATATTCACCATCATTATCATATATGAGGACCTTGAGCTTTCTTCCAGATTGGTTCTCAACTAAGGCTTTAAAACCTTTGAAGAGGTCAAATGTTTTTGACTTGTACTTGAGGAAGAAGACCCAACAGTATCTGGAAAATTAATCAATGAAGGTTAGGAAATATTTGTATTGAATAATTTACATATAAGGGAAATTACTATATATATCACTTTGAATAAGCTAAAGGGGTGCATAGGTTCGTTCATGATTGACTCTCTCATACTTGTGCTCTCGGTGTTTTCCTAATCCTTGACAAACTCCTTTAGAAAATTTGATTTTGGGAAACCTTATGACCATGTATTTCTCACACAAATAATATATGTAATTTTATTTTAAATGGACAAACCTTTCATGGCATAGATTGTTATCTTCATTAGCATGAGTGAGGAGAGCAGAGGGGTTTGAGAAGGGCATGCAGTGTGAGAACTTGTACACATTAGAGATATGATCAAAAAAACCTTTTTCTATGACTCTACCATTCAAAATTTTAGTGATTTCAACATCATTGGGGTTGAATATAACCTTATTAGGAGACCTAGTGTGGGTCGTTTTATAGTATCACAAAATATTAGCATCAATACCTAGGACATACAAACCATTATTGAAGGAACTATGGTCAAGATCTATTCTACCTTTCCCTTTACTTCCAGTTTTAGAATAATCTCCCAATACAATTTAAGTACCATTCAAATCATCAAGATAGGAGAAGGAATCTTTTGTCGAAACCATGTGTCTTGAATCTCCAGAATCAATGATAAAGGAAGAGAATCTTACAGTGCTTTCTACCAGTGCATGAACTCTCTCCTTGTCCTAAAAAATTGATCCACTCTCCTTCTTCTTTGCGCCTTCAGGAAGAAATATGTTTTTATTTTCATGGATTTGAGTCAAAATATTAATTTTTTTTTTCATGCAAGAGCTCTCTGGATGATATCCCTTACAACAATATGCACACTCGCTCATTTCACCTTCACCTTTCTTATTATGGGATTTTTTCTTAGAGCTTGAAGACTCCTCATGAGACTTGGATTTGTATTTCTTTTGATTAGGCTTATTCTTTCCTTTGTAATCCATATTTGAATCTCCAGCAACAAAAACTTGATATTTGGAAGGTTTGATGGTGTCCATCATGACCAACTTATCTTGCTCCTAGTTCAAATATTCCAGGAAATTTTCAAGTGAAGGCATCTTCCAGTTTCAAATTGTAAAATTTGTGGCATGGAAGGTCAATACAAACATAGAATAGTAAGGGCCAAGCTTTGAAAGTATGGCTAAGACTATATTTTCATCTTTCTTTTCAATACCACACTGCTTTAACTGAATAATAAGAGCTTTGAACTTGGAGAAGTAGACTTGTAAGGACTCGAAATTGCTTGGACTGAGGGAGGAAAGATCATTCTCTAGTGAATGTTCCCTCATTTCATCTGTCTTTCCAAATAAGTTTTGGAGTTTCTCCCATACTTCATTTCGTGATGTCTATCCATCTAGATGGAAAATAAGGTCTTTGAAAATGATGAGACACAAGAGACCATAAGACTCATCCCTCTTGGTGTGCCATTTGATCTTATATATTGCTACATTGGGCTCAACCTTAGTTTCCATGGCCACTCTGAAGAGGCATTTTCTCCTCATAAGAATCTCCATTTGTTCCTTCAATTCAAAGTAGTTGAATGGAGTCAATATGATATCATGAGATTGATCCATTTCTTCAACAACTACGCCCTAAACAGACTAGATGCACTCCTTAGGAGGGTGGTGTTGATCCTACAAAAGAAATAAGAGAGAATTACAATCGAGCTAAAGAGGCTCTGATGCCATGTGAAAACTAAGGCGAAGCTTAGATTAATTGAACTCACAAAAATTACTTGAAAACATGCATAGATCCACTCAAATTGGACACTGAAATTGGTGCATAACAAAAACTTGCATTGAATAAGTTTACATCAGCCAACCTTATAAAATAATAAGCTGTCCAAATATATAATTACATTAGATATTCGAATTCCTAAGGAGGAAAGTTGGATCCTCACAAAAGTAGGTTACTAAAAGTAAAAAATCCCCCCTAGCTACATAAAACACTTTCCAAACCATTCAAGGAGGTCACGAATTGGTTGAATGAGGTGTATAAGCTAATGCGTGATAGAAATTCAATATACTCATTCTTTCATGAGAGGAAAATATGGAGTATGAGTTGTGAAAAAAAGAGGCAAATGTCATGTGACTATTTTTCACCTTTTTCCTTAAAAGATTCTAAAAAGCAGTTAAACTCAGGATTAGGGAGGAATGCACACTTATAAACTAGGAAGTCTATTGAGTTGTCAAAATCTTATTTAGAATATTATGAAGGTGCTCCTGGAAGCAGTTTAGGATTTTTTTTTACCAAATCGTGCAAGTGGATGCCAACTAACCAGTGTAGGACCTAGGAAATTAATCAACCAGATTAATTATTGTATCCTAAGTATGGGAATGTGTTTTTTTATTATTCTAACTCTCTCTCTCTCTCTCTCACACACACACACACACACACACACACACACACAAAGATACCTACTACTCCCCCTACCACTAACCCCTCTTTCTCTCAC
>LPNX010396748.1:229506-249359 GCA_001517045.1 Pseudotsuga menziesii | reverse complement strand
CCCCCACCTTGATATCTAAGTCAATCCCCCTCTACACCTATCAGTACCAAGATCTCTCTCTATCTCTCTCTCATCTCCATAACCCTTACAAAAACCCTCTCTCACTCTCTCACACCACTACTCCTCCACATACCTTTAACCACCCACCTAATCTCTGTTACTCTTCACCCTCTTTTCCCTAACCCTTACTAATCTCATATCTCTCTTTCTCTCCCTTACTCCTCCACTTATACCTTATCCCCAGCCCTCTATCTATATCTATGTTCCCCCTATTCCCCCTAACCTTTACTAACCCCATCTCTCTCTTTCTCTCCCTTACTCATCCACTTAAACCTTATCTCCACCCCTTTATCTCTCCCCCAACACAATTGCCTCTCTCTCTCACTCACCCACTCTCATTACCCCTAACTCTCCCTCTCTCATCCTAACCCCCCAATTCTCCCTTCCCATAACTATTAATCTGTCACAGTAATCTAGGGACTAAAACACAGTCTCATAAGAGATTTCAGACAATTAAGCATGAAAATGGCATAATGGTGCTACAATAGGAGTAGCATCTCCGTATAATCAATAAAGAATGAGTAATACAATACAATTATCATGAAATATGCATGAATTCCAAGACAATTTGAATTCCCAAGGAGGTCATTCGAATTGAATGAATGGGTGTAGCTTAACTGAATGTCAGCCACAGTAAACACACCTAGTTAACCCACTAATCAAGCCATGATTGACTCAACTAAGTCCTAACTGTATCAAAGTGCAATGGATAACTGAGTCTAACTGAAATTAGCTCAGACACATGTCACTGCATGCCAATCAACAAGTGCTAGCGCATCATTAAATCCAATGAACCCCAATGAGGTTAACTGAAGTCAAACTGGTCATCAAAATTGGTTGGAGGCACCCTAGTTGTCTCTAGTTCATAAATAATAGTAATAAAATGATAAAATAATGAATGGAGGTGCCTTCACCACTTGGCTTAACTGATTGTAATAATCAGTTAGCAATGTGGTGCATTTATGACACTTAGATCACCCTAGAAATTCTACCTGTTTGAAGGAGGAAGCCCAGTTAGCCTCTCCGAATGAAGGAGAAGGCTTAGTTGGCCTCCTTGATTGAAGGAGGGCATGGGTGTGCTCATCTGATGTCGATTAATTTAATTAAACTTAGGATAGTGGGTAAACAAGGCCAAATTGACCAAATTAAGTGTGCATGTTGGGTAAATGACTCCAACACCCCCCCTTAAGCTATACTCTATAGGAGTAAGAAAAAAGGAAATCCTAGGGCCCCAGAAACAAAGGCCATAGGTCACCCTGTACAATAATGTAACTCAAACAATGCTCAAAAATAAATCTAAGTGAGGAAAGAGGGAAAACCTAGTGGGAACCCCACCCCCCCCTCTCAAGTTGAACATTGAAAGTAGTCTGATCACCTTGATGAACTCACCCCCAATAGTGAACAGAGGTAAGTGAAATTATTTTCTGAAAAGATCTTGGTGAATATGTCTGCAATCTACTCATCAATAGGGTAGTATTGCAGAATGATGGTCCTTTCATGAACCAATTCCCTGCTATAGTGCATGTGTATCTCTACATGCTTGGTCCTCTACTTGGTAACTAGATTTGTGGATATATTAATAGTACTTTGATTGTCACAAAAGAGGACAGTGGAAAAATTACTACCAAGATCAAACTCTGAAAGAATGCCTTGTAACCAAACAGCTTGGATGCAAGCATTCACCGCTCCTTGATACTCAGCCTTTGCTGAAGACAATGCTATGGAGGCCTGCTTTTTGCTATACCAGAAAATTGGGACACCACCAAACATGAAGACATATCTAGAAGCAGACTTTGATCAATAGAATCACCCGCCCAATCGGAATTTGTGTAACCAACCAGCTCTAGCTTAGAGTTTGCAACATAGTGAATGCCATAGGTCCTGGTTCCATGAATATACTAGAGGATCCTCTTGGGTGCCTTCCAATGAATATCATAAGGCTGATGCATGTATCTTGACACAGCATTCATGGCATAACATATATCAGGCCGAGAATGAGTCAAGTAAAGCAAGATACCAATCAGCTGTCGATAAATAGTACAGTCCATGGGAGGTGTGTTTTTTCCTTCTTCAAGGCTAATCCCTAAAAGGAAAGGGAATGTATAAACCTTACATTCAACCATGTTAAACTTAACTAAAAATTCTGATATGTATTTATATTGAGTGACCATTATCCCATCAATATTTTTCTCAATTTCGAGCCCCAGAAAGTGCTTCAAGAGCCCCAAATCGCTCATTTCAAATGCATTGTGGAGGACAGTTTTTATGACTAAAATAGAAGAAATTGTGCTACTTTTAATCAGTAATTCATCAACATATAAAAAAATAATAATCAAATTACCATCATACTGCTGTATATACACATTTGGATCTGATTTACACCTTTGGAAGTTTTGCAAGAGAAGGAAGGCATCCATCTTGGAATACCACTCTCTTGGGGCCTGTTTTATCTTGTATAGTGACTTCTTTAGTTTGAAAAACAAAGATGGATCAGAAGTGTAGCCCTTGGGCTAATTCATGTATATCTCCTCATCAATATCTCCATGTAGAAAGGTAGACTTAACATTCATATGATGCACTTCCCAGTGCTTAGATGCAAAAATTGCCAAAACTAGGCAGATGGAGTCCATTTTTGCAACTGATGCAAAAGTATCATGGTAGTCCACAACTTGGAGCTAGGAGAAACCTTTTTATACTAGCCTTCCATTATATTGTTAGGTTGTTCTATCAGCAGAAACATTAGTCCAAAACACCCACTTGCATTGAACCAATTTCCTCCCCAGAGGAAGAGAAACTAGCTCCCAAGTAGTGTTTTTCTGAAGAGAATTCATCTCTTCGTCCATGGTAGCTTGCCATCTCGGATCATTCCAAGAATGGTAGTAAGAATTAGGATCTAAAATTACCATGAAATAACAATATTCAGACAACAAATAATCAGGAAAAGAGAGTTCAATACCTGCTCTTTGGAAATCAGACCGGGTTCTTCTTGGATCATCCAGATTTCCAATGTTTTCACCTGCGGAGGAGAGTGTCTGTCTTGCCCAAGCTAGGAGATGATTTTATACTTCAGGTTCTGATTCAAAATCTGATTCTTTCTGTTCAATAATATCAGAAATTAGAGGATCCAAATCAGGGTCATCACCCCCAATTCCATCATCCAAATATTCAGTAGAATAGGAAGGAAATTCAACAGTTTTCTCCTTCACTAGTTCTACCTCCTAAAGGGGCTCATCGAACAGGACACTCCTTTCAAGGATGACTTGTTTTGTTTTGATATACAACAGCTTGAAACCTTTATATTCATTAGGATTTCCAATAAACAATCATTCTATTCTTTTCGATTGCAAAGCCCTCCTTTTATCATGCGGAATTCGGGCCCATGCAGTGGACCCAAACACCCTGAGATTCGACACATCCGGCTTGTGCTCGAAGTAGGATTCGAAAGGGGTCTTAACTTTCATAGATGAGTGTGGCACTATGTTCTAAATGTATGATTCAGAATTCATGGCTTCATTCCACAAATTTTCAGCCAACTTCTTTGCTTCCAGCATGCAAGTGGTCATCTCCTTGAGAGACCGATTCTTTCTCTTCGCTACATCGTTCTGCTGGGGAGTGTAGGAGACTAAATATTAGATCTGAATACCAATTTGGGAACATATATGCAAAAAATAATTACTTATGTATTCCCCACCATTATCAGATCTCAAAATTTTGATCTTTTTTCCATATGCATTCTCTATTAGTGCCTACAAATCAGTGAATTTTCCAAGACTTATGACTTCTTTTTGATAAAAAAGACCCATGTGTATCTAGAAAAGTAATCAATGAAAGTGAGAACGTACCTTGATCCATTCATGGATGTGGTAGGAATGGGTCCACTAATATTAGAATGTATCAGCCCCAAGATGCATGATGCTCGTCTTGCCTTCCCCCGATCAAACTTATGCTTAGGGTGCTTTCCAACAACACAACCCTTGCAAATTCCGGTGGTAGCTTTGATGAACGGGAGGCCTTCAACCATGGATTTATTCTGTAATTGATGCAAATGCCTGAAGTTTAGGTGGCTGAACCTCTCATGCCACAGTCTACTAACCTTATTTCCATGATTCAACAATGCAGTGGGCTTTGTATCCACCAAAAAATGGGAGAACTCATAGGATTTTGCATGATCGTTTGCAAGGCCTTTAGCTACAAGTTTTCCAAATGCAAGTTCCATGATCTATACATCATTTTGGCTAAAGGATACTCTCTTGGGAACTCCCATATGTGTCATTTCATAAACACTTAGGAGGTTTGATGCAAGAGATGGTACATACAGAACATTGAAAAAATAACCATGCTCAAGATTTACAGTACCTTGTCCTTCAGATATGATTGTGGAGTCATCTCCCATGTGGATGGGAATGGTTTTTCCAGTCTCCAAAGATAAGAAGGATTCTCTGTTAGCCATCATGTGATTCGAAGCTCCAAAATCTATCAAGAGAGAATTGGACTTCGAAGTGATTGCCATGAGAGCATGACATCTTTCATGCTATTGTTCCCAATCTTATTGATCTCTCCTCCGAAAAACTGATGTGATTTTTCTCAAGAAGAGAAGTAGCTTCATCAAGTTTCCTTTTCATGTAGGCATGTTCAGGGTGGAAGCCCTTCCCATAGTACGAACACTTGACTTTTTCCTTTCCATGATTCCCTTTGTTTTTGTTCTTCTTCGAGCCAGAAGGCTCTTCATGCTGTTGGTCTTGAAATTTATGT
This sequence comes from Pseudotsuga menziesii, assembly GCA_001517045.1. NCBI lineage: Eukaryota > Viridiplantae > Streptophyta > Pinopsida > Pinales > Pinaceae > Pseudotsuga > Pseudotsuga menziesii. Next base: position 244,547 of record LPNX010396748.1, on the reverse strand, counting down.
TGATGTATTTGTAACTTCAGAATGTATTCATCTATGTATCTTATGTCTTGTAACCTGATGTTTATTCCAGAATGTATCTATTATGTAATTGAGTCATGTTGTCATGCCCCAATGTTTCGATCGGGAGGATCTATTATGTAAACAAGTCATGTCAATTCATAGTGGGTAACCCTCCGATTGTCTAAGGGTTAAAGTCCCCGCAGTTTTGGGGCACTAGGGTTATGAGACTCTCCTCGTAGAGGTTAGCCCTAGTAGGGTTTTAGTCATGCCAAGATTAGTATAAATAGAGAACAGGAGTCTCTATTTATCACACAACTTATCCACACTCAAGTGTAGCTCAAAGTTGAGGAAGGAGAAGACACTAGACAAGAAGAAGATTACTGCTGTCGAGATATCACTTACTGTTTTAGGCTTTTATATTTTGGTGTTGATTCTATCTCTGAGGAAGTTGTGGGGTTTTCTCCTTTATGGTTTCCCCGAGGAAAAACACTGTGTTCATTGTCTATTGTGTTCGATTACTGCGCTTGTTATTCTCTCAGTTAAAGATCCTAATAATGCTAGATTAATGCTGAAAAACTAACACGGTATTAGAGCTAACCTGAGAAGAAGACACTGTGTAGCTACGGGAACTAGGGCTTCCTAGTTTGTGGATCTTCCTCCACATATTTTCAGCAAAATTAAGGTGGAATAACTCTCATCCCTAGGGCACATCTTTCTATTGAAGCAGAATCCAATTCTGAGGTTTTTCAGTTTTGGACCTGTCACTGCTATCGGAAATTAGGGCTTTTCACATAAGAGAAATTTTTCAGTGAGCCGAGGCCTGGATTGATATCCTCCCCAAAATTGAAGTTAGGGACAAATTTCAAGGCATTTGGGTAGATAGAACTCTGGAAAAGCAAAACCCTAATTTTCTCCTAATCTAGTACTGCATGATTTTAGCTCAAGTTTCAATTCTGACATCTTGAACCTGGTAAGATCTAAAATCTTTTGTATTTCCATTTGAGGTTCTCAGTTAAGATGTCTCATCATAACAAGCTTGATGAAAAGCTTGAGGGAGTTGATAACTTTCGAGCCTGGAAGTATGTGATCTCCCTGGTCCTGGAAGAAAATGAGTTAGACTCCTACATCCATGAGGAGGTTCCAGTTCCATAGGGAGATGAGGCAAAAGCCTTACATAAGAAGAAGATGGTTATGGAAAAGAGGATCATTGCTGATTCTATCAAGGATCACCTTATCCCATAGGTGTCCTCTCTCAAGACACCTAAATCTATTTTTGATGCCCTAACCAAATTGTTTGAAGGGAAGAACATAAACCGGAAGATGACTCTAAGAAATCAACTAAAGAATGTGAAGATCCAGAATGTAGAGACTATCCAGTCTTACTTCACAAGGGTTTCTCAGATCAAGGAACAATTGGAAGCAGTAGATGAAGAAGTGGAGAATGCAAAAATTGTGATGACCACCTTGAATGGTCGCCCTAGGACATGGGACTCTTTCATTCAAGGGATCTGTGCTAGAAAGAAGTTAGTCAAGTTCAGCAGACTGTGGGAAGAATGTTCTCAAGAAGAATCTCGGATAGCAGATCGAGAAGAGAAGATGGGAAGTGAAGATCAAGCTCTCATAGTACAATCCAAGAAATCCAGATCCAGCCATCACAGAAGTAAGTACTCTCATCACAGGAATAACTCTAGAAATCCTAGAGATAGGTCTAAATACATTTGCTATACTTGTGATGAAAAAGGACACTTTGCTAGAGATTGTCCTAAGAACAAAAGTACCTCTCACAAGAAGAAGGGAAGCAAGAAAAGACATCATGCTCATGCTGTAGAGGATAATGAACCATCCAAGAAGAGATCCAGATATGAAAATGAAGATTCTTCAAGCGAGGATGAATATGTTCTGATCTCTGCTCTCACATGTAACATTACTCATGGAAGTGATGATTAGCTTATAGACAGTGGGGCTTCTAAACATATGACTGGGTTCAAGGAATCCTTTGTGAATCTCTCAGAACATGAAGCACCTCAAAAGGTGAAACTAGGAGATGACTACCAATATCCAATAAAAGGTAGTGGGGAATCTTCCTATAAACTAGACTCTGGTAAGTCTCTAACAATGAAGGAAGTATTGTTTGTGCCAGGACTCAAGAAGAACCTTCTCTCCATATCAGCATTAGATGCAAAAGGAATGAGGGTTGCATTCATAGATGGTCAAGTCATCATGTGGCCAAAAGGAAAGACTATTGATGATGCAATAGTGATTGGTGAACAAGAAGGAGGTTTATACAAATTGAAGGGCCATCCAGAACAAGCCTTGGTCCATGACACAGTAGATCCAAGTGAACTTTGGCATAGAAGGCTTGTACATGTGCATTACAGAGCATTACCTCTTGCAAGAAAAGCTGTTGAAGGTCTTTAGAAATGCAAGAAAAACATGATGGGGTCTGCAAAGGATGTGCAAAAGGAAAGAACACAAAGAAGACATTTCCAAGTAGTGAAAGCAAAGAAAAAGGAATCTTGGAAATCATCCACTCTGATGTATGCGGTCCTATGTCATCAAGCTCACTAAGCAGGTATGCATATTATGTTTCTTTTATTGATGATTTTTCTTGGAAGACTTGGGTTTAATTCATGAAGAACAAAGATGAACTATTCAGCAAATTCAAAGAATTCAAAGCCTTGATCGAGAACCATCCTAAAAAGAAGATCAAGACTTTATGATCAGATAATGGCGGAGAATTCACTTCAAATGAATTCAAAGAGCTATGTAAAGAATCAGGGATTAAGAGGGATTTGTCCACTCCTTATAATCCACAACAGAATGGGATTGTGAAACATAAGAATAGAACCATCATGGAAGCTGCTAAAGCAATGCTTCATGATCAAGATCTTCCTATGAATCTTTGGGCGGAAGCTGCTAGAACATCGGTGTATGTACAGAATCGTACTCCACATAGAATACTTGAGAATAAGACTCCTAAAGAAGTCTTATCCAGCAAGAAACTAGAATTCAACCATCTTAGAATATTCAGCTGTCATGTGTACCTACACATTCCAAAATAAAAGAGAACAAAATTAGATCCTTTAGGAAAGAAGGGTATATTTGTGGGATACTCTGAAAGCTTGAAGGCTTACAGAATCTATTTCCCAGGATACAAGAAGATTGACATCAGCATGGATGTGACATTTGATGAAGAGACAGCTTACAACAAATCCAGAAAGAGACCTGCTAAAGAACCTGAAGAAGTAGAAGCACCTAGAATTCATGACACAACCATGAATGAAGAAATTCAATAAGAAGATCGAGAATTTGAAGAACCACAAAGACCTGTAGATCCACCTTTGGAGAAGAATCCTCACAAGAGGAAACCTGCTTGGGTACGAGAACTTATCCAAGGTGTGGAAAGACATGGGGCTCCAGAAGAGAATCACAAAGAAAGAAAGAGAACCAGATCATGTTCTGGGTATGTAGCTTTACTATGTGATTTCATTGATAAAGATCCTTCCAGTTATGAAGAAGCAACAGAATGGAAAGAATGGAAGGATGCTATGATCGAAGAGTATCAGTCAATCATGAAGAATGATGTTTGGGATGTTGTCCCAAGACCAAAAGAGAAGTCAGTTGTAACTTCCAAATGGATCTACAAGATCAAGCATGTTGCAGACGGTAGCATTGAAAAACATAAGGCAATATTTGTGGCTTGAGGGTTCTCNCCCAAGACCAAAAGAGAAGTCAGTTGTAACTTCCAAATGGATCTACAAGATCAAGCATGTTGCAGACGGTAGCATTGAAAAACATAAGGCAATATTTGTGGCTTGAGGTTTCTCTCAGAAAGAAGGAATAGATTATGAAGAAACCTTTGCACCTATAGCCAGATACACTTCCATTAGATTAGTATTTACTCTAGCTATAGTGATGAAATGGAATATACACCAAATGGATGTCAATACGGCTTTCTTGAATGGTGTAGTGGAAGAGGAAGTGTATGTGGAGCAGCCACTCGGTTTTGAGACACATGACAGGGAGTCTCATGTGTGCAGATTGAAGAAAGCCCTGTACGGTTTGAAATAGGCACCCAAGACATGGTACAGTAGGATTGATAGCTTTCTATCTAGTTTGGGCTTTACCAAGAGTAAAGTTGATTCCAACCTTTAGTACAAGGTTGAGGATGGCAACCCAGTGATACTTCTACTATATGTAGATGATCTATTTGTGACAGGAATGGATGGGTTGATTGCTGATATGAAGAGAAAGCTTGCTGTTGAGTTTGAGATGAAGGACTTGGGTATGATGCATTACTTTCTAGGCATGGAGGTGTGGCAGAGCTCTGATGGAATCTTCCTTGGACAAGGGAAGTATGCAGTAGAGATCCTAAAGAGATTTGGGATGATGGACTGCAAGACTATGGCCACACCTATGGCACCGAACCTGAAGCTATTGAGTGATGCTTCATCAGAGACGGTTGATGCCACGATGTATCATCAGATGATTGGGTCCTTAATGTATCTGATGAACACGAGACTAGACATTTGCTTTGCTGTGAACACCTTGCGCCAGTTCTTGACAGATCCAAGAAATGTTCACTTGATTGCTGCAAAGCATATTCTGAGGTACCTGTGGGGTACAGTTGATTATGGGCTCAAGTATGAGTAGAATTAGAATATTAACCTGGAGGGTCATGTCGACTCAGATTGGGCAGGCAGTGCCATTGATAGGAAGAGCACTTCAGGATGTTGCTTCAGTATGGGATCAAGGGTGATCTCTTGGTTTAGTAGGAAGAAATCCTATGTGGCACTGAGTACAGCTGAAGCAGAGTATGTCATAGCTTGTTAAGCTAGTTGTGAGGCAGTATGGCTGTGGAAGCTACTGTCTAATATATTTGATCTCCAGTTGGATGCTACTTGTATACATTGTGACAACCAGAGTTGTGTGAAGTTGTCTTGTCACAGCTTTTTCAGCTAGTTGTGAGGCAATATGGCTATGGAAGCTACTGTCTGATATATTTCATCTCCAATTGGATGCTACTTGTATACATTGTGACAACCAGAGTTGTGTGAAGTTGTCAGAGAATCCAGTGTTCCATGACAAGTCTAAGCATATCGAGATCAAGTATCACTATATCAGGGATATGGTGCAAAAGGGAGCAGTGAAGCTCCAATATGTTGCGACGGAGGAATAGATAGCTGATGTATTGACGAAGCCATTGGCTAGGTTGAAGTTCAAGTACTTCAGGGAGAAGCTTGGTGTTCTCCAAATTGAGGTTTCCTCCAAGGGAAAGTGATGAGACCCATATCCATTCTGACATGGTGAGAGGATTGGTTCCTTCCATGATCAGATGTAAGGGCTGATCCATTCTGTCATGGTGAGAGGATTGGTTCCTTCCATGTCAGATATGAGTGCTGGCCATTCTGTCGAGCAGGACAGATGTAAGGGAAACTGTCATTCTGGGAATGGAGGCACCTGGTCAGTTACCAGGAAAACTCAGTCTAGGATTGAGAAGCCATTCTGATGTGATAGAGGGATGTGTTCCCACTTGATTAGATATAAGGGCTGAACCATTCTGTCATGGCTAAAGGATTAGGTTCCTTCCATGTCAGATGTGAGTTTTGGCCATTCTGTCGAGTAGGACAGATGTAAGGGAAACTGCCATTCTAGAAATGGAGGCACCTGGTCAGTTACTAGGTATCTTAGTCTAGGACTGGGGGCCATTCTGATGCAATGGTAGGATTAGTTCCTCCATGATAAGATGTGTCAAAATCCCAAAATTTTCGAAAAATTTAAAATTTTGAAAATACAGATAATATTCAATAATGCAGTCAGCTAATTGTTTTAATTAGTTATATGTTAATGATTTCATAATTTGAATTATCTACTTGATTATGTTTATCTTATAGAATAATTCTTTTTCAGTTTAATGACTTATTTTTCTTTGCGACCACAAGGTGGAACTGTCTTGGTATTCTGGGGCTTACTTAGCTTTTGAGCTAACGCAGAAAGTTTACTTGCTCTTATAGATTTACAGGTAAGAAAGATCCGGTGCTGCTTGTCAATAATCATAAAGCATACAGATATATGTTCGTTGCAAAAATAATAGCTCAGTAAAAGAATATAAATGCTATTCAATTTCAAATGCTTTTATTAGGTAAAACCATTAGATTGTTATTCTTTTTAAAGACGCCATAGAAACAAAATTCAGTCCTAACAGTATTGGTGACAGTTGCTTTCTCTCTCTAGTTGTAATTTATAGTTTTTATTGCGAACTAACCTCTTCGATATTTATCAATGTTTACCAAATTCGTCGTGTGTAAACGCCTTAAATCTTTCCTTACACACATACTAAAGATGGTAGGGTTTTTACGTTAAGGGTCTATCTTAAATTGTGAACATAAACCATTTACGTCATGATAAATTTTGGTTACTCCTTGTTATATGAAAGTAATGCGCAATAGTTAATGAGTTTTTGTACTATTATTCCATCTTCCAAAGCTTTGAAGTTTTAAAGGAATTATATCTTCAGTACATACTGCTATCAATTAGACTAAGTTAGTGTTGGTGAACTAAGTTCCTCTACACATAACTTACTTGGAAGATATTGTCAAGTTATTGTTATTAAATCATTAAAATTCCAATGTCAAGCCTGATAAATACTATAAGGATTAACATCCTCATTGCAAACCTTAATATTTTAAATAATAAATACTCAAAGGCATATCGAGAATCATGCTAGCAAGAAGAGTATTTTACCATAAAGGAAAAGGAGAACCCTAACTTGACATTCCCTTCGTCAATTTCGGGCCTCCGGCCACTTTGCTACTGTGTTTTTGGTCGCCCTGTCGCTCTGCAACTAGTTGCTGATAGTCTCCTCAGCTTGCTTCTTTGTCTCTTGCACTTCGAAGCTAGCTTTGAATGCTGATAGAGATGAGCTATAACAAATTGTTTGCAGCTGGAATTGGGTTGGTCGTTTTCCTCCGGGGTTTCACCTTTGCAACTAGCTCATTTCAATATTCACCAGACTGTAAAATTCTCATTCATCTATGGCCCAGTAGTGAGAGCCGTGGTTTCGCATGTCGATAGTTGATGGGTCTTAGGGTTTCGCAACAAGGTGGACTTTAGGTTGGGAAATAGTTGCAGCCCAAGTGTTTATACTTGCTTGGCTTGTCGCTCCATCTCTTGGCCATCGCTGGTCATTGCTGCATTGGTAACCTCACTTTTTCTTGTGGCAGATGAAGGATTTGTTCCTCCTTGCATTGGTAGCTGCACTACTGTTTGTGGGTGGTTACATTTCAATGAAGTTTTAGGTAAGAATTATTATTGACAACTTCGTTTCTTTACAGCTCTGTTTCGTTACATGTCTGCTTATAATAATGCAAGATCTTAACGATATTTTGGGTGTTGTTATACAGGTGACGGCTTGTCCTTCTGCGTGGTTGGTGCAAGGCTGGGACAAATGCTTTCTCACGGGTAAGCCTTGGATATCCCATGGAAGCTCGTCCTTGTTCAGTTCCTTATGGCACATTTGATGGTTGGTCTCTGTGGCCTGCAAAACCCTCGTGGTTTTGGTTTACTTGGGTTAACTTGGTTCACTATTTTTATTGATGATAAACCCTTGCTTTATGCGGGGCTTCCGGCTTAGGCTGTGACTTGTAAATTTTGATTTTGCTTCTAGATTTTGTGTATAAAATGTATAAATGAGGGAAGGCCGGTAAAGCCTTACTCTGTTAACTCTTAGAAGCCAAGAGGCATTAGAAGGAGCTTAAAATATTTCGTTTGATACCTCTGTTGTGATTTTGATACATTCGAGTTTTTACCCTAACTCTGTGATGTAAAGATGTATTTACTATTTTTAACTTATCTTTTTATTACAATATAATATTATAAATTACTCGGTTGTTTCTTTTACTGTAACATGGATTATTAAGCTTGGTGAATCGAGCATGTTTATGTTCTGTTAATTTATTTCCTATAAGTTATTATATTTAAATTTACTCTATAAATTACTCTAAATATTACCTGTTTACCTTATTCTCCTTTGTTCTAATAAGGTTTTAAATATCATTTTATATTGGTTAACTTTCAAAAAGAAAACAAGTAATTTAATGTTTTTGAGTTGTACTTATGTAACTGTATAGTTACATCTTTAAGTACAAAATTTATGTTTACTTAATACTTATTATAATGTTATAAGAATTGTTATTTTACTTACAAGTAAATATTGTTCTTATAATTATATACATTATCTTTATACTTAGTCTATTTATGATGTATATAGATGGGAAAAGTATTTTATTGTTATATTCTTATGCTCTCTATACTAAATAATTTATAAAGAAGTTCCTTTTGTATTCTATGTTACCCTATTTATATTATAACATTAGTATTTATAAAATAATAGAAATAACGAATTAGCTATGTTCTTTTTTCTAAAATATATAGTAGTGTTTGTTTAAATTCTATAAAAGACAGGTTAGTAGCTGTAGATCTTGCTCAAGTCCAGCTGGATAAAATGAATGAATTATTTGCATTGTCAGTCATAAATAAAATCTTAAACCAACTAGATTTTATCTTTTGAATTAAATCAAGGTTTCTCTATCTTTACTCACAGTTTGGTTTCTAATATTACAGTAGTTATTTATTCTACAATAGGAAAAGAAAAGAACTGTAGAGATGAAAGGCATTTTTATTTAACCTAATACTACACTTTTTAACTACTATCTTCTTTTCCTTTTGTTTCAAAATAGATATAAAGATTACGGAAGTGAATACTGTATAGAGAACTATTTCATCTACCAAAACATACTACTGTTAGTGTAATGATATAACTTCCTTTCCTTTTCTAATAATCTGACATTCACAGTCTAGGTCTAACACTACTCTAAGTACAGAATAATATTTCTTCTGATAACACATATCTTAATAAAAGAAAACATTCTAGTAATCAAGTTAACATATTATTTTAAATTTACATCCTACTTTCTTGTTGGAGCAGGGTCCCGTAGCTACAGGAAAAGCTGCTATATCGGAAGAAGAGGTCAAAAGAAGACAGTACCTGAGCGGCCGAGAAGAGAGAGCTCAACCACTGCACTGAAGGAAGCGGTGAAGACAGGAGGGCTCAGCTACCCTCATAAAGGAAAAGGAGCAACAGGCCGAGGTATTGAAGACAAAGGACAACAGGAAGCGGCGCCCATACCCACGATCAGCGCCGGGAAGCATGGAAGACTGCAGGAAGCTATGGTGTGACGGTAAGTGGCAGCCCACAGTATAGACGCGTCGACTGTCACAGTTAGGGTTTTTGGGTTACTGTTGGGAAAGGCCCAAAGTTTTGTAATGGCAAGACCTTCGGGCAGCCTATATAAGCATGTATTTTGTAATGTAAAAGGTTATACAATTGGGTATCTGCTTAGACAGTCAGACGTGGAGTAGCCACTGAGTCATTTAGCTAGCCATGTGTCTCTAGAGTCTCAGTATTATAAGAGTTAAGCTCTGGTTATGTTATTCAGTCTGTAGTTATCTTACTATAACTAGTAGCTAGCTCTTAGAGCATGTATGTAACAATCCACAGGGATTGACCAATCCTCACGGATTGAGAGAAGAGGAGAGAGAGAGGAGGAGTATATTGTAAGAAGGCAATATAAGAAGAAAAAGAGATCTAAGAGAGAAGGGCTCCCAGTTGTGTGTGTGGATTTTCCCAGAAGATCTCAGGCTGCATATTAGGTTGCAGTGGAACTGTGTTTACTCTCTCAAGATATAATATAAAAACCAGTTCCCGTGGACGTAGCTTCCCCCTTGGAGGTGAAGCACGTAAAATCCGTGTGTTGTGTGACTATTTCATGTGTTTGTGCTTTACTTATGTGTTATCTGTTACCTGTTACATGAATGTTGCTTATCAGTTGATGGACGTATGTATGTTATGCTTCAGTTATAGTGAATAGAAGGTTCACCGCAAGTTGAATGTATCAAGTAGCCTGTATATGAGTTTATCAGTGCTTGATGCACGACAGTTGCAGTTACAGTGTTAAGTAATTTCTGCATGTTAGTTCAGTGAGTTGAGCATAGTTTATGTTAAGCATATTAGACTATAGGAGTCTAAGTGAGGCTGTTTAGCTTAACTGGTATACTAAGAGAGGAGCCTTTGGACCGTGAGAGCCATATTGAAGTCTTACCATAAAGGATATCACAGTATAGAAAGGCGATATCGCACTGTCGGAGGAACCGCGGTGTGAGATATCGCAGTATAAGAGGGTAGCCGAGGAGATAGTTTGCACATCGCTCTAGAGGCAACGATGCAATAAGAGACCACTCCCTCCCAAGGCCAGTGTGTAAGAAAGGTCACCATCGCTCAGAGAGATCTCGCTGGCTAAGAAGAGTCGCGAGACCCTAGGATGCTACAGAACCCAGTTGAGGACACTTGAGTCTTCAGCCACCCCATCTAAGATCACTTCAGGTGAGACTTCAGGCTGCTCTACAGTCTGTCGCCGAAAGGGCAAGTGAGCTAGGGGTTTTGTTGGTACATAACAAGTAAACCCGGGTCTGCCCCCCAGAACCAACAAATGGTTCTATTGCCAGCTTTGAAATCATTGACGAGCTAATGTTCTGTTGGTATCCTACTAAAGAAGAACTCAACCAGTGGGCTGAGTCTAAGGAGAAATAATTTGTTGAAAAAAAAAACAAGATTCCTAGACTGAGTACAGAGGACTGGTTACAAAAACATATCTTCACTGATCTGCATACGATATTTTTTGCAACCTATGCAAATGAGTTGTACAACTGGTTATCAAAGTTGACTGATCAGAACATATTCAAGAAGAAAAGGAACATTGTCTGGACACCGAAGCTGATTGAGACCGTGAAGAGTATAGATAATCCCATTTCGCGGGCAATAGACTTCTGGCTTGCGAGTTTGCTGGAAGGCTGCATTACAGAGTTTGTAGTTGATCAAAGAAAAAGTTTCAGCGAAGCAGAGAGGTACTTCTTCAAAGGCTACCATGGTAAGTACCTAAGATCTTTAAACTTGTTCATTAAGATGTTATTACATGAAAAATGAGTAATGGATTTATTCTTAGATGAATAAGCTAAGTCAGTGTAATGTCACAAGAGTTTGAGAGTGATTTTGATGAAATTGGATGTACACGTAGTGGTAAGAAATATAACATAGATTTCAGATCTTCTCTCTTTGAAAACAGTTCAGACAGCACTAGAGAACAGAGTCACAGTAATACAGAGAGACCAGTGGGAGGTATCCCTTACCACCCTTATACCCCATAGAAAACAACCGGGACTCAGAGTAATCCCGTAGGAACTACATCTAGTAGTTCACATACAGTACATACTACTGCTACATCACCTACACCTACACCGTCGAGTGGTAGTAATACAGCAAATCAGCATCCACCACGTAGAAACAGAATGGGGGATGACATGAAGTTATCTACCTTCAAGGGTACAGGGGCAGAAGACCTGGAACAACATTGGTTCCTATGTGAAGCCGTATGGACCATTAAAGGAATCCAAGATGATAATATTAAACTTTTCCAGTTGGTCACTACACTTAGAGACAGAGCTTTAACATGGTATATGAAGTATACAACAGCACCAGTCAGAACGCTTGCACAGGTCAAGACCGCAATGATTAAAGAATTTAAGAAACCTAAGTCTGAGTCACAATGTATCATAGAGCTTAAAGACATTAAACAATTACCTACAGACTCAGTATGGGACTTTGATCAGAAATTCAAAGCTCTTATAGACCAGGTTAGATTTGAGTTTTCCCCAGAGCAGCATAAGGAATGGTTCATCGCAGCACTGCTTCCTCACATCAGACTTCCATTAATTCAATAGAGACTCCATACGCAGGATGAAGCGCTGGAGATGGCAATGAAACTAGAGGCTTCACCTCTAGCTGAGACCAGTACAGGAATGACAAGCCTACAGAACCGGTTATCCAATCTCACATTACAGATGCATGAGATCAAGAAAGGAAAAGAGATTGCACAATAACTATGGTGTATAAAGTGTAAAGGATAGGGCCATACTAAGGATAACTGTCCAGTATTTGTAGAGTATTTAGCAAGTGGGGCTCCTAACCCCTTATTACAGACTCAAGGGCCATGGTGTGAACTCTGCAGAACAAGAGGACATCGACCACTGGAATGCCCTTTACTTCAGAACTATGTACAAACCCCTAAGAACTTATATTGTAACTTCTATAAGTCAGTAGGTCATGATGAACATAATTTCCATGCTTATGATCTTATGATAGAAAGAAAGCATGACTTGTATAGAGTCCATTCAGAAACAGCAGGTCCAGCAGCAGGACCACAGCATGAAGAGGCTCATGTTGGTCATGGAGGAGGATTCAGAGGACGAGGCCATGGAGAAGGCTTTGGCCGTGGCCGTGGACCTATTAATTGTTACAATTGTGGAATTGTAGGACATTATGCTAGGGACTGTCAAAACCCTAGTACGACATGTAAGTATTGCAAGTCCTATGATCACCCTATAGAAGAATGTCCAATCTTGATAGCCAATATTAGGGAACCGAAGCCAGCAGTACACCAAAACATCTAGCTTATTGCTGCTGAGCCAGAACCAAGAGTCAATATAGTGACTCATGGCTATGCTTCTACTAGTATAACATCGTAGGATGATACAGAAAAGAATACAGGTCCGCAGTGGGTGCGCAAAGCGACTAATAAATCAACACCACTCAACCTACAAAAGAACAAAGAAATGTTTTAGCAAGAAAAAACTTTCTTTACTGAACCTATAGCATTGGGATTGCAGGTACTTCCGTGCAGGGGCATATCACAAAAAGAACCTTGTGTCGTTATTCTTGTGCAGATATCGTAGGCTACCACATCGGGAAGGTGCAAAGAGCATGAGTCGACAGGAAGTGTACAATCCTTCCTGTGGAGCTGCTTGAAACTCATTAGAAATGAGAAAGCTATCGAAGAGCTTCAGTGCATCATAGATCAATGTCAGCCATCTTCTTCCGTGAGCAATGTGCAGCGTGCTATTCATAATATTATGGGACATACAAGAATAGGAAGAGAGATGAGACTCACAGCACAAGTTGGAGAATTTGAAATGGATGAGGTAATCCTAGATTTAGGATCAGAGGTAAATGTTCTGACTAAGTAGACATGGGAACAGATGGGTAGCCCTAAGTTTGCCAGATCGCCTATCCATCTGTACTTAGCCAATCAGTGGCGGGTATCACCATTGGGTCGATTACCTTAGGTACCAGTTGATATTGACGGAATTTGCAGCTTTGCATACTTTGAAGTTATAGAAATCATTAGCGATAGTAGACCATACCCAACTTTACTAGGTATTTATTGGGAAATCGATAACATGGCTTTTATTGACTTAAAGAAAAGACAAATGACCTTTGAGGATAAGCAGATCTGGGTCATCACACCATTGGATCCTTTCCAGGGTCCTCGCTACATTGAACCTATCAGGGAAGAGGAGGAGGTGCGAAACATGGAAAGCCTCTATCAGATGACAGCTAATCAGAGTGATTACATCAACCCTACCGTAGAAGGAAACATTAGTTGGTGATGCGACAACTCATGCGCATCAGACTCGAATGTTGGTCTAGAAAATTGGCAGAACAGACTTTACGAAGTCTCAGCTTGCATATGTGCATTTATGACTAAGTCACTGTGATGGATTGGTGCAGAGATTATTCACATTCCATCGTTTCATGGCTTAGTGGATGTCAATGACTTTTTACAGCAGTTTGAGCAGGAAATTCCTCAGGAGCAAAGGATGACAACTATTGACCTTGCAGTAAAAGCCACACTTGCAAGATGGTGGCATGCACATAAAGGACATATCACATCATGGGATGATTTTAAGAGACTGATGGTGATCAAGTTCTCTAATGACAAGGAGACCTTACAATAGAAATACACAGGAGAAAGTGACCCTAGGTCACATATTCATATTTGCGAACAGAGTTGGTCGGATATTCCAAAGGATGAATGGGTTCACATATTCATTCACACTTTAGACACAGTGCCAAGGAACTGGTACACTGAGACAGAGTTGTGTAGAGGAACAATCACATGGCCACTTATGATAGACAGATTTCTACTCACTTCCACTTTCGAATCTGAGTATCCAAGCATTGATCAGGCCCTAGGTGTTATAAAAACCAAGATATTTGAGGACTATACCCAATCAGTGTCTGTTCAGTCTGATTGGGCCAGCCAATTGGAACATGCTCTAGAATTTTACAACTTCGCAACAGAGTCAGGCGATGAGGATGAGAATCCTCACAGTGTCAACATTCAAGAGTCAGAAGGGACTCGCGATGTTGATGGACCAAAACTAGAAATTCCCGCTATCACAGACCCTATCAAGATTAAAAAGATCAATATTGGCACAGAAACAAAACCCAAGTTTGCCTCTATTGGAGACTATTGGGATGATGAAACAGTAGAACACATCGCAGATCTCTTACATGACTATTAGGACCTGTTTCCCACTAAGTTCACAGAGATGAAGGGAATAGTAGGATATTTGGGAGTCATCCACATACCATTGAAAGAGGATGCTAGGCCAGTTAAGCAACATCCATATAGATTGAATCACTGCTATAAAGAAAAATTTAAGGATGAGATCGACAAGATGCTAGCAGCAGGCATCATTGAGCCAGTAGAAGAAAGTGAATGGGTTAGTCCCATGGTTATGCAGGAAAAGAAAACCAAAAGAGAAATCAGGATTTGTGTCGACTTGCGCAAACTCAACGACGCATCACTTCATGACCCATTTTCGACACCTTTCACGATGAAGTGTTAGACAATGTGGGAGGATAGGAGGTCTACTCCTTCACAGATGGCTTTTCAGGCTATCACCAGATTAGAATCCATCCAGAGGATCGACATAAGACCACCTTTGCGATAGAATGGGGCTCATTCCAGTATACGGTAATGCCCTTTGGTCTTAAAAATGCACTAGCTATCTTTTCTAGAGTAGTAGTTGCTGTATTCAAGGAATACATCCATAAATTCTTAGAAGTATATTTTGACGATTGG
>LPNX010396748.1:183710-229453 GCA_001517045.1 Pseudotsuga menziesii | reverse complement strand
GGCTCATGTTAGAGAAATGTAGGCAATATCATATTTCTCTTAACTTGAAGAAATGTATATTCTGTGCACCATTTGGTATTCTGTTGGGTCATATTGTTTGCAGACAAGGTTTGATGGTAGATCCTGCAAAGATTGCCATCATTGTACATCTCCCAGCACCCAACTCAGTCAAGCAATTGAGAACAGTGCTCGGTCATACCAGGTACTATAGAAAATTCATCAAAGGTTATGCAAAGATCACAACACCTATGGAAAAGCTATTAAAGAAAGACGTGAAATTCCTATGGAATGAGGAATGCCAGCAAAGTTTAGACACACTTAAAGAGAAGATGGTTACAGCACCCATCTTAGTATTCCCAGATTGGAACAAGCCATTTCATGTACATGTGGATGCATCTGGCATCGCACTGGGGATCGTCTTAACACAACCAGGAGAAGGAGGTATTGATCACCCTATCGCATACTCAAGCAGAAAGCTATCTACCGCAGAAAATAACTACTCCACCACAGAAAGAGAAGGATTAGCTATGGTGTATGCTCTACAAAAGTTCAGGCACTACCTATTGGGTGCCCCATTCAAGATGTTTACTGACCATTCTGCTTTAAAGTATTTGGTCAATAAACCAGTATTAGGAGGAAGGATCTGTAGATGGTTACTCTTATTTCAGGAGTATGATTTTGAAATTATTGTAAAACCAGGAAAATTAAATGCCGGACCTAATCATCTGTCGCGGATAAATTCAGGAGAAGAACCAAGTAATTTAGAGGATAATTTGCCAGATGTGCAATTATTTTCTATCCAGATCGTAGATGAGTACTATGAGGATATTATTCACTTTCTCACTACAGGGTGGGCACCAGTTGACTTTACTAAACAGCAAATGAAACAGTTAGTTGTGAAAGCAGCAGACTTCACTTTGATTGCATGAAATCTATATAAGTTAGGTCCAGATGAAGTCCTACACAGATGTGTGATGCCGCACGAGAAAGAGGCCATTATCAGAGAAGCGCACTCAGGTACTGCAGAAGGTCATTTCGCAGGAAAGCCGACTGCTAAAAAAATCCTGACTGCAGGGTTATGGTGGACTACTTTGCATAAAGACACTAAGGAGTTTTGCAGATGTTGCGATATCTGCCAGAGGGTAGGAAAACCTTCACGGAGAGATGAAATGCCACTATGACCACAGATTATGCTGCGAGCATTTGACAAGTGGGCTCTAGATTTTGTGGATCTTATCAACCCACCAGGGAAACAAACTGGTGCGAGATACATCATCACAGGAATAGAATACCTTACTAGGTGGGTAGAGGCTAAAGCAGTAAGGAATTGTGATGCTGCTACAGCTGCACAGTTCATTTTTGAAAACATCATAACTAGATTTGGATGTCTAGTAATTTTGATGAGTGATCAAGGCACACATTTTCTGAACCGCACTATTGAGGCCTTGACGGAGGAATTTCAGATCCAGCACCATAAGAGCACTCCCTACCATCCTCAAGCTAATGGTATGGTGGAGGCCTTTAATAAGATTCTAGAAAATGCTCTTACTAAGATCTGTGACAACCAAAGAAATGATTGGGACCTCAGGGTTAATGCTATATTATGGGCTTATAGGACTACATGCAAGAAACTTACGGGACACACACCTTTCAGCTTGGTGTATGGACAAGAGGCTGTTATTCCTATGGAATATATTATTCTCAGTTTAAGAGTTGCTCAAATTACCAAGATAACTGATACAGACACCATGAATGAAAGGCTAGCACAACTACTTGCCTTAGAGGAAGATAGATTCATCGTAGGATTTCATCAGAAAGTGTAGAAGGCACGAGAGAAAGCTTGGCATGACAAGCACATCAAGAGAAAGAGTTTTCAGATAGGAGACCTAGTGCTCCTATATGACAGTAAGTTTGTTAAGTTTCTAGGGAAGTTCAAGATGCATTGGTTGGGGCCATATCAGATTCAGTATGTTACAGAAGGAGGTGTCGTTCAGCTCAGCAAACTGAATGGGGAGCTTCTTCCTACATTGATTAATGGCAGTAGGCTTAAGCTCTATAGTGACAGCCACTCCACCCCTCCGCCCTAACCCAGACAGCTTTGAGTGTGCAGATGCCCAGTGTAGTTGAAAGGAGGCATCACACCAGTAATTAGTCTACACCAGCAGGTAAAGAGTTCTAAGTATTCTAAGTATAAGGAATCACATGAGGAAAGTTTATTTTGTTCAAGTCATAGGATTCTTGCGGAGTTTAAAAAAAAAAAAAAGTGTATGTTGCGCAAGTCATAGGACGCTTGCGGAGTTTTGAACATTGCGGAGTTTCATGCCAGCATGTTGGTTTAGAACGATGCGGTGTTACATCACTGCAATGCAATGCTCCCCGTTCCACATAGACAAGTTTGAAAAGAGACAGAGGGCCAGTCACTTCACCTTTTGACAAGCAGTTAATCCAAAAATGACCGGTATACGTTACCCTAGATTTGGCAATAGTATAATGATTTTTCCAGATTTGCTAAATCTTGGTCGAGACCGGCGCCTATGCACAAGTTTCGAGGGAAATTTGATTGGATTTTCAGCAATTAATGAGGATCAAAACGACGGGTGTTGTCTTGTCCATGTAATTAATACCACCGATGGGTCTAGCCTAGATGATCGTTGCTTCGAAGAGTATCACCTTCGTTATAAATTCAGAAGATCATTCACTCAGAAGGGTTACTTTTGTGATTTATGAGAGTTATAGAGAAATTTGTAAGAGCTTCCCCTGTGAAGAGATACTGCAGTTACAGAGTGCTATTTTTTCCCCAAATTCCCAGCCATTGCCAGTTCAAAGTATTGCACCGAGTGGTTTCTATCCGAGACGGAACCTTTAGAAGACATTGTGCAAAGATTCCAGCATGGTGGCCTTGTGTCTGCTATGACGACGCCACCCAGGGTTGCGAAAGTAGGTACATCACAGGTCAGACAGCCGCCGAGGATGAGGAGTCAATCTCAGATAGTAGAAGAGTCCAACCCAGAGCCGAAGGAAGAAGTTCATATGGCAACATAATACATCGTGCCACAAGTTGAGGATGCACCAGAGGTAACCATTCCCAAGGGTGCTAAGTTTCTTGTTCCCCTTCCGCCGATTGATTCTTGTGTCAAGGAAGATGGAGATCTGTTAGGATATGCCCATGTTCTCAAATTTATAGACTATAACCTTGGAGACAGTAAGACATATCCTCAGTTTCATCCAGATCAGTATCTTACGGTTCAGAGGAACCCGAGGACTAGCACATATGAGTTTGTTCCTATGGAACATGTCCAAATTCTTGAGCAGTCAAGCTCGCTCAATTTGTTGAGAATACCACATTTTGGACACGGTGCAGAGGTTAATGCCATGGTGCGCGTGCTAATTTCTTATGTACATGGAGGTTACCTCTGGCTAGGTAACATGATCGATTTGAACATCGATCTGATACACCACATCACCGGGCTTTCCAAGACCAGTAAGGACCCTCAGACACATATATTAGGTAAGAGCAAGGATTCCAAGCTACCAGCAACCCTAGTTACCAAGTATAAGCTACAAAGAGGAGGTCAGGATTATGACCTCACAGCAATAGTAGATGATACACTCATATTTACAGCCAGTCTGCTCGCAGACTGACTGTTAATGAAAGTTCGACCAAAGGAAGTCACAGGATCAGTAATTCACCTTGCCATACAAGTCATGGAAGGTGAACAATTTAATTGGTGTTTATTTTTATTAAATATTTTTCTTCAAGATTGTTTGACAGCAAAGGATGAGCCGAACCACCCCTTCCATTTCTCGTGGCTGCTCATATTATGTGCATTCGTCATATGGAAAGAACCGCCCCATACCTAGTTTCAACAACTACAAAGCGGTGAACCCAGAGTTGCGCACTATGCAAACTTATGGGAGAGCACCAGCCTAGCAAAGAAAAAGATCAATATGATAGTATTCTATGAATACTATAAGCTGTTGAAGAGAGTCATCCAAGAGACACCGCAGATTAGCACAAAGATTGTGGACATGTATGATAATCGGCTTGATTTCATGGCAGACAACCATACAATCTACCTAAGGCCAAAAGGGTCTAGAACAGATAATTGGGTAAATGGTTCATTCAGGATGCCAACGCAGGATATAGAAGATGTCATCAAATACTTTGATGAAGAGTGGAAGAAGGCATTAGAATATGCCACAGCACTACCACCAGGTTCCACACAGACAGACCCATCGGACAAAGGCAAAGACAAAGTGGCGTCCCAGACAAAAGATATAGCAGAAGCGCCACCATTGACACAAAAGAGAAAAGATGCAGAAGAGGTGCCACTAGGGGCACCAAAGAAGAAGAAAAAAAAAAGCCTCAAAGGAACCTACAGAGACCGTACTAAAGGAGGATGACTATGAACTCATTGCAACAAGATTGAAGGATGCGATGAAGGAATCATTTCAGGCGATGTAGACATCACAGGACAAGATGAAGAGCACGGTTGATCAGCGACTTTCAGAGTTGAAAGCACTAATGGAGAAGACTGCCACAATGCAGAGTCTGCCAGTCTGGGCGACGACAGGAGAAATTTCAACACCATCGACTTCCCACAAGGAAGTCTTGACAAAGGATCACATCAATACAGTGCTGATACTGTCAGGGAGCATTCGACTCCCTGCTTCGATGATCGATGTACATATAAAGGGTAGACAACCTGTTGAGGTTAATCTGGCCTAGTTCCCTATTAATCAATTACAGATGGTCCAGCAACAGATAGCCGCAGAACTCAGGTATAGAGAGCTTGCGACCTATAAACAGAACACTCAGCTGAGGAAACAGAATGTAGAGCTCACCACAGGCTTTCACAAACAGACGAAACAGTTAAGAGTACATGAAGAAAAATAACAGGATCTCAGTCAGGCCCTACAGAACATCGCACTGGAGTTACCCCAGTGTAACATAGAGTTCGCCTTACCTCTACCCTAGAAGGTAAGAATAATTGCAGACAGAGCAAAGGCTCTGGAAGAGACAGTGGTCAAGATGGAGGAAGACCATAGGGCGCAGATTGCCGAGCTTGAGGCTCGAGCACCAGGGACACCTCAAGCAGACAAGGAAGTAAGGGCAGAGGCCTTTAGACTCGCTTCAACACATATGAAGAGTCGCATAGATGATGCACAGTCATTACTAGTTGATGCGATGAAGACATGGTCGGAGCTAGATGAGCTCCCAGATAGACTGAATTGCAATAGAGTATCCAGAACATAGAGAAGACCACAGCAGCAATAAAGGAAGAAGTCAAGAGCTTAGGAGCTCTTGCAAAGATGAAGAAGACGATAGAGATGAATCATTTACAACAGAAAGTGCAATGGTTAAGAGCAAAGGAGATACAGTTTAATAACCTGCTTCAACCATATCAGGAACATATCGTAGAGCTGGTCGATGCGGTTGAGCAGAAGGTTAAGGAGTTCACTACAAGAAAAAGTGATATTGATGATACAGAAGATTCTGTCATTAGTCAAGCTATGCTTGAAACGGCACAAGAGTGTGTCGAGGTTATGAATAAAGAAGTTGCAGGACTTCGCGAGAGACTTATAAAGACTTCGCAGGAAGCCAAGGAGAAGCTACAGCAGGAGAAGCCAACTATTAGTGGCTCAGGGATGAGCCACAAGTAAGTGTCAAGGGACTGTTGGAGCAGGGTCCCGCAGCTACAGGAAAAGCTGCTATATCGAAAGAAGAAGTCAAAAGAAGACAATACCTGAGCGGTCGAGAAGAGAGAGCTCAACCACTGCACTTAAGGTAGTAGCGAAGACAGGAGGGCTCAGCTACCCTCATAAAAGAAAAGGAGAAATGGGATGAGGTATTGAAGACAAAGGATAACAGGAAACGGCACCCATACCCACGATCATTGCCAGGAAGCGTGGAAGATTGCAGGAAGCTGTGGTGTGACGGTAAGCAGTAGCCCACAGTACAGACGCGCCGACTGTCACAGTTAGGGTTTTTTGGTTACTGTTGGGAAATTCCTACAGTTTTGTAATGGCGAGACCTTCGGGCTTCCTATATAAGCATGTATTTTGTAATGTAAAAGGTTAGACAATTGGGTAGCTGCTTAGACAGTCAGACATGGAGTAGCCACTGAGTCATTTAGCTAGCCAAGTGTATCTAGAGTCTCAGTATTATAAGAGTTAAGCTCTGGTTCTGTTATTTAGTCTGTAGTTATCTTACTATAACCAGTAGCTAGATCTTAGAGCATGTATGTAACAATCTGCAGGGATTGAGAGAAGAGGAGAGAGAGAGGAGGAGTATATTGTAAGAAGGCAATATAAGAAGAAAAAGAGATCTAAGAGAGAAGGGCTCTCGGTTGTGTGTGTGGAGTTTCCTAGAATATCTCAGGCTGTATATTAGGTTGCAGTGGAACTGTGTTTACTCTCTCAAGATATAATATAAAAACCAGTTTCCATGGGCATAGCTTCCCCCCTGGAGGTGAACCACATAAAATTCGTGTGTTGTGCGACTATTTCATGTGTTTGTGCTTTACTTATGTGTTATCTATTACCTGTTACATGAATGTTGCTTATCAGTTGATGGACGTATGTGTGTTATTCTTCAGTTATAGTGCAGAGAAGGTTCACCGCAAGTTGAATGTATCAAGTAGCCTGTATATGAGTTTATCAGTACTTGATGCACGACAGTTGCAGTTACAGTGCTAAGTAATTTTTGCATGTTAGTTCAGTGAGTTGAGCATAGTTGATGTTAAGCATATTAGACTATAGGATTCTAAGTGAGGCTGTTTAGCTTAACTAGTATACTAAGAGAGGAGCCTTTGGACCGTGAGAGCCATAATGAATTCTTACCATAAAGGATAGCGCAGTATAGAAAGGCGATATCGCACTGTCGGAGGAACTGCGGTGTGAGATATCGCAGTATAAAAGGGTAGCCGAGGAGATAGTTTGAGCATCGCTCTAGAGGTAGCGATGCGATAAGAGACTGCTCCCTCCTAGGGCTAGCAATTAAGAAAGGTCGCCATCGCTAAGAGAGATCCCGCTGGCTAAGAAGAGTTGCGAGATCCCAGGATGCTACAGAACCCGGTTGAGGACACTTGAGTCTTTAGCCACCCCATCTAAGATCACTTCAGGTGAGACTTCAGGCTGCTCTACAGTCTGTCGCCGAAAGGGCCAGTGAGCTAGGAGTTTTGTTGGTACATAACAAGTAAACACGGGTCTGCCCCCCAGAACCAACATTTCTTCATTTAAATACACCACCTGTGCTAGAGTACGATCTGGATTACTCCAAATGGGGAAAAACACAGGTAGGATTTATTTTTCATCAAGAATAATTTCATTACTAAACAAACTAAGATATTCTATCCACTAAGTTTACATCATAACCTGAAAATGCATCATTCACTCACGCACAAATATTAACATTGAAATTAGTAGATAGCAGAACCTATTCTTAAAGTTGGTCGACAACAGCAATGGGAGGCCGTTCCTCCCTACCAACTCCTAGAGAGAACTCAAACAACGACTCCTCAGGACCCCCGAGCCTGCTCTGGTCCCCCTGGCTGGAACTAGGTAAAGCAAATAACCAAGTACTAGTCCTGAGACTCAATACCAATCCTGAACTCGTCAGTCAAATCTCTCAGCTAAGAAGCTATATTAGATCAAGTTCCTGCAGTTTATCCTTCAAAACACCTTCCTTACAGTTTCCCTTTTCCCAATGAATTCCTTGAAGTGCATCCCCCCTGAATGATTCTTCTCCTAGAAAATATATGAGCAGCCTCAGGTCTCTACATTGGGCATTTTTATAAAATTGCCTAGGTCTTTTTGGGTTAGTTGTCATTAATTGAGCCACCTGCTCTGATCCCACTTTCTTGGGGGATCGTGACCCCAAATGTAGGGAAGTTTCCATCTGCAACATAGGAAGTGTTTGAGGATGCTGCCACTTGTCTTTTTGCTCTCCACCTAGTTCCTTCCACCAGTTTGACCAGTAACACTCTTATTAACAGCTCTCCCAAGCTGTTGTCTCCACTCTTTATTTATTAAAATAAAATATTTAAAATTACATTCCACATATTTTGACTCTGCTGATTCATCAGTTTCAACTTAGCATTAAATTTAACATAATTTCTTAGGAATCAATTTAAAACAAATAACATTATTTTACAAAATTGGGGTATGTGACATACACACCCCCTTAAAATATAACATCGTCCTCGATGTTATTTATTCTTCATCCTCCAAAGTCCCTTGGAATAGAATTGGATATGATTCTCGCATCTTACTTTCCAATTCCCAGGTGGCTTCTTCAGGACTAAGGTGCTTCCATTGCACCTTCACCTGCCCAATGGTGCAGTTCCGAAGTGTAATTTCCCTCCTCCCAGGGATATAGTCCGGTTCCACTAGAAATTCTCCTTCTGGTTCCACCTATACAAAATTCCAATTAACCACATGAGTAGCATCATGAACATATTTATTTAAAATAGAAATGTGAAAAACATTATGTACTCTCAATTTAGGTGGTAATGCTAGTTGGTAAGCTACTTGACCAATCCTAGAAAAAATTTCAAATGGACCACAGTAACGAGGTGCCAACTTTGCGCAACTCCCTAGTCTTAGAGAGCTCTTCTTAGGCCTTACCTTGATGAACACATGTTCACCTACCTGGAACTCCTTTGGATTTCTTTTCAAGTCTGCTTGACTTTTCTGCCGATCCTATGCCACTTTTAGATTTCCCTGCACTTACTTCACAATTTCCTCCATTTCTTTCAACAATTATGGACCTAACACCAATCTATCTACTGGATTATTCCAAGAGATAGGAGTGTTACATTTTCGTCCATATAAAATTTCAAATGGAATAAATTTAGCTGATGACTGATAGTTATTATTATACGCAAACTCTACTAGATGTAAATAGTCCTCCCACTTACCTAGCTGATCTTTCACATACATTCTCAATAAATATTCCAGTACCTAATTTACTCTTTCAGTTTGTCCATATGTTTGAGGATGGAAGGAAGTACTGAAATTCATTGTTGTATTTAATCCTTTAAACAAGGACTTCCAAAAGTTTTCTGTAAACTTAGGATCTCTGTCTGAGATTATAACTTTTGGTACTCCATGTAATCGAAAAATCTGCTTTAAAAAAATATCAACTATATTGGTCTTATAAGCAGTTTTAATAGGTATAAAATGAGCTGCCTTGCTTAAGTTATCAACCACTACCATAATAGAGTTATTCTGATTTTGATTTCTAGGCAGTCCAGTAATAAAATCTAGGCTAATCACTTCCCATTTCTAGCTAGGAATAGGTAAAGGTTGTAGCAAACTAGCTGGGTGTTGGTGTTCAGTTTTTACCTGTTGACATTCTAAACACCTTGCAATATATTCAGCTACTTCAGTTTTCATATTTGGCCAAAAATACTCTTTTCTTAGCATGGTTATAGTCTGTTGATAACCTGGGTGACCTGAATATGGTGTTTTATGGAATTCATCCAAAATTAACTGCTTAACCTTAGGTACATTTGGTACATATAGTTTATCTTTATATAATAAAAATTCATTTTCATTTAAACTATAACCTTTTATTAAGCTTTCTGTAGGTTCTTCCTTAGCTGTCGTTTGCAATTTCTGATAAATTTCATCTTGTTTTACTCCTTCTTTAAGCCGTTCATTTAAGTCTGAAACGTAAGTGCTGATTGCTGTTGTAAAGTTCAGCTTTGCGTTTCTGCTTAATGCATCAGCCACCTTATTTTCCTTACCCTTTATATGTTGGATTTCAAAATCATACTTGCTTAAGAAAGCTAACCACTTAGCTTGTCTAGCATTTAAATTAGGCTGATCTAGAAGATATTTCAATCCTTTATTATCAGTCATTAAAATAAATTTTCTGTCGATTAGGTGATGTCGCCACATTTTTAAGGCATGTATTACAGCTGCTAGTTCCAGATCATAAGTTGCATAATTTTTTTCATGAATTTTTAACTTTCTAGACTCATAAGCAATAGCATGCCCTTCTTGAGTCAGAACACCGCCTAAGCCATCATTACAAGCATCAGTACACACTACGAATTCTTTATTAGGATCTGCTATTCTTAGAATAGGTGCACTAGTCAATAGAGTTTTTAAATTTTTAAATATTTCTTCACATTTCGTGTTCCAGTCAAATTTCTTTCCTTTCTTTTGCAAGGAAGTTATCAGATTTTCTATCCTTGAAAATCCTTTAATGAACCTCCGGTAATAACTGGTAATTCCCATGAACGACCTAACATCCGTCACATCTATAGGAACCGGCCAATCTTCGATTGCCCGTATCTTTTCAGGATCTACAGAAATTCCTTCCTTGGTCACTACGTGACCTAAATACTGAATTTTATCCTTAAAGAAGTCACACTTACTAAACTTTATGAAGAGTTGATTTTCTCGCAACTCTTACAAAACAATTTTTAGGTGTTCTTTATGTTTTTTTTTTTCGTTTTTGAATAGATTAGGATGTCGTCGATAAACACGACCACAAACTTATCTAAATACTTATGCATTATATTATTCATTAAACACATAAAGACAACTGGGGCATTAGTAAGCCCGAATGGCATTATGACAAATTCGTAGTGTCCATATCTTGTTCTAAAGGCTGTCTTGAAGATATCTTCATCTTTAATCCTTACTTGATGATATCCTGACCTCAAATCTATCTTCAAAAACACCGTGGCTCCACGTAATTGATCAAACAAATCATCTATGTGGGGCAACAGATATCTATTTTTGATAGTCATCTTGTTTAGCAGACGGTAATCTATGCATAATCGCATATTTCTGTCTTTCTTTTTAACAAAGATGACTGGTGCCCCCTAAGGAGACACACTAGGTTGAATATACTTTTTATCAATTAACTCTTTTAATTGTGATTTTAACTCATTAAGTTCCAATATGTTCATTCGATAAGGATCCTTTGAACTAGGTACCGCACTTGGTACCAGTTCAATGGTGAAATCCAATTCCCTTTTTGGAGGTAATCCTAGAATTTCTTCTGGGAATACATCAGTATATTCTTTTAAAACATGAATATTTTCTATTTTTAACTTATCTGTTTTAGTTTTACCTTCCTCATCTGTAATGGTCACTGCATAGGCTTTACATCCTTTTCTAACAGCTCTTTTAAGTTGTAAAGCAGAAATCTGCCTTACTATAGTTTTTCTAGGAATACCCTTAACCTTTACTGGTTGTTCATCACTATTTAAGCATGTAAAATTTTTAACGTAACAGTTTAAAATTACTTTATGCTGTTCTAACCAGTCCATACCAATCAGCAAATCATATGATCCAAGTGGCAAAACATTAAGTTTAACTACAATTTCAAATTCATCCATAAGTAAAGCACATTCTTTCACAAAAAAAGTTATTTTTCTTTTTGCCCCAGTGGCTAATTGAACTAACCAAGAATTCTCAAACTTATTGATAGACAACTTACATTTTTCCACTATCTGAGGTGCAATATAACTGATACTAGCTCCTGGATCAATTAAAATGGTTACAGGGGTCTGATTAATCATACATTCTACTTCCACCATGGAATTCTGATATTCAGCTTGGTGGTTCTCTAAAGCCGCGTTAATTCTAGGCATGCTCCTTGCTAGTTCCCCAACGGTCATCTCCTCCTGTACAGTATGAATATTGCTAACAGTATTTTTTCAATTTGGACAGACTAAGGCGTAGTGCGGGCCATTACATTCCCAGCACTTAACAGGCTCTTTACGTTCAAAACTCTTGGTAAAATTTCCATGGTTATTTGCAGTTTCTTTGCCCTTAAAATTATTCAAATTGTTGGAAGTACTATTCCTATTTC
Organism: Pseudotsuga menziesii; assembly: GCA_001517045.1. Classification (NCBI taxonomy): domain Eukaryota; kingdom Viridiplantae; phylum Streptophyta; class Pinopsida; order Pinales; family Pinaceae; genus Pseudotsuga; species Pseudotsuga menziesii. Next base: position 217,617 of record LPNX010396748.1, on the reverse strand, counting down.
CCTGGAAATTCTTCTTGTTAGAATAATTTTTGGTCTTATTATTCTTGAAATTTATGTGAGGTACAAATTCCTTCTTCTTAAATTCAGGCTGATTGTTATTTTTCTTAGCCTTCCAATTGGTCAAGCCTTCTTTTTTCTGATCTTGCTCAAAACAAAAGTTAGCCTTCCTCATAGCTTCCTCCAAAGTCTTTGGGTTATCATATTCAATTCTATCTTTAATATGATACAGTAGAAAGCTAAGAAATCGCTGCACTTTTGGTTTCTCATCTACTAGGTAGGGTACATACCTAAGTAAACTTAAGAATTTGTTGTTCAGATCCTTCATTGTCATTGAACCTAACTTCAATTCATAAAACTCTTTAGCTCTTTCCTTGTAATACTGCGCAGACAGAAAAAAAAAAAANGAATTTGTTGTTCAGATCCTTCATTGTCATTGAACCTAACTTCAATTCATAAAACTCTTTAGCTCTTTCCTTGTAATACTGCGCAGACAGAAAAAAAAAAAAATTGAAATACCTTTTAAAGGTACTCCAATTAACTTCTTTCTCTCTTATACCCTTGACTCTCTTCAAGTCTTGCCACCATATGTCAGCCTTTCCTGAGAGGTTATATATAGCCATCCTTGCCTTTAACTGATTAGATTAATTATATATATGGAAGTACTTCTTCATCCCGGACAACCAGAACTCTGCTTCCTCCCCCTTCTCAGTCTCTCCATTAAAAGTTGGTGGCTTTATCTTTTTGAACTCCCTTGAAATTTCCTCATATGGTTTGCATTTCTTCTTCTTATCATACAAATCATCTTCACTACTGTCACTAGTAGTATGGTAACTTTGTCGTTCACCAAACCCTTCAGATGATGAACTACTTTTAGTTTTTACAAGCTTCATCTTTTTGGATTTTATTTGATAACTGACATCTTCAGATTCTGACCTTCTACTCCTTCCTTTAGTTTGAAACTTTTCTATTAAAATTTGGTTCAATTCTTCCTGAGCCTTTAGGATCCTTTCATTCTCCCTCTTTACAGACTCCATTTTATTTTTTAAATCTTTTACAGTCTGTAACAACTATGTGGAGTTGGCAGTCACCTCTTCTAATATAGGTTCTCTGGGAAAATTTCTTGTTTCTGTATCTGGAGACTCCTCCTATGCATACTCTCCCAGCCTTTCCATACCTGCCTGTTAAACTTCAGAAAAAGGAAATTTTATGTTCTTAACATAAAACAAAATATATGTTAGCATATTATTTTAATTTACTATTCTATGAAAGCTAGTTGGGCTGCATCAAGGCCTAGTGTTTGAACCTTGTGCTCTGATACCACATGTCAAAATCCCAAAATTTCCAAAAAATTTAAAATTTTGAAAATACAGATAATATTCAATAATGCATTCAAGTAATTGTTTTAATTAGTTATATGTTAATGATTTCATAATATGAATTATCTACTTGATTATGTTTATCTTATAGAATAATTCTTTTTCAGTTTAATGACTTATTTTTCTTTGCGACCACAAGGTGGAACTGTCTTGGTATTCTGGGGCTTACTTAGCTTTTGAGCTAATGCAGAAAGTTTACCTTCTCTTACAGATTTACAGGTAAGAAAGATCCGGTGCTGCTTGTCAATAATCATAAAGCATACAGATATATGTTCGTTGCAAAAATAATAGCTTAGTAAAATAATATAAATTCTATTCAATTTCAAATGCTTTTATGAGGTAAAACCATTAGATCGTTATTCTTTTTAAAGACGCCATAGAAACAAGATTCAGTCCTAACAGTAGTGGTGACAGTTGCTTTCTCTCTCTAGTTGTAATTTATAGTTTTTATTGCGAACTAACATCTTCGATATTTATCAATGTTTACCAAAGTCATCGTGTGTAAACGCCTTAAATATTTCCTTACACATAGACTAAAGATGGCAGGGTTTTTACATTAAGGGTCTATCTTAAATTGTGAACATAAACCATTTACGTCATGATAAATTTTGGTTACTCCTTGTGATATGAAAGTAATGCGCAATAGTTAATGAGTTTTTGTACTATTATTCCATTTTCCAAAGCTTTGAAGTTTTAAAGGAATTATATCCTCTTTACACACTACTATCAATTAGACTAAGTTAGTGTTGGTGAACTAAGTTCCTCTACACATAACTTACTTGGAAGATATTGTCCAGTTATTGTTATTAAATCATTAAAATTCCAATGTCAAGCTCGATAAATACTATAAGGCTTAACATGCTCATTGCAAACCTTAATAGTTTAAATAATAAATACTCAAAGGCATATCGAGAATCATGCTAGCAAGAAGAGTATTTTACCATAAATTAATTTTATGAATTTCTTTTATAAAGTATTAAATGGCATAACCTTGGATAGAGTTATAATTGTTTATTGAATGAATACCATGTTTGCATAAATGATGGGTTATAGAATAGACCGTGCCCTTGATGAGTTTATGGTCTAACCTTTGATCTAAAGTTCTTTTTGTTTAACCTTTCAGCGTGGAGGCTTGGTTGACTTCGGGATTATCGAACCTTGTAGAACCTTCACCCACCATATGATTGGAATGAAAAATCATTTGGATGATTGTATGCCATAACTATATAGTTTTTACCCACTGCATGAAAATAATTTGATTGTGTATGTGGAATCGTCCTAGCCATGTGTTGTGAAGTTAAAAGGCAGAGGAAAACCCTAACTTGACATTCCCTCCGTCGCTTTCGGGCCTCTGGCTGCTCTGCTATTGTGTTTTTGGTCGCCCTGTCACTCTGCAACTAGTTGCTGATAATCTCCTCAGCTTGCTTCTTTGTCTCTTGCACTTTGAAGCTATCTCTGAACGCTGATAGAGACGAGCTGTAACAAATTGTTTGCTGCTGCAACTGGGTTGGTCATTTTCCTCCGGGGTTTCCCCTTCATGGCTAGCTCATTTAAGTATTCACCAGACTGTAAAAGTCTCACTCATTTGTGGCCCAATAGTGAGAGCCGTGGTTTCACATCTCGAGAGTTGTTGGGTCTTAGGGTTTCACAGCAAGGTGCACTTTAGGTTGGGAAATAATTGTGACCCAAACGTTTATACTTGCTTGGCTTATCGCTCCATCTCTTGGCCGTCACTGGTCATTGCTACGTTGGTAACCTCCCTTTTTCCTGTGGCAGATGAAGGATTTGTTCCTCCTTGCGTTGGTAGCTGCACTACTGTTTGTGGGTGGTTATGTTTCAATGAAGTTTTAGGTAAGAATTATTATTGACAACTTCGTTTCTTTACAGCGCTGTTTCGTTACATGTCTACTTATAATAATGCAAGATCTTAACAATATTGTGGGTGTTGTTATACAGGTGACAGCTTGTCGTTCTGCGTGGTTGGTGCAAGGCTGGGACAACCGCTTGCTCACGGGTAAGCCTTGGATATCCCATGGCAGTTCGTCCTTGTTCAGTTCCTTATGGGACATTTGATGGTTGGTCGTCGTGGCCTGCAAAACCCTCGTGGTTTTGGTTTACCTGGGTTAACTTGGTTCGTCGTTTTTATTGATAATAAACCCTTCCTTTATGCGGGGCTTCCGGCTTAGGCCGTGACCTATAAATTTTGATTTTGCTTCTAGATTTTGTGTATAAAATGTATAAATGAGGGAAGGCTGGTAAATCCTTACTCTGTTAACTCTTAGAAGCCGAGAGGCATTAGAAGGAGCTTAAACTCTTTCGTTTGATACCTCTGTTGTGATTTTGATACATTAGGGTTTTTACCCTATCTCTGTGATGTAAAGATGTATTTACTATTTTTAAGTTATCTTTTTATTACAATATAATATTATCAATTACTCGGTTGTTTCTTTTACCGTAACATGGATTATTAAGCTCGGTGAATCGAGCATGTTTATGTTCTGTTAATTTATTTCCTGTAAGTTATTATATTTAAATTTACTCTGTAAATTACTCTAAATATTACCTCTCTACCTTATTCTCCTCTATTCTAATAAGGTTTTAAATATCATTTTATATTGGTTAACTTTTAGAAAGAAAACAAGTAATTTAATGTTTTTGAGTTGTACTTATGTAACTGTATAGTTACATCTTTAAGTACAAAATTTATGTTTACTTGATACTTATTATAATGTTATAAGAATTGTTATTTTACTTACAAGTAAATATTGTTCTTATAATTATATACATTATCTTTATACTTAGTCTATTTATGATGTATATAGATGGGAAAATATTTTATTGTTATATTCTTATGCTCTCTATACTAAATAATTTATAAAGAAGTTCCTTCTGTATTCTATGTTACCCTATTTATATTATAACATTAGTATTTATAAAATAAGAGAAATAATGAATTAACTATGTTCTTCCCTCTAAAATATATAGTAGTGTTTGTTTAAATTCTATAAAAGACAGGTTAGTAGCTGTAGATATTGCTTAAGTTCAGCTGGATAAAATGAATGAATTATTTGCATTGTCAGTCATAAATAAAATCTTAAACCAACTAGATTTTATCTTTCGAATTAAATCAAGGTTTCTCTATCCTTACTCACAGTTTAGTTTCTAATATTACAGTAGTTATTTATTCTACAATAGGAAAAGAAAAGAACTGTAGAGCTGAAAGGCATTTTTATTTAACCTAATACTACACTTTTTAACTACTATCTTCTTTTCCTTTTGTTTCAAAATAGATATAAAGATTACGGAAGTGAATACTGTATAGAGAACTATTTCATCTACCAAAACATACTACTGTTAATGTAATGATATAACTTCCTTTCCTTTTCTAATAATCTGACATTCACAGTCTAGGTCTAACACTACTCTAAGTACAGAATAATATTTCTTCTGATAACAAATATCTTAATAAAAGAAAACATTCTAGTAATCAAGTTAACATCTTATTTTAAATTTACATCCTACTTTCTTCATTTAAATACACCACCTGTGCTAGAGTATGACCTGGATTACTCCAGATGGGGAAAAACATAGGTAGGATTTATTCTTCATCAAGGATAATTTCATTACTAAAAAAACTAAGATATTCTATCCACTAAGTTTACATCATAACCTGAAAATGCATCATTCACTCACACACAGATATTAACACAGAAATTAGTAGATAGCAGAACTTGTTCTTAAAGCTGGTCGACAACAGCAATGGGAGGTCGTTCCTCCCTACCAACTCCTGGAGAGCACTCAAACAGCAACTCCTCAGGACCCCCGAGCCTGCTCTGGTCTCCCTGGCTGGAACTAGGTGAAGAAAATAACCAAGTACTAGTCCTGAGACTCAATACCAATCCTGAACTCATCAGTCAAATCTCTCAGCTAAGAAGCTATATTAGATAAAGCTCCCGCAGTTTATCCTTCAAAACACCTTCCTTACAGTTTCCCTTTTCCCAATGAATTCCTTGAAGTGCATTCCCCCTGAATGATTCTTCTCCTGGAAAATATATGAGCAGCCTAAGCTCTCTACATTGGGGAATTTTGTAAGATTTCCTAGGTCTTTTTGGGTTAGTTGTCATTAATTGAGCCACCTTCTCTAATCCCACTTTCTTGGGGGATCATGACCTCAAATGTAGGGAAGTTTCCACCTGCAACATAGGAAGTGTTTGAGGATGCTACCACTTGTCTTTTTGCTCTCCACATAGTTCCTTCCACCAGTTTGACCAGTAACACTCTTATTAACAGCTCTCCCAAGATGTTGTCTCCACGCTTTATTTATTAAAAATAAAATATTCAGAATCACATTCCACATCTTTTGACTCTGTTGAGTCATCAGTTTCAACTTAGCATTAAATTTAACATAATGTCTTAGGAATCAATTTAAAACAAATAACATTATTTTACAAAATTGGGGTATGTGACAAGATGTGAGTGCATGCCCTTTCTGATGCGGTGCTTCGTGCATGGTTAGATTGTAAGTGCAGAGCCCTTTCTGATGCCGTGCTTCGTGCATGGTCAGATTGTAAGTGCTGAGCCCTTTTCGATGCGGTGATTTGTGCATGGACAAATTGTAAGTGTCGAGCCCTTTTGATGCGGTGCTTTCGAGCATGGTTGATTGTAAGTGCTGTGCCTTTCTGACATGATGAGGTCGGATGTAAGTGTAGAGCCTTTCTAATGCAGTGTGCTTGCACATGGTCGGATATAAGTGCTAAACCTTTTTGACAAGATGAGATCAGATGTGATTGCTGGGCCTTTCTGACAAGATGAGGTCAGATGTGAGTGTTGGGCGTGCCTTTTTGACAAGATGAATTCATATGTAAGATATGGGCGGGCCATTCTGACTTAAGTGTCAAATATAAGCGCTGATGAAGACCTACATGAAGGGTAGGCCTACAGGATGACTCTGTAGAACTTCCTGTGACGAGAAGAATTGAGATAGCACCATTATGAGATAGCATGTGATGATGATCCAAACTTGATGATGATCCAGATCAAGTGATCCAAATGAGATGATCCAGACTTGATGATGATCCAGATCAAGTGATGATCCAGTTGTGATGATGATCCAAATCAAGTGATGATCCAGCAGTGATGAGCCAGTAGTCATGATGATGTAGATCCCGTGATAAAGAAGAAGAAGATGACTTAAAGACTCGAAGATGAATAAGACTTGAAGAAGAATATGACTTGAAGACTCAAAGATGAAGAAGGCTTGAAGACTAAGAAGACTTGAAGATAACGAGATGATCCAGTTGATACAGAGAAGAAGACCAGTGCTGAAAATTGTGTTGAAAGAATACCTTCCTAGTTAAGAGGGAGTGTTGATGTATTTGTAACTTCGGAATGTATTCATCTATGTATCTTATGTCTTGTAACCCGATGTTTATTCCAGGATGTATCTATCATGTAATTGAGTCAAGTTGTCATGCCCCGATGTTCCGATCAGGAGGATCTATTATGTAAACAAGTCATGTCAAGTCATAGTGGGTAACCCTCTGATTGCCTAAGGGTTAAAGTCCCCGCAATTCCAAGGCACTAGGGTTATTAGACTCTCCTATTATAGGTTGGCCCTAGTAGGGTTTTAGTCATGTCAGGATTATTATAAATAGAGAACAAGAGTCTCTATTTATCACACAACTTATCCACACTCAAGTGTAGTGCATAGTTGAGGAAGGAGAAGACACTCGAGCTAGACAAGAAGAATATTACTGCCATCGGGATATCACTTACTGTTTTGGGCTTTTCTATTTTGGTGTTGATTCTATCTCTGAGGAAGTTTCGGGGTTTTCTCCTTTATGGTTTCCCCGAGGAAAAACATTTTGTTCATTGTCTCTTGTGTTTGATTGATGTGCTTGTTATTCTCTTAGTTAAAGATCCTAATAATGCTAGATTAATGCTGAAAAACTAACACTTTAGGCTTAGAAGCTTCAAATTTGGTTTTTGGGTTCTTCTGCTGCTTTCCTTTACCCTTTAGATCTTTGGGCCCCAAAGAATAGAGGACTTGATCACGGGAGGATCTGATGATCCCCATCTGGACAAGCTTATCATGTTCACTTGTTAGGGACTCAATGAAGGCATTGAGTGAAGACATGTTCCATCCATGGGTTGTGAGGTTCCCCACATGGAATGTAGAGACAAACACTAAATAATCAACTCCAAGTTTGGAGAGAATGGTGAGGATGAGCTGATCATCCTCTTTCTCCACCTTACATTACTTCAACAGTAAGACAATGTGCTTGAACTTTGTGAAAAAATCATTTAAGGTCTCGAAATTGGAAGGTTGGAGAGACATCAACTCATTTTCAAGCTGATAAAATCTCAAATCATCCTGTTTTCCATACAGGGTGTCCAATTTGTCTCAAATTTCCTTTGGAGTCTTCAATACCGAGAGATGGAAAAGAAGATCTTTGGAAATAGAGAGGCATAAGAAACTGAATGCTTCATCTTTCTTGGTTAAGAATCTAGCTCTGTCTATCACATGAGTAGGCTCTTCTTCAGTGTCCATAGTGACCCTGTAAAGTCCTCTGGCACGTAGCTGGATCTCCATATCTCCTTTCCATGAATGGAAATTGAATGGAGTCAAGAGTTCGATGGAAGAAGCCATCTCAAATTGCTGTAGCGAAGGCTTTTCACCTGTTAAAACCTGCAAATCACAACAAAATGGGCACCGTAAGGTCAGACAACCTGCACATTTTAGGCTTTCATCACACCCAGCATAATTGATCAAGCAAGCTTGATCAACAATTCCTTTACTTGGGGTATTAAGTAATAAGCCTTTTCTTCTAGTGCAGTGCTGGAATTTTGAGCTTTTGCTCAATTTTTCATGCAAGATCTGTCAAAAACCATGTTTTTGAGAGATCTGAGCTTTGTCCCGCCGTGAGCTCTAATACCATATTAATCTGTCATAGTAATCTAGGGACTAAAACACAGTCTCGTAAGAGATTTTAGACAATTAAGCATGAAAATGGCATAATGGTGTTGCAATAGGAGTAGCAGCTCTGTATAATCAATAAAGAATGACTAATACAATACAATGATCATGTAAGATGCATGAATGGAAAGAAAATTCGAATTCCCAAGGAGGTCATTCGAATTGAATGAATGGGTGTAGCTTAATTGAATGTTAGCCACAGTAAACACACTTATTTAACCCATTGATCAAGCCATGATTGACTCAATTGAGTCCTAACTGTATCGGACTGCAATGGATGACTGATTCTAACTGAAAGTAGCTCAGACACATGTCACTGCATGCCAATAAACAAGTGGTAGTGCATCATTAACTCCAATGAACCCCGATGAGGTTAACTGAAGTCAAACTAGTCATCAGAAGTGGTTGGAGGCACCCTAGTTGTCTCCACTTCATAAATAATAATAATCAAATAATCAAATAATGAATGGAGGTACCTTCACCACTTGGCTTAACTGATTGTAACAATCAGTTAGCAATTAGGTGCATTTATAACACTTAGAGCACCCTAGAAATGGTGCATGTTTCAAGGAGGAAGCCTAGTTAGCATCCCCAAATGAAAGAGAAGGCTTAGTTGGCCTCCTTGACTGAAGGAGGGCATGCATGTGCTCGTGTTAACGTCATAGTGTGCTCATCTGATGCTGAGTAAGTTAATTAAACTTAGGATAGTGGGTAAACAAGGCCAAATTGACCAAATTAAGTGTGCATGTTGGGTAAATGACTCCAACAATAATCGCAAATTCCTCCCCTCTCTTTCTCTATCCTACTTCCCCTAACCCCACCCTTCTCTCTCTATCTCTCCTACTCCCCCTCTCACTTTCTTAATCTCTATCTCTCCAAATCACCCTCCCCCTACCACTTACCAACCCTACATCTCTCTCTGACCCAAATCCATACACCTTCTTCCTTCTAACTACCATAATCCTCCCTAAATCCCTACCCCCCAACCCCGATCTATATATGTTTCTCTCTCCCAACCCCCCTCCCCCACCTTACCCCTAAGGTAAATTTGAGTTTTACTAAAATGTGTGCACGTTTTAGCTCTAAAAAATGTGTACATGTTTTATCCCTACAAAATGAGTATGCCTTTTGTAGAGCTAAAACATGTATGTGTTTTGTAGAACTAAAACGTGTACACACGTTTTGGTTCTCATGGCACCCAAATAGGCGAGAAAGGAAATTTTGAATTTAAAAGAAACGCATTGGTTCCTCTTAGCAATAAGATCGGACCTTATCACATGTTTGGGTATCATCACTCTTCCTATGCGCTTACTTAAGATTTAGCTTCAACCAAACCTATGGTATGAAATATGCTAAAATGATAGCTAATTATGCATCTCACCTTTTTTCTCAATATGACCATGTTTCACGCCTATTTACAGTATACACCACAAAATATTTTTTTATGAAATTTTAGACCTAGATAACATTTTTTCTACAGATTCAAAATATGTAATTTAAAAAAATATATATTATTTTTTTATATGTTTCTTGTGTCATGGCTCTTTAACTTAAAAAACAAACTGGTAGTGTTTTTTCCATAACTCTTTTGTTTCTCAAGCATTTTGAAAAAAATTAGATGGTGCACTAAAGGACACTGACTTCTACATGCTATAAAAAAATCATTTCATGATCATTGAATTAAGACCTTCAAAGGATGCACCCACACTTGATGTACTATTTTCAAGGTTCAATCACTTAGATACTTAAAAATATATATAAACTATATTTTTTGGGGAAGAATACCACTGCACTAGTACTAGTTGTTACATATATGTCTATCAACTTTTGTAAGTTGATTCCTTCATTTAGGCACTCAAAGGTTGCACCCACAAAAACATATACCTTATAATTTGTTCCAAAAATGTGTTTGTTAAAAAAGATCAAACTTTAGATAGTTAAGAACATATTCAATAGAGAAAATTATATATTTGGAAATTTCATTCAATTTCCTACATTTCATTTTTTGTACTCATAGTAAGATTCATTGTGTATGTGTCTTAAAATATCCATGTAAGTAGAGGGATTCCTTTTTTTTCAGTTTTTTATTGCATCTAACATGTCAAAATAGATCCTCATTAGCTTGGATACATCCAATAATATTAATCAAATTGTGTGTTCTATTTATTTATCCGCAATACACCATGATTACTTAGATGGTTGTATAGATTTAGTTGCGTTACTAATTAGGTACTACTTGCAAATGATTTGCAACCAACTTTAAAAGATATGAATGGTATGATAGATTAAATGTGATTGAAAATTAAGTGTGAAATAAGATTTTAAACGTTCTAATAATGGATTTCCAAATTGAAAAATTAGATTTCTAAAGTGCCCATATTGGTTTTCAAAACACTATAATGAGATTTTAAAAGTGCCATTATATTCTTTCAAAAGTGCAAATTATCATTCTGAAAATCCCAATATCGAATTTGAAAAAGTGTAAAGTCTAGTTTCAAAAAGTGTCAATATCTAATCGAAAAGTGCAGTCTTGGATCTCAATATCGACACTTTTGGAATTTGATTTGACACTTTAAGAACCTTAATTTTGGACTTTAGAAAGGTTTTTTTTCCTATCTTTGAAGGGGTTTGGACTTGAATTAATTCAAATCTAGTGAAATAGGCCCATTAAACATCTTGATTTTAGTAATCAATGTTTAATCATCATGTGAACTTATTTTTCAATGGAATATAGATCACGGGGAAACTGTTCAAACACTTCACCTCATTTAGAGGATGCTACTTGGCATAAATCATTTGGTTGACAACCCATCCTAGCAAGCACTACAATTGAGGCCCTCAACACTCACATAGATAACCAACACAGGGAATTGAGATAACCATAACAGGGAATTGAGCTCATGGCCTACTTGTAGCTCACGACACTTAACAACTCAAACTATCCCCCTCAGGCTCCTCATGTGAACTTATCAATAAAATAGTTGATTTCCCTTTATGTGAATTGCAAGAAAGGATTCTTCTATATTTAACGAAGATATATTATTTGTTCATTTATTTAAACACAACATCTCTTAAATAAAGATACAAAATTCCCTAGCCAAGTGGGCTAGCTCAAGTGGTTGAGTGTTGTAAGTTGTGACTAGAAGGTCTCGGGGTCAAATCCTTGGATGGTTATACATTGATATATGAGGGCCTCACTTCATGTCCCCATCGGGTTAGCTCCGTAATCAGAGCGAGGGGTGAGGCCCCTTTAGGTGGCCCCCTCGTGATTTCTTCCCATGGACGTAGAAACCCCCTAGGGGGTTTGTGAACCACAGATTAAAAAAATATACAGACTTTCTTATATGACATTGCATACACCCATAGTCTATAATCTCATCACTTTTCTTGATTAAAGGATTGAGGGTGTATCATGGATAAACCATCCTCATGGCTAGCCATAATCTCATCACCACTATGAATTACAGGGTTTTGTAGAATTGTTTGATGAGCTTTTGTAGATTTGTTTGATGGTGGTGTGATAAGAATTGAGATTTTTCATATATATATAAGAGAGTGAACTTATAATGTTTGTAGCCCTGTAAGATCAATAACCTATGGGAATGTTTCAAATACATATATATTTTTTATAATAATTAACTTGTATATAAAAAAATGAAAATTATAAAAATTGTAGACACGTAGCATGTGGAATTTTTTAATAGAATTCAACCATTGAATCCGTTAGGGTGAACTTATAATGTTTATAGACATGTACGATCAATAGCCTATGCAAATGTTTTGAATACATATATTTTTTATAAGAATTAATATTTTTTACATTAAAAATTTATATATATATATATTTATAACAATTAACATTTTTTACATTAAAAACTTATATATATAAAAATAAAATTCCAAAGTTTGTAGACATGTAATATCAGTAGCATATGGGATTTTTTTAATAGAATTCAATCATTGAATCCAATCGTTGAATCCATTAGATATATTGCTAATAATGAGATGATATTTTGAACAATGATCAACATATGAGCTTCATAACCATGGTATACTAATCCAACCCAAACTCAAAAGGTCATTTGATTTCTTAGATCAATGGAAATGATATACTATAGTATTTTGAATCTCATTTTGTAATCCTATGGCCTTTTATGATAGTCTCGTGTTATGCTAAGACAATATTCAGTAGCAAAGCAACATATTCCATGCCTTTAGGGTTGAAAGCCTCAATGGAGAGCTGTCTAAGAAAATCGATGGCGAGTTGTCTAAGGAAATCCATAGTTACTTGGATATCCATAGAGGAGGCACTAGTAGAAGCTCGACGCTTAGAAGATCGACTACAATGACATCTCCAATAGTGCATGAATGTCAAACTAGCAACAACATTTTTTTGGACTGGACACGATGGAGATGAAAATAAAAATCAAATTTGAGTATTAAACTAGGACAATTCAATTAACAAGAAACTTGTGGTCATGGATTGACATAAAAATCAAATTTGAGTATGGGCTCATAATAAGAGACATAAAAAGGTTTTCCCTTGAGGCAAACAAAGATCGAGTTCTAGACCAGGATTTCCAAGTTCAGGACCAATCAGAGAGCTCTTTGAGGGGGGGGGGGGGGGGGGGGGGGGGGGGAGGGGAGTTTTGAAAATTGTTATGAATGGATAAGATTGTCCTCACCAAAGATCTATGGTCATTAATCACATGCAGGGGTTGAAGTAAAAAAATTGTATGCAAAATGTAAATTTCTTCCTTGTACACACTCAAATAGTGGCTTTTATTGGTCCTACGAATAGAGAATAGAGCTTAAGGGTGTTAGTTTTTTCGCATACTAATTGAATATAATATTGTACATGACAATGAATATTATGTTAGTCCCAATGGGGGCAATGTACCATTTGGTATGGATTTATGAAATCTTTGTAATGAAGTAGACCTATGATCAATTCCTGTTGGGCCTTGACATAAAAATAAGTTCGAGGCCCAGAAATTCCATATATATATTATGTTGTATGGAACAATGAAATTATACACACAAATACATTGAATCTATATATAAATTATGACATTTTGAACACACACACCCACACACACACACACACACCGAAACGTAAAACACACATTTAAAATATCATGATAAAAATTCATAAAAATAAAAACCAAAACTTAAACCACCCACATAGAGGGCATCATTTAGATGTATATAAATAAAGAGACTAAAGATATTTTATGTTAAAGGTATAATCATGTTCATTTAAAAGTCATTTAGATGTATATAAACAAGTACAGTTGCAGGGCAGCAAGTCCCTGCCTTGAGTGGACTTATAATTTTTAGTTTCTCTAGTTTCGGCTTGGAATGATTATTCGCTACTAGTTAAGTTCCCCACCCGCAGTTACAGTTGTTGAGTAGGAATTTTGTTCCGAGATTGGTTTAGTCCATACTTTTCCAATCTACTCACCTCTTCAGTCATATCTTTACAGTGAATGGGTAGTTAATGTAGAATCTGAACTGTTAACAAGACATTTTAATTCAACCAAATTGACTTATATTACATGTTGTCAATGATGGTCGTAATATGGTTAGGGATGGTTGATTCCAAGAAAATATCGACATATAAACAACTTGAAATTTTGAAATGAAAGGATTGTTAGTTAATAGTTATGGAAAACAAAATATTCATCTCTAACAGAATTTCAATTCAACTTGATTGTAATAAGATGAATAGAATCTTTCTCATTTGGCAACGTCTTAAATGTTCGGGTGAATTTGAAGTTCAATGATTATTTCTATATGCAAAACTAAAACAATTGCCGTTATAAAATCCTATCAAGCATACAAGATCAAGCCAAATAGAAGTGAACAACATATAAATGTAATAGAGCAACATGAAATGAAGTGTAATAGAGCAATCCTAGGTTGAATGGTTATTTAAAAGGCTCTGCATAGTCAAATTACTTAGCCGACATGAATAACACGTAGATGGCCAGCATGCAAGAGGTATTTTGTTCTCATGTAACCTTGGTTTATATTAATATGGTATGATATCTAGGGAAAACAAAGTGCAGTGCATGCGAGCAATAACTATCTAGCCTTGGATAAATCATGGATGTTCTATGTTAGAGTATGTAACACAAAATTATTATGCAAGTAGTAAAAGTGTATTATGCTGGTCATTTCACATAAGAGCTCGTACAACACACAAATAGGTAAGTGTGGTTGTGGCCATGAATGTTGCTGCTACAAAATTTGATAATCCAAGGGCACATGAAGAGGATGTAGCCACCAAGAAGAAATTTGATGATGTAAATTTCTCCAAATTTCTAGGCCCCACATCATAACTTTAAGATATTGATTAGAGAATTAATATACCGAGGCCTACAATCCATATCATGTGACCTTGTTATACTGGTTTCTTATAAAAACTTTGGGACGGAGTTGTTGAATAATGTAGACCTTGACAAGATCATTGCGGCTTTCTTTCTATGTTTAATGAATAATGCAGTTGTTTCACCGAATGATCTATCTCTGAATATGTCAAAAGTGACATTTTAATGAGAGTCCAAAGATGATAGGAAAGATAAATAAGGTTCTCCTAGTATAGTAGAATCAATAAGTTTGAAGGTATTGATCCTGACCTGAAGAGGACCGCTTAAATAGTATGTTTCCTAATGAAAAAAAAGGGTAAACTCCTTGACA
Source organism: Pseudotsuga menziesii (assembly GCA_001517045.1). Classification (NCBI taxonomy): domain Eukaryota; kingdom Viridiplantae; phylum Streptophyta; class Pinopsida; order Pinales; family Pinaceae; genus Pseudotsuga; species Pseudotsuga menziesii. Next base: position 202,563 of record LPNX010396748.1, on the reverse strand, counting down.
TCCTTCCTTCCTTGGTGAGACAACCAAAGATTTCCAATTGAGCCCAATGATAAAGGCCAACTAGAAATTGAGAGTGTTATCAACTATCCACTTTTTTTTGCGCTGTATAAATCCAAATATTTTATCCTTATATAAATTTTTCATAGTTATCCTGTCTTTGTTTTGGATACAAAGAAGTAAGCAGCACATGCATCCCACCTTGACAAACCTTTTATAATAGGGCTAGTTGGGGGCCACTTGGTTATGAGAAAAGTAGTAGGATTCACTCCATGACTAGTGGAGATCACTGACCGAGGATATTATAGTAAAATTGTTTAATTGAGAGTTGTTATCATCTAATCAATCCACCTACCGTATTTCCTATGGATGTACTTGGGCATCAATGAACATAACAGGTCATGAATCCACATGGTTCAAAGGAGAGAAAAACCCGGGTATGTTATTCTTTCTCGCTGAGCTTTCCCCCATAGGCTGCAGTGGAGGCGAATGGAGAGAGGATAACGTCAGATAGGAGTAGGAGCGTCTAGTTCTCGGTTTGTTATGCATGCTTATCTTTTCTTGATCAAAGAAGAGAGAGACAGTTTTAATCATTCTTTGCTTAGACAATATCAAAGGTGAGGAAGAAACTTGTTGCTGGAATCGAGTTAGACTTATTTTATTTCTTCAAAGTTCACTGCAATAAATAACCCTTTACCTTGTTGACTTCTTTAAGGTATAGACGATAAAATCCAGTAAAACGTTTTGGATGGAATACTGCTAGATTTCACAACTAGCTTAGGGATATATAATCTGTACGCATCGAAAAATCCAACAAGTACACAAACACACTAATCATTTTTTTTTAAATGAACAAAAAGCTCTAGGCCACCAGATTCTTAGGTTCAATGACACGTACTTAAATGCATGTAAGTTATTCGACAGAGATGCCATTATACTACCGACATGAAATCCATGTTTAGGAAAATGTGTTGCTTCTCCACCCTATGGTGGCTCAAGAAAATGGAAAGCTAAAGGTTTAATGGCCCTGTTTTTATTTCAAACTGGGGCATTTAGTTGGTAAATATTCATATCTACAAAGGGAAAAGTTGAAAGAAGAACCAGTAGTCCCCATGCCATTTTGAAGCCACAAAGGATAGAAATTATTGTAAATCCCTGAAATCTCTTTTCGAGGATGTATTTCGCCGTGGTTCTCTTAGTGCAGGTATAGATCTCTCTCAATAAGGTTGTCGCCAAGCATTCCATCTCTAAAACAAGGCATGAGTTATAAGCATACCAGAGGACTATAGACAATTTTTCCTAGAATCTAGAGTGAAAAAGTCTCTTGGGGACCTCGTCTTTGCAAACCATGATTATTCCATTGACCCTAGGAGTCAAATCAATGTTTGTTGCTCTCTTAATGTTAGGGATTCCATGGATGTTGCTCTCTTAATGCTGGGGATTCAGTGGTTGCTGCTCTCTTAATGCCCAAATGGCCTATTTGAGAGATGGGAATCCCATCACTGTCATGAGTTCTGCATTTATATGACACGACTAGATGCCTTCGTTCTTCCTCGTGCCTCCATTCTTTCTCACATCAATCCGACACAACTACATGTAAGAACCCATCACATAATCTAATGTATTGTATTACACATGTTTTTGTGAAAAATAATTGTAACAATGACCATAGAGCATTGAAACCAAAGCAATAAGTGAATTAAATGATAAAATCCATTGCAAGCAAGATAGTTAGTTAAATTCTACAATTTGAGTGCTATGAGTTGGCTCTTTTCTACTATATGATTCCTTACAATAATTTGTAGCAATAATGAACTCGAGCTACCTCTGAAGTGTCTCCTTGCTTGCTTGATCCTTTCAGTCAGGCTAGTATGTTCGCTTCACATATGTGATTGGTTTGTTGGGCATATGTGACATAAGTGATGGTTTTCTGAATTATCAATTCAATCAATTTCCTTTGGCCATTTGCAGAGGGTGTGGGTCGGGTCTTTCTAAACTGAAGGGAAGTGCACATCTGTTTAAAGCCAATGTTCAAAGAGAATAAATACATTAGAAAATGGATATTTGATGAACAACAATCAACAACATTAAAGAAGAGGGAAGGGGTCATCTAATCCTTCTTTCAGAGAAAATAATAGTCAACAATATTATGGAGGGAGCAATAGTGCTCAACACTGCAATATAAGGAAACCCACAATGAGAAGATAAGGGAGACTTGTCCCTCAAGCAATTATCTAAAAATTAGAAGAGTTGAATATGAATGAATGTTGAATGTTGCACAGGTGATATAGGCTATATAAGGGCAGAGGAAAGGGATGACATGTATATATTAAATTGAGCACATAGATCTGTGGACAAACACACAACTCACAAGATAGATCACACAATTTACTCAGCAATTGAAGAATGAAACAATGCAAAAATGGCTTGCAACTGTGAATGCTTTCATTAATCAAAAAGTAATTATATGATTAATTACAATGTAATACAATGGCTAAATAGTCACGTGCAATTCGAATACACATGAGGAAATTCGAATTGATTAGACTCTACTTTACTATAGGTAACTAAGACCTTGTCTAAATCATTATCAGAGGACTCAATAGTTAACCGACCTTGTCTAAATCATTATCGGAGGTCATCGGAGTTCTAACACACAACTCAAGTGTCTAATTCAGTGTTAACTAAGGCTAACTGACTGTGGTAGGTGAGAAATGCACCTCTCCTACATGCAGCCATGCAAACCTAGTGCTAACTGAATGTAGAGGACTAGAACTGAATGTAACTAACTCCTAACTTAGCTTGACTAGTCACTAACTAAACTCAACTGATGAAGGTTGGTGGCGGCACTCCCAGTGGCTCCTAAATTGTAGGGATTGATCTAGGAGGATCCTAAACTGATGCATGCAAGTGCAATCAATGGAAGTAGGCCTCAATTAGTGTTCCCCACACTTTAGTAACTGGAACATGTTCCCTAATTATGCCAAGTGAACCCAATGGTGCTAGTGACTAAAAATAGACTGGAAGGATTCCTGCTTTCGACATGACTCCTAATTTAGATATATGACCAAATTGGACAAGGGAGGATTAATAATCCTAACACCCCCCCTGAATGCTAACTTGGACAATCTGTGGGCCCTGGTAACTAAGACCATAGGTCACCCATTACATCAAGTAAAGTAAAGTAACTGCTCAATACAAGGAGCTGGGGAAAAAACCACATGGGAAAAAATCCGCCCCTCTAACTAAGCAGATAGAATCAGGATTCAAGTTTGAAAAACTTGAAAATGTGTTGTTGCAATCTCTGTGATGTAGTGGAGCAGCATGCATGATGTTCTATGCACAGGTATCCTGGGGCCTGGCATGTAGACTTCTCCTTCTTTTCCCAAAATGATGATGGAAAGAAGGAGGAATGTAACCTTTGTCTCTTGCTGGATGAAGAGGTGTATGATTAGCTCTATTCTTCTGAATGTAGTGATACTGAGCCCTTTCAATGTAGCATCTTACAGGGAGTCTATTGCATCTCTCTGAAGGAGGTAAGATTGCATGACATAGCGCAAGGGTCCTTCCCTTCTGAGTGTCAGGTGGTTTTCAAGTCATCTTCCTAGCTTCCAGTTTGGAAGTAGGGACTCGATCTGGATCTGGATCACCTTGAATCTCCATCTCATAAACTGATATAGCTGGATCTGCAATACTAGTGGAAGCTACAAAAGAAGTAGATGAAATGATTTTGCCTTCCCTTTGAGAGTGCATTGGTTCTGAAAAAGGCATGAAGTGTGAGAACTCATATGCCTTGGAGACATGATTTGCAACACCCTTCGCTATGATGTTTCCAGTAGAGATATTTGTGATCTCCATTGAGTCAGGACCAAATATCACTCACTTTGGAGAGCCAGTATGAGTCATCTGGTATACAGATAATAGGTTTGAAGCTAGGGAGGGAACATAGAGCACATCTTTGAACCTTCCATGTTCAAGCTTAATAGAGCCCTTCCCTTTGGTTTGAACTTCACTGTTATTTCCCAGCTGAATACTAGGACCATCAAAAAATTGTAAAGAGAATGATTCTCTGGATGCAACCATATGATTGGAAGCTCCAGAATCAATGAGGAAAGCATGTGTTGTTGAGTAGCTGGCCTTCAGTGCATGACCTCTTTTGAAGTAATCTTCAGTGTCTTATGTATGGTCAGCCTTCCTTGCACCAACAAGTGCAGGAATGTTATGTTTCTTCAAAAGAAGAGTCATTTCATCAAGTTGTCTTCTCATACAAGATATTTCTGGATGAAATCCCCTTCCACAGTAGGAACAAAGAGTCTTTCCTTTTCCATTCTTCCTGCTTCTCTTTGAACCTGAAGGCTCGTTTGAATGCTCTTCCTTCATAGGAGACTTATATCTTTTATTCCCTTTATCATTCGCTACCTTTGGTATTCCTACAACCAGTGCTTGATATCTGGAAGATAGAATGATCCCCATTTGGATCAACTTGTCATGCTCATGAGTGAGAGATTCAATGAAAGCATCAAGAGTGGGAATCTTCCAATTTGGAGTAGTGAGCCTCACCAATTGAAATGTTGATACAAAGACTAAGTAGCTTGCACTGATTTTTGAGAGAATGGAAAGGATGAGTTGATCATCCTCCTTCTCAACCTTGCATAGCTTCAACTGGAATATCAGGTTCTTAAATTTTGTGAAGAATTCATTCAATGTTTCGAAGGTGGATGGATGAAGAGAGATCAACTCATTCTCTAGCTGATGGACCCTCAATTCATGATGCTTATCAAATAAGAAAGCAAGATTATCCAAAATATCCTTGGGAGTCTTCAATCCTTTGATGTGGAAGAGAATAAATCGATAGATTAAGAGGCACGGGCATCCAAAGGCTTCATCAAGCCTATTCCAGCACTTTTCTTTGTCATAATTAAGAACTGTCTCTGCCTCTAACTCCATGTGAGTCTGTAGAGATTCTTGGTGCGAAGTAGTGACTCCATTTCCTCCTTCCACTGGTGGTATTTGAAGGAAGTGAGCTGCTCCATTGGACGGGCCATTTTGAATGCAGTGAATAAGACATAGCTGTTGTAGCAAATGCAGTGAGGAGAAAGAGCTGCTTGTAGCGAATGCAGTGAGAAGAGATGATAACCTATAAATCACACAATCAAACAAACAAAATAAGGTCGAAAATCTACACTTTTGGAATTTTCAACAATTCCAAAAGTGTTAAATTCTCTGCTTCTAGTGCAGTACTGGAAGGAGCAAATTTACTCAAAAAAAATGATCCAACTAGAGATATGAGGAGGAGAAGTTCCTTGTCTGTCGNTATTAAATTGAGCACATAGATCTATGGACAAACACACAACTCACAAGATAGATCACACAATTTACTCAGCAATTGAAGAATGAAACAGTGCAAAAATGGTTTGCAACTGTGAATGATTTCATTAATAAAAAAGTAATTAGATGATTAATTATAGTGTAATACAATGGCTAAATAGCCACATGCAATTCGAATACACATGAGGAAATTCAAATTGATTAGACTCTACTTGACTGTAGGTAACTAAGACCTTTTCTAAATCATTATCAGAGGACTCAATAGTTAACTGAACTTGTCTAAATCATTATCGGAGTTCTAAAACACAACTCAAGTGTATAATTCAGTGTTAACTAAGGCTAAATTACTATGGTATGTGAGAAATGCACCTCTCCTGTATGCAGCCATGCAAACCTAGCGCTAACTGAATGTAGAGGACTAGAACTGAATGTAACTGACTCCTAACTTAGCTTGACGAGTCACTAACCGAACTCAACTGATGAAGGTTGGTGTCAGCACTCCCATTAGCTCCTAAATTGTAGGGATTGATCTAGGAGGCTCCTAAACCGATGCATGGAAGTGTAATCAGTGGCAGTAGACCTCAATTAGTGTTCCTCACACGTTATTAACTGGAACATGTGCCCCAATTAGACCAACTGAACCCAATGGTGCTAGTGACTAAAAATAGACTGGAAGGACTCCCGATTTAGACATGACTCTTGATTTAGACATATGACCAAATTGGACAAGGGAGGATTAATAATCCTAACAATATATACCATGCACACTACCATTGTATCCCAGCATGCACGCTGCCACCACCACCAACGTTATAGTGCCAACATCATAGAATCATAGCAAGAGGCTCATTGTAAGAAAATTAATCCTAACATAAAATGTTACAAAACTAATGTTAGCTAAAAGTTAACATTAAATCATTTATGAGTTTGATATTAGTTATTTGCATAAGAACTTTGTCTAAGTTGTATCGATTTGAGGCCATGCATCAATTTGAGGCCAAATAAGGCCTCAAATATTTTGATTGGCTTTGCGTAGAGCTTGGCTGGTATTTCGATAATTAGGTTAAAAATACAAAAAATACATTGATTTACGTGTAAAAGAAATTGGAAAAACGACATACTAATTACTATAGTCCCTGTAGCCAACGGCAGCGACTAATAAGGAAACTAAAGGTTTTTTCTGTAATAGTGCACTAGCAAATAACTAAAGTGTTTTTATATTAAAAAATACAATAAAAATGTCATTATAAAGGAATCTATATAATTGGATAGACATAAATATAAAAAAAAATAGGTAGTGATTATTTGTCCATAATCTCCATATATAAAACATAAGTTAGGGAATGACATCCTATTAAGAATAAGAATAGAAATAAAAAATATTATAAATAATGGATATTTAAAATATAGAAAATTAAAAAAATTAAAAATAAGTTTAATAATTTTTTTAAAATTTAATAATTTTTAATATTCATAGCATCATACACTATATCATTTTTTTTAGAAGTTAATAATTTTTAATATCCATGGCCCCATACACTATATTATAAGTTCTTAAGTAAACCCTAAATAATAGTTCGTAAGAAAACACATGATTGGATTTTCATTGACTTGCTTATTTCCTTCAATGTTATTTAAAATAGATAATTAGAATATATTACCACAGAATATAGATGTATAACTTGGATGTAGCATATGTATTATCCATTCAAGACCATAAGGAGATTGGGTGATCAACAACTTCGCGTTTGTTGTGCATTTTGATGTCACAATGTGTTAAATATAAAAAACCAGCATCAATGTCCTTTGGATGGACAAAGGAAACAACATCAACAATTGAGATAAACTCAGTTGTTCATGTTAAGAATTCCTTGAAGATGGGAATATACTTGTCAAAATGCAACAATTTAAATAAGTGTCCTAGAACATCACCTACAATTACCCGAAAGAAAGTGTTTTGTTTTATAGCAAAAAAGAATGAATACTTGATCATCATAGCATTGTAACTTAGTTTGGCCTTGGAAATATAGCTCACTTCAATCTTTTCCTAGTTGAGAACAGGAATACCAAAACCACGTGAAGCAAGCTGCCAACAACACCTAGAATTATGATATTTTTGTTGGAAGTCTTGACGAATGGTGGTGTCTCTTCAACTGGGTGTGGTGGCACTTGCACTAGTGTTGGTTGTGTCACTGGAGTGTCACCTAGTACTGGTTGTGCCTTTGGACATCAAAATATCTGAGTATACAGTGTGGCATTCAAAATCTCTGAGTATATAGTTTCAATGCATATATTGTGCCATTCAAATTCTACACCCCGAGGCAGTCCTAAGACTTTGTCGAATGGTAATATTTACTTCTTGAGAGTAATAGTAGCATTGATCCTATGTTTTGTCTCCCCTACAATGGAGGAGGCCACATATCTGTCCATGAATAGAAGTGTTAAATCGAGTTTTGGACATGCCTTGGACCAAACTATATAAGATTGTATTTAGATGGCTCTCAAAATCTCTTCCTTCAGCATAGTAGTCATCATTGCTACATAAAATTTCCTTTGATGCTTGAACATAAATCATCAAGGCCATGACAACACCTATGTAGAATAGGATCAAGTGAGAGTATCCAGAATCCCATCCACAAAAGGACATATTCTTTATGGTTTCCATGCCAATATTGTACAATGGAGACACTCGATTGCATGTATACCTAGTTTTCTTGTCAGTGGATATAAAAACAACGTCGACATCACATGGTTAATAAAGAAACTGATATTTAGTCTTTTGTTTTAGGTAGCACGGTTATTTAAATATTCAAATCTCATTGACATTTAATCACCACTTATTTATCAAAGTCATGTCAGGACACATACCTTACTCTTAGCAATCAAATCGAAGGATTAGCTTAAGCTCCCACTACCCAGAGTCCCCATTAGACCTAGAATTTCATAACTCTTCTGCCTAAAGAATGTAAAATTAACATTATAAAATTATCTGAATATTAATTATTTAAAATTAATGTTAAATTTTGATATAATATCATATTTTGTTATAAAAACATAAAAACCAAAACATATTATACTAACTAAAATAATTGAAACTTAGTAAAACCATGACTAGTACCTGAATTCTGTTTTAAAGAGTCATTACCGACTAGATCACCCATTAAATAAATGAACATGTAGCATTAAGACTTGTGGCTTCGCCATAGTGCTGCACGAATAGATGTTAAATTTTATAAAAAAAATTGTTGGGAAGATTAATTGTCTAATTAATCAAACAGTTGAAACTACCAAAACATAAATTGTCAACACAAGGAAGTCTTTTATTTCAAAGATATCGTGCGATATATATGCAAGCACAATTTCTACCTGACACTGTTATCTATTGGTATGAAATAGAAACTCATTGAAAACTAGGTCACACCTTCTTGAAAAGAAATTAGACCTAAAACATGTTCATGAAACCAAACTGTAAATCTAATCACACTTCAAACAAAATCAATTCTTATGAAGCAAGATATAATTGCATGAATCTAAAATAAGTGCTATGTTGTCCAATGATCTATCAAATGAATTAATAGGAAACTTAACTATGATAAATCTAATGAATGAAAGCATACAATTATGATAAATCTAATGAATGAACACGTGAACTAAATAATAAGCAAATCTACATAATAAAATGCTTACAAACAACACTACCATCATCTGCTCAGGGAATAGGGCCCTTCCTCCACTTAGCAGAGCTAGATCTCCACAATGAAAGTCTACAACTCCATAATTAAGAAACTACTAGCATGTATTATCATAATGAAATTATTACAACAAAACCTGGATCAAATTATACATCATAGCATTGCTTTATCTACTCTCCACCCCCAATACATCAAAATGATTACATATTTAGACATAAAACTCTCTTAAGAGAATGAGAAACCGAATCCCCAATTTGAGATCTGTTTCAACAAATTTGCTAATTTGAGAACCGGCCATAACTGCAAATCTGGAAAATAACCTCTCGAAGAACCACCCGTATCTCTCAAATGGTAGCTCTGTTTGGGAGATTTCCTTGTGATTCAGGTAAATGAGGTCGTTACACACAAAACCCATGTCTCGTATTTTAGATATTCTTTTCCATCAGCCTGTAAATCAAGATGAGCATCAAGGTGTTCTTATCTGGCATGTGTTTTTTAGTTAAGGTCATTTGATCATGAGCTGAAGGCTATTATGTTGAACTTGGGCATGCATTTGTTAGCTGCAACACTTTGTTACAGTGTTGTAGATTACTGTCAGCTGTAGCAGTCCAAAACTGTCAGCTGCAAATACACTAGTAGATTACTGTTACTTGTAAAAGTTAGTTGTAATAGTCTGAAACTGTCAATTGAAACTGCACCAATAGATTACTATTAGCCGTAACAGTCTGGAACTATCAGCTATAACAATCAGCTGAAACACCCAGTTGTGATTGTCCTGTTGTTGAAAGTAATAGTAGCACTTCCATACATTTCCACAGTATTGAAATCACAAATCCACATAATAAATCCTAGGAGTGAAACCATGTTTTGAATCTCCATGTGGATGTGTGCTAGCATGCCAATTTTGGAGGCTTGAAACATGAGTGTTGTTGTTAATATGAAAAATCACTCTACAAACAATCATTGGTAAAATTATGCATAATAGTCTTCAATTCATCAAAAATAAAGGAAAATAATCATTATTAACCACTAAAGCATCATTGCGAGTAATATGGCATTTTACGGGCAGTTACAACAAATGGATGAAAAATGGAATGATAAATGGATAATAATAGGAAGAAGATGGATTAAATAGATGTTGATAAGTGATGAAAATATGGACAAATTTGTGACCCAACATCTCCCCCAAACTGAACTTGTTGCATGTCCTCATGCAAGCCAATACCTTTGTATCAACCAAGTTGTAAGGGATCCCAATTTTCAATGCACACTAACCACAAACCATTTTTGTAATGCTTGTATGCTTGTCCAACTGATAACACTGATAAAAGACAATAGTGTCCAAAAGAACCTTAAAATTTCGTCAAAAACAATGGTTGTTGCACTTCTCTTAAAACATAACACAAGTAATGATTTCTCAAATACAAGGTCATGGAGATTATCATATCAATCATATGCTCAATTTTGATAGCCTATTGACTTCTAAAATCAATTCCCAAGTGATGTTGAAACACTATTGAAACACAGCTGAAACACCACATTTTCTCACAAAGTACAAAATGGATTTTGTTGAAATTTTGTAGGAATATTTATACTAATCCCATTCTTCACCATACCAAAAAAAATCACAACAAACCAGCTTGCCAATCTCAATATATAAGCCACTACAGGTCTGTATCATCAAATTTTGCAGGTGTATCAACTATTGTTTCAACCACCTTCCTAAAACAATTTCTCACAAATTACAAAATGGGTTTGGCTGAAATTTTGTAAGCAAATTTTTATTAGTCTCATGCATCTGCATACCAAAAATCAGAAAAACCCACAACACGGATATCGAGAAAAAATGAAAAATGGTTGTAGGTGATGGTTTCCATTTTCTTGCAATCCGTGAAGTATTTTTACCTGAAAATTGGTAAGTATCTTCCTTTAACATAATGCTTCTGCTCCCCAAAGCTCAAATTCATCTGATGCACGGATATCAAGATATAAGAAAAATGGCGGTAGGTGACTATGTTTGATTTCTCAAAAATTACGAACTGGGTTTTATTGTAACTTTGAGGTACTGTTCATATTACCTTGGTGCATCTGCTCACCAAATTTCATGAAGACCTAGATCACCGTTGGGATATATTCCCACTTCAATTTATGCCATGTTTTAAAAAACGTGTATGAATCAAATATGAACTAGCCATCATGATTGTTAAGGTCTTGAGTGCCCACTGATCATAGATTCCACATTAAGTGTTGATATTGAAGGTCACTAATTGATTATGTTGGTTTAAACAAAGCATGCAATCCTTTAATGAGACAAATTAACTCCATATAAAAGCTCAACCATACTGTTAGCAAGAGAAATTATGGCAAAAAGAGAAACATACTGTTGATATCCCAAATTCACAATTCATTTGTATAATAGTGCCTTAAACCCAACATCATATTTAATTTTATTTTTTCATTCTTGGTGTACCAAGTATGAATGCTTCAAAGTATCCTCAAGATAGCTTAAACCTATGAATTTTAGCTTTGAATCTGTCCTCACCATTTACAGAGCGCTTGGAAAAACAGCAAATCTTGTCATCCTTATAAGAAATTCATCCTACAATTATAGATCATAGAATTTGTTTGGTAGAACTCAAAGGCCCAATTCAACTCTTAACTATCTCAACAAAATACTAAGAGGTGTATGAAGAGAAATGCATGGACAACAAGCAAATATGAACTCATGTATATGTTTTACACTCATGTGCATTCAAATTGTTGGATAAGACAATCTCAACCATTCTACCATCATCAATGAAAACTAAAGAGAGGTTGTGTCTGTCCATTATGATTTTGTTGCTTGATAATTCCAATAACTGCAAGTTAGAAAATACATTCATCTCCATAATAGTGGCACCAATTGATAAAGAAAACAAGCTGCTACAGGAAATTGGCTCATAATATTTGCAAATAAATGGTTTAATATATGCAACCCATTTCTTAATGCAACCAACAAATTGATTGCACACAAGTTCCAGTAATCAAATCCTTTAATACATCCAATTTGAGAAACCCATGAGGTATGGAAAACCTTATTGCAACCACAACAAATTATCAACTTTTCTCACTATTGCATGAAGGCAACAAAAACATAATGTTCCAAAGTCCTTTGAATACCCATTGATCAAGTTGCAAATCAGATCTTGGAAATATAGGATTGTCATGGAAATTCGGGAAAATTTTGAGTTTACCAATAATTAGCATTTTCAGCCAGTGATCTGTCTCACTTGGATTTTCTTGTAGTAGATATTAACCCTTGTAAAAGAAAGAACAATCTTACTTGTAAAAGAAAGAACAATCTTACCTATAGGATGCAACATTCAATCTGATTTCACTTCCATTCTAGGTAAATGGTCCAACCCGTTTGTTTCTGGCAAAATCTTCATGTTGCTCTAAATTTTGAACATATACTGAAATTTTGTGTTACCTACTTGTCTGAAAGTATCAATTGCAATTTTCTCTTTCAATGCTAGAAAACGCATGCACTTGTGTACTGTGCCTTATCTTCAGTTAATTGCTTGTAAACATATTCACTTTTGCAACACACAATATATAATCATTAACTTCATCAACTAGATTGTAATTTTCCTCAGTCTAGGGATGAAAATAATGTTGTGTGTATCATATTAATGCATTGAATGTTCAGTAATGAAAATTTCATAGAGTGCACAATAATCCTTCTCCCCCAAACTGAATGCAAATCATGTCCTTATGTATAATTTCCTAATAATAGAGTTGGAGCATAATGTATGATTCAATTTGTAGCCATAGAAGATTTGTAGTGCTTAGATGCATAAAAAATCCCAAATCTGGAAAGAACAACCTTCAAGCAATAATATGACCATACAAATATGAAGAAAAATACCATGTTCTTGTGTATGTTTGAGTGAAAAGGAAACCATGAGGCCCATGATGATCCATATGTGGGGGCTTAGAGTAATCTCAGCTTGATATTTGTTCACAATAGCTTCTTATGATGTAGGTTCTTGTGGCCATCTTGTCATTTTTTTCCAATTTCCTTAGCATGTGTATCAACTGTTTTTTCTTCTCATTGTTGGTTTTTATGTGGCAAAAAAGAATATTTTATCACTGTTGGTTCTTGTGTGGAAGTAGCAAGGCATCTTCTTATGCTTGGATGTAGATGTAGGGAAGGACTTGATTTGGATGTGTGTGAATGATGAAGTGTTAGAATTGAGTGGGAAATGATAGAAATGGATGGGCATAAAATGCTATATAGAAAATTGAAATGGATAATGCTTAGTGGTTCTTCATGAAATATTCCTAAATATTTAATAAATCAAGAACTCATGCTATTTTACCTCAAGTATTACCTCCGTGGAAGCCTTGGTTAACTACTGAGAGATGTAGTTGGAAGCTAAAACTTATGAAGGTTGAATTTGATCCATGATGAGGAACTATGCAAGATGACTTAAAACAAATGCTGCAAACTGAATGAAAAGAATACTACTGATCAGTTGCAACAATAAAATATAGTCTTTATACAATATCCGCGCATATGTACAAGTTAATCCATGTAAATGAATGTTCTTGAAGTCGAACATGGAGAAACTTCGTTGGATTACCAATCAATAATGAAAATTGTTAACAAATGCGAGACAACTCACCAGTGATGAAAATGAGATATCAAGGTACCATAGTACAACCTATCAAGTATGAATTATGTTTTGAATTTGAGTCACTTGCAAGATCTAACAAATAAGAGACATTGATGTATTCCCTTGATCATCAACAAGGAAATTTACCATTGATGCATTTAAAATTCCAAGGTACTTATACATAACTCAAGTCTTGTTGCCTAGATAGTGTGTTGAGGTCAATGGGAAAATACCATTGGAAGGTGGACCTTAATTAATTCCACGTCATCCAATATGAGTACAAAACAAATGATTGTGAAGAACTAGAGATGAAAGAGTTTCTCCAACAAGTAGGCTTTATTGGTAAAATGAAAAGGATAGTAGGTAACTCAACATGTAAGAGAGCTGAGATACATTATTCATGGGTTAGCTGTGAGTGGATTGGATAGTATGGGAGTTATGAAATGGAGTAGAAGGTCATGGAAGTGATGGAATGGTGGAAGAAAGAAATAAATGTATGGGCATAACATGGTGTTGGTGAATGAACATGATGGAAGAAAGGCCTTTTGGGAGGCTTCTTTAGTAGCAATTCATGTAGCAATGGAAATTGAGTTATGGAACATTGGTCTTCATATGGCATACAAATTCCTCAATTGTTTTTCTCAATCCATTTGCAATTTGGAGAAAAAGTCTTCAAAACTCACTCATCCACATATTAACCCTCTATCTTCCAAGGACCTGCAAAAACCTAGCAGTTGCCTGTAGTAAAACATGAGATCATGGAAGAAGAAAGGTGATTGATCTATCCTAATCCAATAATTATGAAAAAAAAAAAAAAACAATTACTTATAAGACAAATCCAAGGAAAAATGAACGAAGCAAATTCAATTTATACATATGGGAGAGTGATGGCCCATTAGACTCACTAGCAGTGTTTCGATCATAAATTATTCGTTTCTCATCCAATTTGAGTGATTCCCAAAAAAAAATGAAAGTAAATTTATAGGTATGTGTCCCTTAGAAATTGGTTTTAAAAATTCTATGTGATGATATTCCAAATATTCTCAGTAACAGCCTGCATGACAATGTGTTTTTTGAATTCTAGAATAGACCAATAGTCACGGGTTTAGGAATAAACTTTTCGTTTGATAACGGATTGATGTGATTCCAACTGGAGATGAAATTAGATTCATGTAGGCATATACAATAGAAACATGTTTTGAATCTAAAGAAAATACATGGGTCAAATAGGCCAATGAAAAGTCTAGGAAACAAAGTTTTAAAAATACTGATTTGTGACAGGCAGTCGATATTTTGGTCATAAAATTTGTGTACGATATCGAATTTGAGTGATTAAAATTGTGTTGTAAACTATATTCATAGGGGAATATAACTATGAAACATTTTTTTAAATATATATCCAATAAGGTATCCAAAAAGTGACTGTCTCGTCTCTGTTCCTAAGATACCTTCTTGACACCCTGTTAGTATTTTGACCATAAATTTTCCATTTGATGCCCAATATAAAAAATTCAAATTGCTTTGGAAACTAGATTCCAAGGGATACTTGGGATGTAAACAGGTTTTAAAAATAATTCCATTTTGTCTCCCAAAAATGGGTTGTCCGAGCTATGTTTCACTAAAAATTTCGAGCCAAAATGCCACAAAAATCCAATAAATTAAATATGGCTCCCAAAAAGTGACCAGAATAGGTGTGATTGATTTTAATAATATAAATTTCAATAGAACACATGTCCATACCCAAATATTTTGGCTCATTTCCCTGTGGATTATTCATTCACCTTACCTAATTACTGTAGTTTTGTTTTCAGGAAGGTATTTTTTTGTAACAAATAGAGACAAATTAAAATTTGAAAATTGAAGAAAAAACAATTTAAGCATTTTGTTCAAATAGTCAACAATTCTAAAGCCTTCCTGAAAACATCTCATACCCATTCCTTATCCTTCTACTTTATGATCTTCCAGATCGCAACAAGGCACGGGAAGAGATCATACTTATTCCAAAAAAAAAGAGCATGGTTTTATTCTATTATTCTATCCTACCTTGCTCTACTTGGAAATATAAAAATTGTTCAAGTGTATGCATATTTTCAATGGATCCACTTTCAAAGAAGCGACTCAAGTATGCTCATACTCCCAACAGAAAAATATAACTTTATGAATTCTAGGATATGAGAGATATACTTCCCTTGAAATAATGGTGCCAAGAATTGTTGAAGTATGGAATGATGTTGCAGACCAATGACATATTGAAACAAAGATTCAATATAGTCTTTCTTCCATTGATTTCTCATGGTTGTTACACCATGAAGCTCCTTATTAAACTGATCTTCCCGAATGCATAAGAGATTCGGATCTAATGATGTGAAGGATGCTTCAATCTTTGGTTCAAATGTTCATTCTTCATCAAATTTGTTGATCTTGTTAACTTGTTGATGATCATAAGAAACTTCACTTCCAAATCTTGGATTTAAAACATTTTTAGGCCTCATATGGATTTGCTTCAATAGTGCATAGTCTTTTTGCAGTGGTGTAGGTGAGGTAGAACAGGAGGGAAATGTAGAAAAAATTTGCAGTTCAACACTGTAAGCATATTGTATTTCTTTATTATGGTTAGGGTGGGGGGTAGATTGGATAAAAAATTGTGTTGGATACCAAGGAGTTTGATGAGAAGATAAATGTGGCTGATGTAAAGGATTAGTTTGTGAGGTTAATATTCAAGGAGCAAGTTTTGTTGTAGCATGAGGGAGAGTGGCCATGTGATCATAAGATAGGCCATTCCAACCTTGTGGATAAGGTAGGTAAGAGTTAAATTGAGGCTGCAACAGTTGTCATGGTGGAAGAGTATTCAATGATTGAGAATGAGAGTAAGGAAAAGGAGGGATAGAGTTTTGGACCATACATGTATGTCATCGTTGCCATGGGTGTTATAGTGATTTTGCTGCAACTCCTAGATCTCTTTGATATAATATTGTTTTCATCCTTGGTAAATAGGGGCAACAATCCATGGAATTATTCTGGCCACATATGCCACAAATTGTGAGACTCTCCAAAGGACAATCCATTTCAAGATGTT
The DNA here is from genome assembly GCA_001517045.1 of Pseudotsuga menziesii. Lineage (NCBI taxonomy): Eukaryota > Viridiplantae > Streptophyta > Pinopsida > Pinales > Pinaceae > Pseudotsuga > Pseudotsuga menziesii. Next base: position 185,812 of record LPNX010396748.1, on the reverse strand, counting down.
GCTTCTATCACCAAGGGAAAATTGTTTCTTCAAATTCCTCATTTCTTTCCTTAACCTGCAAAACACCCAATTGTGAATTTAGTGAACCATTGATATCAACATTAAAATTTTCAAATAAATTACCGATTTCATCTCCTAAAGCTCCTGTTTTGGCATTAGATTTCAAAAATAGAGAGGGAAGTTCTTTAGAATTCTTACCGGTCTTGAAGTTTCCTCTTGAATACCGTCTACATAACTCACAAATATCATCACATGATAGATGAAATACATCACCTGTTCCCATCAGATTTAAGATTTCTAAATATTCATCTTGGATTCATTTAAGTAGGAGTCTTTTCAAGGTCTCCTTCCTCAGTTTCCTTTGTTTAGATCTTTGGAGTTTATATTGAAAGTGTTCCATGTATTCCTCTAGATTCTCTTCTTCTCCTTGTGTCATTTCGAAGATGTCTTCATTGACCCTGCAATAATCTTGGTACCTTTTCAAGAATACATGTTTCATGTCTTCCCAAGTTTGTATGCAAGTCCCACTGAGGTTCATGAACCATCATAGGGTTGTTCCTTTTAGAGTAAGGGGAAACACATTCAACTTTTAATCATTAGCACAATGTTGATGTATTTGTAACTTCGGAATGTATTCACTTGTATATCTTATGTATTGTACCACGATGTTCCTATCAGGAGAATCATGTGTATTTCATTGTACCCCGATGTTCCTATCAGGAGAACTACTAAGAGTCATGAGGAAGTCTCCTCCTTTGTAAGTCAAGGGGCAAAGTCGCCACAATTGTGGGTCACTAGAGTCTCCATAGAGAATTCGACCCAGTCAAGTACACTAGGGCCGACATAGTTGAGTTAAATGTCAAGTGAATGAAATAATATAAATAGAGGGAGGTGCCCCTCATTTGATACACATTCACTCACTCAACTGAGGCACATGAGTGAGAAAGGAAGTGTTGGCACAAGTGAGAGAGATCAGTTGTCGTAGATCATCTTTATGTTTTCGGGTTTTACTTTTGCTATTGGTGCTCATTCTATCTCTGAGGAAGTTGCAAGGTTTTCTCCTTTATGGTTTCCCCGAGGAAAATTCTTTGTCTCTTGTCTCTTGTGATTATTTTTGTGCATGTTATTCCCTCAGATAAGATCTTAAGATCATATTGCTTAAATGATAAAAATCTAACATGGTATCAGAGCTAACCTGAGAAGAAGACACTGTGCAACTAAAAAAGCTATGGATTCTTACTTTTCGGGTCTCTCTCCATAATCCATCAGCAAAAGGAGGCTAGGATAACTCTCAATTGTAGGGCACATCTTTCTGTTGAAGCATAATTTGATTCCAGGCATTTTCAGTTTTTGCTGCGGGAAATTAGGGCTTTTTACAGAAGAGGAAATTTTGAGTGAGCCCAGCATAGGATTTCTCTCCTCATCAAAATCGAATTTTAGAGACCAAGGTCAAAGTTTTTGGTTGAGTAAAACTTCAGGAAAGTCAAACCCTATGACCCCGGGCCTTAAAAACCCTAAAAAACTAAAACTGGTAGTTTTGGTACATTCGCTATATCTCAAGATTAAAGAAGTCTCAGGAGCCGAAATTTTGACAAGAAAAAGATAACATCTGGATGTACCCTATGAAAAAATTTCACCCTCATATTCACTATATTCTGGAAGATATGATTCCTCCAAATCAGGGTTCCAGCCAGGCCTGGAATTTGACGGCCCACGGAACGTTTTTTTCATGTTTACACGTATTTGACATGTAAGTTTGTGATGAACACGTCAATATTGAAGGGTAAAAAAAAATTTAAAATTCTATTTGAAGTTTATGAATTTAGAGATCCCTTCAAAAATTTTAATACCTATGTTAACTACTAAAACCTAGCTAACTATCCTTGACCATTGTGCTGGGCGAGCTCCTGGGCTGCTCTTAATTTCCAATTATCCAAGGAACACATAAATGCTAGACTTCTCTACTTCCATGTAGTTGTATTATATTTATTTATATTTTGTGTTTTTAATTGTATTATTAGTCTTCATCTATGTACTAGTTTGAAGGAGCCTTATTATTTTCCAAGAGGAATTTGAAAAAAAAAACCTTTAAAATTTTATAA
>LPNX010396748.1:135017-183289 GCA_001517045.1 Pseudotsuga menziesii | reverse complement strand
ATATATAGAGAGAGAGAGAGAGAGAGAGAGAGAGAGAGAGAGAGAGAGAGAGAGAGAATATTTTATTCATAATTGGATAATATAAAAAATAAATTGACACTCAACTAAATTGGTTAAACTATAAAGTGATAGGCACCAAAAGCTTGAAACCGTCATTAAATTTTTATTGACAAGCACAAGAAAATTGAATTTCCAGGCCTGGTTCCACCCTCTTCGAAGATTCATCCCTAAACAGGACACCTAGGGATAATTGCTATATCTCAGGATACGAAGTTCCAAATGCAATTTCTCAAGATGTTCCAGATAGGGAACGGACTGAAATTTATGTGGTAAAAGTTTCAGACCCCAAATGTGAAACAATGACATGTGGTAGTCCGTACAAGTTTGCTATGCTGAACAATCCTGAAATAAGTCACCTTAGGAAAACTCTCATAAGTCCCAATTGATGAAACAAGTTCTATTCAAACCTATGGTGCTGGAAAGAGGAAAGATGAAGTTACCTCAGGATGAAATTTCAAACACAGAGGAGCAGTACTTTCGGAGATACCACAGAAAAAATATCACTCATTTCTGCAGAGGAAATTGAAAAACTAGGGCTTCTTGTTCCGGGAGCTTCCCTCCACTATTTTTCAGAAAAGGAGTACATTGGACAGCTCACCTTGAAGAGGAGCATCTTTCTATCCAATCAGATCTAAAAGATTACAAGTTTTGAAAATTAGGGTTTCTCTGACAAACCCTAGATCAGCCAGATCCAGAATTAGGACGGACACCTCAAATCGGTAAGATCTAATATTTTGCTATTTACATTTGAGGTTCTCATTTCAAAATGACCTATCACACCATCTTGATGACAAGATTGGTGAAGCTGAAAATTTTCAAGCATGGAAGTATAAGTTTTCACTAGTTGTTGAAGAAAATGAATTAGACACCTACATAAGAGGTTCCAATTCCAGAGGGAGATGAGGTTAAAGACTTACACAAGAAGAACTTGGTCAAGGCCAAGAAGTTCATTGCTGATTCAATCAAGGATCACCTTATACCACAAGTGTCTTCCCTAAAGATACCTAAAGAGATGTTTGATTCTTTGACCAAGCTATTTGAAGGGAAGAACATAAATTGGAAGATGACTTTGAGAAACCAGTTGAAGAATGTGAAGATTCAGAATGTAGAGACCATATAGTCATACTTTACAAGGGTCTCTCAAATCAAAGAACAACTTGAAGCAGTAAAAGAAGAAGTGGAAAATGTAGAAGCTGTGATAACCACCTTGAATAGCCTTCCAGGATCATGGGATTCATTCATTCAAGGAATGTATGCCAGAAGGAAGTCATTACTTTCAAAAGAATCTGGGAAGACCACACACAAGATGAAGCTCGACCCATAATAAGAGAAGAGAAGATGAGAGCAACTGAAGATCAGAGCGCTCATGATTCAAAGGAGATCCCTCAAGTGATGAGGAATATGAAGAACTCAACTCTTGAAGAACCTCTTATCCATCTTAAGCATTTGGATAAGAAATGATGTTCTTATGAATGAAGAAGATGATGACACTGAAAGAAGGAGTCTACCCACGAAACAAATAAAGATAAGTATTCAATTGTCATTTCATGATATTGTTTTGTTATGCATTTGTTGATATTCAGTTGATGTATTATGCATGATAGAATGTTTGCATTAATGACAATATACTAATAATATGCATGTGATGGGTAAGTAGCTCATGGTTCTATACAACTCTCCATTGCTACTTATCTATAATGAAACATCTTTGCTGACATATTGGATTAGTGCACAATCTCAATGATGTCTTGGTAGAGATGGAAGGCATATAGAAAGTTTCCGTGAGATATGGATGAATGTTGTATTGGATAAAATAGTTGCATGATTATATCTTTATGCATAATAATTTTCCATTATGAATATGCTTTATGAAATGTTTCTAACCATACAACTAATGAATTTTACTTGTAGGAAAGATCATGTACAATTTCCTACAAGAAAAGAAGGATGAGACTTGTTCCGAAGAACAAGTGGAAACAGTTCAAGAAATAATCCAAAATGAAGAATAATATGATGATACTTTCAAAGAAATAAAAGATCTCAGACACAGTGCAGTTATGTGAAACTGTTGAGCGACATCATTGATGCAGAACCTTCCAGCTATGAAGAAGTAGCGAAGAAGAAAGGGAAGGAGAATACTAGTTCAAGAAGAATGATGTCTAGGATGTGGTATCAAGACTTGAAAGGAAGTTCGTAATGTCTTCCATATGGATCTACATGATATAGCATGCAATAAATGGCAACATCGTGGGATACAAGGCCAGATTCGTTGCACGAGGCTTCTCATGGAAAGAAGGCATAGACTATGAAGAGAGTTTTGCAGCCATTGGAAGTTAAGACACATGACATTCATATTCATGTGTGCAAATTAAAGAAGGCCTTGTACGAGCTCAGAAGACACCCATGGGATAACACATACATGAGGAGCTTGAAGATCACCTAGAGTGATGAATATCTTAACCTTTGCTACAAGGTTGAATATGAAAGCCTATAGAAGATGACAAGCTCACAGATGGGTGCGAGAAAAAAGTTTTCAAGATAGAAGATCTTGGTATCCAATGACCCTAGATGGATACATAGAATAATAGTAGCATAGGAAGCTACTTGTCACTTGAGTACAGGATACATAGAGTATGAAAGGAAGAGGGAGAATGATGCTTCGCTTCAAAGGGAGTGACTACAGAAGATTCTGAGGTTTGACATGGTATGATAGGATGGACAACTTACTGATGGGTCTAGGATTTATTGAGAGTAAAGCAGATTCCAGCCGTTACTTCAAGGATGAAGGTGGAATACCAGTGATGCTCCTGTTATATGTTGATGACTTGTTCCTGACAGAAAAGAGGAACTCATTAAAGTTGCAAGAAGGAGACTTGCTACCAAGTTCAAGATGAAGGACTTGGGTATGATGTACTACTTTCTAGGCATGGAGGTGTGGCAGAGTGCAGATGGAATCTTCCTTGGACAAGGGAAGTAGGTAGTAGAGATCCTGAAAAGGTTTGGGATGATGGACTGCAAGGCCATGACCATACATATGGAATTGAACCTAAAGCTATTGAGTGATGCTTCATTAGAGATGGTTGATGCCAAAATGTATCATCAGATGATTGGGTCATTCATGTACCTGACGAATACGAGACCAGATATTTACTTTATTGTGAACACATTGAGCCATTTCCTGATAGATCTGAGACATGTTCACCTGATTGCTGCAAATCATATTCTGAGGTACCTGAAGGGTACAGTTGAGTATGGGCTCAAGTATGATATGAATTAGAAGATTAACCTGGAGGGTTATGTGGATTCAAATTGGGCAGGAAGTGCCATTGAACAAAAGAGCACTTCAAGGTGTTGCTTCAGTATGAGATCAAGTGTGATCTATTGGTTTAGTAGGAAGGAGTCTTGCATGGCGCTGAGAGAGTAGTGAAGCTCTATTGTGTGATCCAGATCGAGATCTCTTGAAAGAGGGAGTTCTAGCATAATTGGTGAGACAAGTTATCTAAGCATAAAATCCTGGCGAAGCTTGTAGGTTGCTCAGACATAAATGGTCCTGTAGGTTGTCCTCGGATGTAATCGGTCCTGGTGAAGTTCGCAGGTTATCCTTGGACGTTATAATCCCTAATGTGATTCTATGCTAGGAATGGCCAGAGTGAAGTTTGAGTACTTCATAGAGAAGCTTGGTGTTCTCTAGATCGAGGTTCCTTCCAAGGGGAAGTGATGAGTCCATGTGCCTTTATGACATGGTGATAGGATTGGTTCCTCCCATGGTCAGATGTAAGTGCAGATCCTTTCTGACATGGTGGTAGGATTGGTTCCTCCCATGGTCAGATGTAAGTGTAGAGCCTTTCTGACATGGTGGTAGGATTGGTTCCTTTCATGGTCATATGTAAGTGCAGATCCTTTCTGACATGGTGGTAGGCTCGGCCTCCCATGGTCAGATGTAAGTGCTAGGCCTTTCTGACATGGTGGTAGTTTGGGCCTCCCATGGTCGGGCATAAGTGTTGAGTGCTGCATCCAGTATGAAAAAAGACTGGCTCTGTAGTGGAAATCCTTGCAGAGGCAAGGTGTTGCATCCAGTATGAAAAATAACTGGCTCTATAGTGGAAATCCTTGCAGAGGCAAGGTGTTGCATCCAGTATGAAAAAGGACTGGATCTGTAGGGGAAATCCTTGCAAGAGGCAAGTGCTGCATCCAGTATGAAAAAGGACTGGCTCTGTAGGGGAAATCCTTGCAAGAGGCAAGGTGCTGCATACATTATGAAAAAGGACATGCTCTGTAGGGGAAATCCTTGCAAGAGGCAAGGTGCTACATCTAGTATGAAAAAGGACTGCTCTGTAGGGGAAATCCTTGCAAGAGGCAAGGTGCTACATCCAGTATGAAAAAGGACTGGATTTGTAGGGGAAATCCTTGCAAGAGGCAAGGTGTTGCATCCAATATAAAAAATCACTGGCTTTATAGGGGAAATCCTTGCAATATGCAAGGTGCTGCATCCAATATGAAAAAGGACTGACTCTATAAGGGAAGTGCTCTGTAAGGGAAATCCTTGCAAGAGGCAAGGTGCTGCATCCAGTATGAAAAAGGACTGACTCTATAAGGGAAGTCCTTACGAAGGCAAGGATTTACATCTAGCATGAAAAAGGGTTGGCTCTGTTGATGAAGACCTACATGGAGGCTAGGCCTACAACCAACAGGAAAAAGGGTTCGCTCTGTAGAACTTCTTGTGATGAGTAGAATTGAGAGATAAAATGGTTTGATCGAGATAGCAGAAGCAATGATGATGGTGATCCAATGATGATCCAACTTTGATGATGATCTAGTGATGATCCATCTTTGATGATGATCCAGTGATGATCCGAACTTGATGATGATCCAGAATTGATGATGATCTAGACTTGATGATGATCCAGTGATGATCCAGACTTGATGATGATCTAATGATTATCCATATTTGATGATGATCTAGTGATATCCAGACTTGATGATGATCCAGTGATGATCCATACTTGATGATGATCTAGTAATGATCCAGTGACCAAAGACTTGTGCTAATGAATTGTGTCAAGAGAATACCTTCCTAGTTAAGAGGGAGTTTTGATGTATTTGTAACTTCGGAATGTATTCACTTGTATATCTTATGTATTGTACCTCGATGTTCTTATCGAGAGAATAATTAATGTAATCAAGTCATGTAAATTCATACCTCGATGGTCCTATCGGGAGAATCATGTGTATTTCATTGTACCCTAATGTTCCTACCGAGAGAATCATGTGTATTTCATTGTACCCCGATGTTCCTATGGGGAGAACTACTAAGAGTCATGAAAAATTCCCCTCCTTTGTAAGTTAGGGGGAAAATTCCCCACAGTTGTGGGGCACTAAAGTCTCCATAGATAAGTCAACCCATTCAAGTACACTAGGGCTGACATAGTTGAGTTAAATGTCAAGTGAACGAAAGAATATAAATAGAGGGAGGCACCCCTCATTTGATACACATTCACTCACTCAACTGAGGCACATGAGTGAGAAAGGAAGTGCTGGAACAAGTGAGAGAGATTAGCTATTGGAGATCATCTTTATGTTTTCGGGTTTTACTTTTGCTATTGGTGCTCATTCTATCTCTAAGGAAGTTGCAGCGTTTTCTCCTTTATGGTTTCCCCGAGGAAAATTCTTTGTGTCTCTTGTCTCTTGTGATTATTGCTGTGCATGTTATTCTCTTAGATAAAATCCTAAGATCATATTGCTTAAATGATAAAAATATAACACACAATAACCATATCCTCTACAAAGTACTTCGAATTCAAATAAAAATACATCAGGGTCTTCATTTTCCAAACCGTGAAAATATGGTAGAACATGTGGGGGAATGCTTTTCGTTGGTGCCACTCCTCCTGAATCTTTGATGGGAAATTCAAAGGTAACAACTTCTACATCTTTCATACCTTCCATTTCTTCATTAGATTAGTAATGTGTTATCTTGAGGCTCCTCCTTCGAATGTTCCTTTCAAATTGTTAGTATAATGGGTGATGCTTACAACACCACTGAGGGGAATGATAAGATTTACGCTCCAAAAGTTAAAAGTGAAATTAAACTGAATGCAAAGAAAGAATAAAAAAAGACACCCAAATCAAATTCAATAAATTGAAAAGTAATCATGCAACCTACATTCCCTACTTTAACAATGCATTTACAAAACAATGTCAGATGTACTTTTACAGCATTGATAACTTCCCCGTCAACAGTGCCAAAATGTTGGGAAGAATAATTGTATAATTAATTAAAAAGTTGAAACTACCAAAACATAAATTATCAACCTGAGAAAGTATTTTATTTCAAAGCTATCGTGCAATATCTATGTAAGCACAATTTCTACCTGACACTGTTATCTATTGGTATGAAATCAAAACTCATTGAAAACTAGATCACAGCTTCTTGAGAATAAATTAAACCTAAAACCTATTCATGAAACCGAACTGTTAATCTAATCACACTTCAAACAAAATCAATTCTTATGAAGCAAGATCTAATTGCATGAATCTAAAAGAAGTGTTATGTTGGTCAACGATCTATCAAACGAATTAACAAGAAAACAACTATGATAAATCTAATGAATGAAAGCATGAACTAAATAATATGAAAATATACGTAAAAAAATGCTTACAATAAACACTACCAGCATCTACTTAGGAAAGAGGGCACTTCCTCCACTGAGCAGAGCTGGATCTCCACAATGAAAGTCTACAACTCCAGAATTAAGAAACTACCAGCATGTATTATCATAATGAATTTATTACAACAGATTCTGGATCAACTTGCACATTATAACATTGCTTTCTCTCCTCTCCACCCCCAATACATTAGAATGATTACATATTTATACATAAAAATCTCTCAAGACAATGAGAAATCGAATCCCCAACTTGTGATCTATTTCAACAAATTTGCTAATTTGAGAACCAGACATAACTGCAAATATGGAAAATACCCTCTCAAATAACCACTCATATCTCTCAAACTGTAGCTTTGTTTAGTGATTTCCCAGCGTAACAGGAAAATGAGGTCGATACGCACAAAACCCATGTATCAGAAATATTTATATTCTTTTCCATATGCTATCAAATCAAGACACGAATCAAGGTGTTCTTATCTGGCATGTGTTTTTGGTTAAGGTCGTTTGATCATGAGCTGAAGGCTGTTATGTTGAACTTGGGCATGAATTTGTTAGCTAAAACACATTGTTACAGTTTTGTAGATTACTGTCAGCTGTAACAGTCTGGAACTGTCACTTGTAACAGTTAACTGCAAATGCACCAGTAGAATACTGTTAGTTGTAAAAGTCAGTTGTAATAGTATGAAACTGTCGGTTGAAACAGTCAGCTAAAACTACACCAGTATATTGCTGTTAGATGTAACAGTCAGCTGTAACAGTCTAAAACTATCACCTATAACAATCAACTGAAATACCTAGTTGTGACTGTCCTGTAGGTGAAAATTTATGAGTTTGAGATACGTGTCTATTGCTAAAAGTAAGAGCAACACTCCCCTGCCTTTCCATAGTATTGAAATCACAAATCCACATAATGAATCATAGGAGTGAAACCATGTTTTTAATCTCTACGAGGACATGTGCTGGCATGCCAACTTTGAGGGATTGAACAATGAGTGTTGTTGTTGTTAATATGAAAAAACACTCCACAAACCATCATTAGTAAAATTATGCGTAATAGTCTTCAATTCATCAAAAATAAAGGAAAATAATCATTATTAACCACTAAAGAATCAATGGGAGTAATATGGTATTTTACGGGCAGTTACGACAAATGGATGAAAAATGGAATGATAAATGGATAATAATAGGAAGAAGATGGATGAAATAGATGTTGATAAGTGATGAATATGGGGACAAATCCAAGTCCTTACAAATTCACGAACACTTTACATAAAAAATCCCTTTAAAGATTCGAAAGAAATCAAGATATTCTCTTCACATGCTAAAATGTTGTGAAGTTTTGAACAAAACTCAGAGAATCTAAAATAACTCACTCAAAAAAATATGAAAAAATTCCAAGATCTTATAATATTCTTGAAAATTATCCATACTCTTGATATGATAAAATACTTTAAAGTTTTCAAATAAATGTCATAAAACAAACATAACTCCAAATTCATCCTATCTTTATAGTGAAAAGAAAATATAAGAGGTGAAATTGTACCTCATATAACCAAGCCAAAGTCAGACACTACTGAGCTTGATCTCCACATAACTTCATTTAGAATTCTGAGAAAATGAATCGGACGCTACTGATCTTTATATCCTAATAATTTCTTTTTTAATTCTGAGAAAGAAATATAAAGGAGAAACCGTTGAATCTTCTTTGTTACGAGCAAATTCGCTCCAAAAACAACTTGAAAGCGGGGTCCGTAAGGAGAATTTTCCTTGTTCCACTCTTTTAGAAGGAGCAGAGCAGGCATGATTGAACAATGCAGAGTCAACGCAGTAACATGGAGAAACTTGGTGTAAAACACAATGATAACATGGATTATTTTAAAAACTAAGAATAAAAAATTACAAGGAAACATGATCTCCACAAAACTTGACAAACTCAACAAACTTGGGAGACCATAATACGTTAAGTTTTGGCTGAAATTTAAACCTAAGTTTCCCAATTTGACTAGTTGAGTCCTCACCATGCTCAACAAGATCTATTACAGAAATGGGTGATTCCATGAAGGTGGGTAACACTTTTTGGCCAAATTTGGCGATGAAAACCTGATTTTTTACTCATGTGCTAGATAGAATCCCTCAAAACGCATATATGTCATGTGAATTTCGACGTGTAGTAAAAAAACAAATTGTAGAATAATATTATGTCGGCTTCCAAATGATATTTTTTTTAAAATATTTCCATGTCATTTAATGTGTGAAATTTTGCATTTAATGAACTCTGTGACCTTAAACATTTGAAGAAGTTAATAAGTGGCCCATGTCCAACCCCAATAATTCAATCTTACATTAATAATTTAAAATATATATATATGAGCATGATCTACACAAAATGCACTATGGTCTACATATTTTTTGTTAATTTATTTAACAATATACAATTGTTTATTATTTTTCGAAAGTGGACACATCTAATTTCAGCGTCATTTTATACACATGTGTGTCCATCCTAGTTTTTTTTCACTGTTTTCAAAAATTGAAAAACCAAAGATACCCTTTTGAAAAGGACGTGTCCATGTGTGGGATGTGCATTTTTAAGAAATTTCTAGATGTGTATTTTTTACCCTGCGGATTTTTCTTTGAGCTACTTCGAAGTTGTTGTTAGGTTTTATAAGTGTAAGTTTTAGAACTAATTTAAAAAAAAACCATATGAATGCTAAAACACATGGATGATACCTCAATGGATAAAGTATTTGGTGATTAATATATTGGTATGAACTTCACTCAGTTGTGTGCCATGAATTGCAAGGTTTACACCTCTAGAAGACATAAATAAACATTGATTTTCCTATAAGAGGGCTAATTCTCTATTTTTCAGGCCTTCGATCAAGGTCTGGATCTCGATTGAGGTATTAAAATGCCTCTATCGAGGTTTTAACAAAAGCTCGATCGAGGGTTTATTAAACCCTCGATCGAGGAACGAATCAAACCGAAATCCCGTCAAAGTCATGCCCGCCAAGTGAGTGATAGGAAAAAGGACAAGCTAGTGGGAGTTAAGGTGTCAGATTGGTCACCGCTTAACGTTTTTTAGCTCGCTTTCTTAGCAAACGAAGGGCTCCATCAAGAGCGCCGAAGGAATGACTCAAACCCAAATCCTGTCAAAGTCATGCCTACCAAGCGAGCGACCGACAAAAAGACAAGGTAGTGGGAGTTAAGGAGAGGAATTGGTCACCACTTAACGTTCTTATCTCACTTACCTGAAAAACAAAGGGCCCATCAGGAGTGCACACAAGGGGCGGCTCGAACCGAAAGCCCGTCAAAGTCATGCCCACCAAGTGAGTGACTAATAAGGCAATAAACCCTCGATCGAGGTAATTCTGGAAACCTCAATCGAGGTCCTGTTTTTGTTAAAAATCATACAAAAATGCCCAGGAATGAACTTAGGCATTGATGGAATTAATTTCATTCCAACTACCTTACTAACCTCATTTCCCACCCAAATTCCTAAAGAAATTCTATATAAACATAAAACATAAAACATAAACATGTTACTAATTTTATCCTTCACAATTGAATAACCTATTTGAAACAATGTTTGTGTTCTAATGAAAATTTAGCATTGTGTATTGTGTTTACATATTGTTGTAAGTATGAATTTGGATTGTTGATCTTAATCACAATGGGAAGCAAGAAGCGTCGAAGTAAAATATCTTGTAGGAATCAAAGTAACACCAAAGAAATAAGAGAGAAAGATAGAGAAAGAAAAAGGAAAAAAAGAGCAATCTTGAGAGGAGAAGAAGTTGCAAATCAGCCTATGATGAGAGAATCAAATTCCATTGCTAACAATATTGGTATAATTTAAAAGTTATGCAATTTTATTTTCATATATATAATTTCATTTTCTTAGTGATCTAGTTAATATAATTTCATATTGCATAATATATTCAATTTCATAGTGTTCTAGTTCACAATTTATGGTTTAAAGTCACAATTTATGTATTTAATTGATTCTTTCATCCATTTTTTAAAAATTAAATTACAATTCCAGTTTTCCATAATTTAATGTATAAATTTATATATTTTATTAGTAATATATTTTACTATTATTTTAAAATATTCTAAATTTATAATTTATAATTTTCAAAATGTTCGAATATAAATCTATATGTTTTTAAAAAAAATATCAAATATATAATTTTATCTTAAATTGTATATTTCTATTAATTTTTTTATTTGATGTTCTTTAAAAAAAAATTAAATCATGAATTTCTATTAATTTTTTAATTTGATTTTTTATTTTCAAATTTACACACTTATTTAATAATATTTGTTTCCTTAAAAAAAATTGATCCACATTTTCATTTTGAACTTCAAAAAAAACCAAAATAAATAAGTACAATTTTCAATAAACTAAAATCAAAATATGTCAACTAAAAAATCAAAACATACCTGTCATATTTTATTATGAAAAAAATATTTATAAGAAATATAAATATGAATTAATATACTATTTTAATTTTAATTATAATTTATTTTAATTAAATAGTTTATATATATATAAATTTGATTATATATCAAAATATTTAAAGTAAAAAATATTGGTTGTTTAGAGAAATGACTACGTTGGTTTAAGGTTCATGATTGTCTCACATCTAGGGTTTGGATTTTTTTTCAATCCTTCGTGTATTCTCGGAGGATTGAAAAAAATTGGGCAGTATTTTTGCTTGGCCGACACACATTTCAAAATTAAACCAGCAGCATAAACGCTATCGGTTGATAGAAATATTTATACAAACTAAAAATTTAAATTTTTAATTTAACAAATTTGAATGTTTTCAATCCTCCGTGGATTCTCGAAGGATTGAAAAAATGTGGGCAGCATTTCTACTTGCTGGGCACACATTTAAAAATTAAACCACCAGCATAAACGCTATCAGTTGACAAAATATATATAAAACAAAAAAATTAAATTTTAAATAAATAACAAATTACAATTACAATTTTATAAAAATCCGACAGTATCTTTGCTTGTCGGCACACATTTCAAACATATTAGACAAAAAGAACTTACCTAAAAACATCTATAACAATGACTTTTCTCAATTTTAACCTAACATTTTAAAACTTGAAAAAAAAAAAGTAAAATTCCATTTAAATTTCAAAAAATAAGGTTAGGGTCTTACCTCTTTGCTCTGACATCGTGGTGAAAGGTAGGGGTGGGCATGGCTTGCACAGTAGCTTGATCGAGGCCTCCAGGGGCGTAACAGCTTAGTCGAGGTCTCTGGTTTCTCGATCAAGGGGATTTTGTGGAAAAAATGGCAAAATGGTCGCGGTTGCCCACGACCTTTTTTATAAAAAGAAATTAACGGGAACCTCGATTGAGGTCGGTAGCTCGATCAAGGTCAGCAGCTCGACCAAGGTTGTATTTAATCCTCAATAGAGCTAGTGGTAAACCCTCGATCGAGGTATCAAGACCTCGATCGAGGGTTTATCAAAAGCTCTATCGAGGGTTTCATAAAACCTCAATCGAAATCTTGCTAAACCCTTGATCGAGGGTGTGTTTTTTGTTTTTTTCTGAAATCACCTTGCCAAAAATTGTAACCCACCTCCATGGATGCACCCAAGTCGAAACATAACAAAACTCCCATTAGCAGTATAGACTTATGTTAGTTGGGAGCATATATGATATCTCCCACTGTAAGACATGTTCAAAGGATGGAACTTATGGCAGCATGGCATAGGAAAATTGGAAATACATTATAGGTGGTTGATAGTTTCACATACGATATGTATACATATTATGTATAAAACTCTTTATTTTTCCTTATGTCGGGGTTCAATAGTAGAAAGAGATCCTCATCGCAAACATGGCTCTATATCTTACTAGTGGGGATCATGGAGCCTGAATTAGATACAAATCTAATGTAATACACTTCCACCCACAAACTAAAAACAATGTCAAAAGAAAAACTATCTAATAAATTTCTACCAGATTTCTCCTTGAAACCTGAAATACCTATGAAGGTATGTCTTTTGTCTTAGGCCCTTGAAGAACAACCAAATCACACTAGGATTAAGAAAAGTTGTGGAATCTACACCTACAGTACACATAGAGTTGTTAATTTAGTATTTGTGGAGGATGATGAAGATTTGACTGTATCACCGTGGTGACATTGCATCCTTTCCCTGCGTATGTAACTGGGCTCTCGGAGGTTGCGCATAAGCTCCCGGATTGTTTCTCCACTCCAGCGCCTCATTTACCAGTCTTTTCACCTCTACTAGGGTTTATCCTTTAGATGAGGCAAAGTTTCCCCTTGGCTGCACTGTATTTCCTTTCCTTTTAGCCCCCTGGTGGGTAGTCTTCCTATTTTCTCCCGACTATCTTGTGGGCATCCTTCACTCTTGGGTTACACTTTGCTTGGGGTTTCCCTGCTTGGGTGGGTGAGCGCTAGACTACTGCCTTTCTTGGAGTCCCTCCCCTTCACTGGGGGACTAGTACCAACCAAGGCTAAAAAAAGTGGGAAGTTACATCGTTTATGCGGTTGTTTCTGGTTTTCGTCGTTTCCCCACCACCCTTGCATGGGGTTCATTTCTCCAGCTTCATTGAGGGTTCTATTCAGGTACTGGGTTGACTTGTGAAGTTTCTTGGATGATCGTGACACCTCGCTGAAGGCACATCTCGTGACTCTTGCCCTAAACCCTCCTAGGGTTACTCCCTCTTCTTATCGTTTGTTAGGTTTGCTGACGCCGTTGACATTGGCTCATCGACGGCCTACCCCCTAAATATCCGGAGTTGGTTTGGACTTGGGTTTTGCGGGATATTGGTCCCTGTCTACAGTCTATTATTACTTAACCCTTCAAAGACTCTGGATAATGTATTTTTATGGGAACTGGGGTTAGTACTTTCTGCCACCGTGCTTTGTGGGGTTGACTTGGTCGGTTTTAACCATGGAAGAAGGTGGTGTTTAGCTGCGTTTTCGCTGGAAACGAAAGTCCAAGTGCATAAAGGCACAGGAGGGTTGCTACCATTATGTTTTGGGTCATGATGTATTCATTGATCGTGTCACCTCTCTCTGCTCACATGCCTTGGTGGGTCGTTTGGAATACTGCAATATGAATAAGGCCTCATGGGTCAGTTGGGCTTCGGAGAATTGGAAGCCTCTCTTCGATTATGTCCCGACCATCAGTTTACTGTCTAACGGCTGGATTGTGTTTGTGTTTCTTGATGCGGAGCACTGCACTTGTATTTTAGATGTTATCTAGCATATTGGAAAGGGTTCTTTGGTACTTGGACGATGGCACACCAAGTTTGATCCTCTGCGGGAAAGAATAACCAAATGCCACCTGTGGGTTTTATTACCCCACCTGCCATTTCCCCTATGGAGCCGACACATTCTGGAAGGCATCGGGAAAACTATAGGTAGATTTGTCTCTGTGGAGGATGACTTTCATCAGGTTTATGATAAGAGGATAGCCAAAATTCTTGTAGAACTGGATATCTCTCGGGGATTACCAGTGGAAGTGGAGATTTTATGCAATGAGCGCTTACTGATCTAGCGGCTCGATTATATTCATGTACCCTTCAGGTGTAGTTGCTGTCGCGCTGTGGGTCATCTAAGGAATGCCTGTCCTCACTGGCACAAAGGAGGGAACATCTTGGACTCTGATGACCTACGTTCACCTACTCTTTCGGCCAGCCTTTCGGAGGGCTTACATACTCCTCCAGGTACTTCTTTTGAGGAACTTCATACCCCACCAGGTATTTCTTTTGTGTCTAATCCTCCATCTGACTTTGTATCGGACTCTTTCTTTGAGGATGTTGATAATTTGATTATGTCCCATAAAAAATCATTTGCCCCTCCGTCATCCTCAAATGCTGCATCGGTTTTGCCTCCTCGGGTCTCCTCGCTGGCTTGACTTCACCCGACTAGTCAGGCTCTCACCCTATCTCTGTCTTTTCTCCTAAAAAAACGGAAGGCCTTACCCTGCCATCTGGTGATGACTCTTCTTCTACTTTGGAAAGACATTATAGGACTCCGGTTTTACCTGCACTCGATTCGTTAGTGGATTTTCCCCCACTCTTACCCTTGGCACCTCCTCTTGGTCAGGTCATACCCCCTATTTCATCCCATACTCCTTCTTCTAAACAGGTCACCCCTCCACACAATCCCACCTCCTCTCCCTCATTCTCTGACCCCTCACTCAAGAGGTCACTCTCTATCTTCACTGTCTCTTCCCCTACCTCCCCTACCACCCTTCACCTCAACTCCATCAGATTCATGAATGTGACTGTCAGGAAGCCTCCTAAGGGGAAAAGGGATACCAAGGTTGATGTCTCCTCGGCCTCTAAACCTTATATTCCTCTCTCTGTTCATATCAAGGAGGCGACGAGATGCCACTCTTCCAGGGGACTTAGAGCTATGTCTCCCCAAAAGGAAAAGGCTTGATGTTAATTCTCTCCCTTAACATTCGTGGTTTGGGAGGTAGGACCAAATCACTCAGCCTCTGTGCCCTCTTCAAATCCCTTAACCCTGACTTCATCCTTCTGCAGGAAACCATGTGCAGTGCTTCCCCTGCATTTTTTGCGTTCTCGAAAGTTCTTCCCTCCTAGGAATTTTGTGCTATTAGTGCCCATGGGCTATCGGGGGGCTTACTCTCAGCTTGGAATCCATCTAAGGCCAATTGCAGGGCTTTCCAAACATGTGCTGGTATTTTATTGCAGGCCTCGATCTAAGGGATGTCGTTTCCCATCCATATTCTCAATGTATATGGTACGTATCGTGAAAGAGAATGTTTTTGGAATAATTCCCAATGTGGAGGGCTACTAAATCTACCGTATCTGGTTTTAGGGGGAGATCTTAATCTTACCCTCCACTCTTTTTAAATTTGGGGCTCCAAGGCCACCCTTGACCCTCTTTCTGAACACTTTAGTACTCTCTTTGAGACTATGGGACTCGTAGATGTGGCTCCCCAGGTGACTGGGCCTACTTGGCGCAATGGTCGTATTGGGGATGAGGGAATCAACAAATGACTTGATCATTTTCTTATCTCCAACTCTTTGCTTCCTTCCTTGGGGGCCTACAGGACCTGGACCAAATGCCTAGACATCTTTGATCATTTTCCTATTTGTTTTGAATGGAGTTCTCCTAAAGGCCCCTTTGATTACCCTTTTAAATTCAATCGCTCTTGGCTTGAAGACCCCGATTTCATTGAGTGGTTTCATAGCTGGTGGACCTCTAACTCTGATGCTGACAATTTTTCAGGAATTGAGGATCCTTGTCTCATCCTTTGCAAACTCAAATCTGCCACTAAGATCTGGACAAAGAATAAATCTGCTAGCTTTGCCTCGGCTTTCTCTAAGCTTGATCTCACCATTGAGTCTATCCTTGCTGGGAAAACTAACGGTATTCTCACTAAATAACAATCTACACATTTGTCTCATCTCAGTGTTGAAAGGTAGAAGATCTTAAACCATTTACAGCTTACCTAGCAACTAAAAAGCAGAACCAAATGGGCACTCCAAGGTGACTCCAACACCAAATTTTTTCATGCTATGGCCTCGAGGAGAAGGATACAAAACATGATCTGGTCTCTTGAAGATCCCGAAGGTAACATCATTGTGGAAGAGGCCTCCCTAAAATAGATGGGAAAAGAACACTTTGCCAACATTTTCAAGGATGATGGTGGCACCAGTCTAGTACACCAATTAAAGGTGGTCTCACTCTTTAACAGAATGATCCCCACTGAACAATCATCTATCCTTACCTATCCAGTCAGTCTGAAGGAAATTTAACTCTCTCTCAAATCCTTCAAAAAATATCAAAGCCCAAGACCGGATGGGTGGCCTGTGGAATTCTATCTGTACTTCTTCGATCTCCTGGGCCCTGTGTTACTGAATACTGTTGATTTGACTAGGGTCTCTGGTATCCTCCCTCCCTCATTGAACACAACGTTCCTTGCTCTTATCCCCAAGAAGGATAAGCCACAAACCTTCGCTGACTTTAGGCCTATCTCTTTATGCAACCTTCTCTATAAACTCATTGCAAAAGTCATTACTAGAAGGTTAAAGCCCTTCCTGGATCGGGGAATTTCATGGGAACAATTTGGGTTCAATTTGGGTTCCTTAAGGATCGTCATATTTATGACCCTATAGGAATTTTGCAAGAAGTTCTTCATTTGGTTAAAACTCAAAATCTTTGTGCCTTTGTTCTCAAATTGGACCTCACAAAGGATTTTGATCGTGTTGATTGGACCTATGTCAGACTGATCCTGATTCAAATTGGTGTGCCCCTCCTCACTGTGAATTGGATCATGGGGTGCCTCTCTACTGCAAATTTTGCAGTTCTGGTCAACGGACCTCCATCAAATTTTTTCACAGCCTCTCGGGGTATCCGTCAAGGTTGCCCCTTATCCCCACTCCTCTTCATCCTAGTCATCAAGGGCCTCAGTCTTCTCATACGGGATTCCAGATCCAATGGTCTCATTCGGGGTATCAAGCTCTTGCCCTACCTAGCCCTTTCTCACCTTCTCTTCGTGGATGATGTGATTCTTTTGGGTTTAGGAACCCTTCATGATTGGTTTGTGTTCGAGGTCATCTTAGAGACTTTTTGTAAAGCCTCTGGTATGAGGCTCAACATTGATAAGTCATGTTTCCTATATTATAATCTCACCAATGACTGTCAAAATGTTTTTGCTGGAAGCCTTCCTTATAGAATGATGTCGCTCCAATCTGGTATCACTTACCTGGGTTTTTTTTTCAAGCCTCTTGGATATAGAGTAATTGACTGGCACTGGATTATTCAAAAATTTGAA
The DNA here is from genome assembly GCA_001517045.1 of Pseudotsuga menziesii. Classification (NCBI taxonomy): domain Eukaryota; kingdom Viridiplantae; phylum Streptophyta; class Pinopsida; order Pinales; family Pinaceae; genus Pseudotsuga; species Pseudotsuga menziesii. The sequence continues at coordinate 165,755 of LPNX010396748.1, read as the reverse complement.
AAAAGGATAAGCCACTGGACCTATAAGTATCTATCCCTCAGGGGTAGACTGATCCTCATACAATCTGTACTGTCAAGTATACATGTGTATTGGATGGGTCTAGCTCCTCTCCCAATCTCCATTCTTCAAAAAATCAGAAGAATCATATTTAACTTCTTGTGGGGATCCTCTGTCAACAACTGAAAATACCATTTGGCTAATTGGATGGACCTTTCATGGCCAAAGGAACATGGAGGCTGGGGAATAAAAAATCTCCCTTGGTTCAGTTTATCTCTGGGCCTAAAAACTTTTTGGAGAATCCTTCAATCAAGGGGTTTATGGTATCAAGTGCTGCATTACAAATATATTAGATGTCCCTCTATGGCAGATTGGCTCAGATATAAATGCTACAGCACGCGCAATGTATCAGTTATGTGGAGAGGGTTCTTTCACACCCTCCCTTGGATGGGTTCACATATGGCTTGGTAGGTGGGTAACGATGATAATATTCTGCTTGGTATCGACCCAATCGTTGAATCTCACACCTCCTATTGCCTCCTAGAGGACCTTAGATCTTACCTAGAGGACTTGAATATATGCACTCTCTCGCAGGCACATAACTCTCTTATAAATGCACAGAGTTACTGGTTTACAGCTGATGATCTTAACCTTGGAGGCACTTTCAAATTAATTTGGACTGATTATGTGGATGGATTATCTGGAGCTGGAATATGCCTCACAGATTGTCATGATGAACTTGTCTGGGTTTTTAACAAAAATTTGGGTTCCATAACTACCAGGAATGCATATGAATGTATTGTAAGCTCTTCCTCACCCCCGACATCAAATCCCATTGACTCCTATTTATGGAACAAAGCTCTCCCAAATAAAATATCATGTTTTATCTGGTTAGTTCTCCGGAATAGATTCCTTACTTGGGAGAATCTGCAGAAAAAAGGTAAATCAGGTCCAGGTATATGTGTTCTTTGCTATGCTGGTGAGGAAACTGTCGAGCAACTTTTCTCTACTTGCACTGTTTGGAAAACAGTGACTGAACATGTATGCAATCATTTCAATCTCCCTGTATGCTCACCATATGTCTCTCTCAGTGACATGTTAATTGTATGGTTTGGGGAACTATCTAGAAGCTCACCCCTCTATATGCTTCCCTTCCACATGATGTGGATTATATGGAAGGCGCGCAACCAGGAAATATTTGAAGGCAAACATAGGAACATCTACAGTATTGTCTGCCAAATTATAACTACTGTACAGGCTCTCCCACTTCCGACTGTCACTAGAAAAACTAGATGCAGAAAATTGGGGAAGCCCCCAATCAAGTTTTATCCCTGTGGATTCATTGATGGTGCATCAAACTGTATGTTGGCTGGTGTGGGTTTTTGCATATATCTAAATGATTACCATCACTTGGAGTTCTCGCTGGGGTTTGGACATGGCACTAACACCAAAGCGGAATTGGTCAACTTATGGGCAATTCTTCTCTCCTCCCAAATGATGGGGATCCCCTTATCCCATGTATATGGTGATTCTCAAGTAATCATCAATTGGGTGAAGGGATTGACTGCTCTCTCCCCGCCTGATCTGGTTCATTGGTGTAGGGAGACAAAAAAGCTAATATCTAGCTTCTAGGATTTGACTTTCACCCACATTTACCGAGAGCACAATCGGATGGCTGACCGTCTCTCTAAATATGCACTCTCCTTTCCTCAGGGTAAAGGCAGTTTTATGGAATATTTTGAGAACCATTTGGTTGCTTAGGACACTTTTCAACTCTTCTAAGAATGTTAAAAGGGATTTTATCCCCCATTTTTGTTATCATTGTAAGAGTGCTCACTTTTAGAATGTTGTTCAGAGCCCTTTGGCACTCGGTAGATGTGGATGAGATGACAATTCTCTTATGATGAGATAGTTTTCTGATGGGATCTTTCATTACTGTTGTTATGCCTTTCCCCCTGGAAAAACTCCTGTGGGTTGTTTGGTGTGTAACCCAATACGGGATGCTTGTAAGATGACCTTTGATTCTTCTAAGAATAACAAGGACAGGATTTTTTCTTTCTGAAAAAAAAAAAATAGTATTTGTGGAATGAAGAGTTAGAAAACAAAGAAGAGTTAGAGTTTCCTTACCAGGTCAACAAATAGCAAATCCAAATTTCACAAGAGAATTCATAATGTAGTAATAAGACCTGCAACAAGAGTGTGTTAAAATCTAAAACAAGATAAAGAGGGCCTAGCACAACAAACTGGATTCTATATGATTAAATTTAATTAAGTCATGATCTAGATTGTGAGGTAGAATTGCATAAATCTAACTTTTAGCAAAACCATTTCTATTTTCTATTCCTTACTATGTACGTTTAAAGAAGACTTAGTGCAGCCAACTAGTGTCTATATGATTAATTCTTATTGAAAGGCTTTGACCATTGGAACCCTTTGTTACCTAGTGGAAACCTTGTAAGAAAACAAGGACCACCATTATATTTGTTCAAGTTAAGAGTTCATAGATCAAAACTTGGAAACATTGTAACGGGTAAAAAGCTTTACAAAAAATTACCAGGTTAAAGAACATTAACTTGTAAATAGAAAACTTAGTAAGAAATATATGTGTGCCTGTGTTTTAATGTGTATTGTACATGGATGTATATAGATATTTACATAAAGTGGGATATTAAATACCTTTATCCCACCAACAACAACTTCTTGAAAATAATGGGGACTCTTTCCTGAAAAAGTCACTACCCTTCTTCCTGTAACAGAATTACAGAGGGAACCCAACAATTTTTTTCTAATTTTTAATTACTTCTAGATTGAAAACCAACTCCAAACAAACCCAAAAATTTGATATTATCGATGACAATGCAGGAAGCAACAGAAACTCACCATGAATAAGCAGGCCACTAAGATCCATACAACATTTTTATCTGGAAGATTTAAATGTTCTACAATGATACCTTCCACTACATGTGGAGTGTTGCATGCAGCTCGACTATGTGAATCCCTATCAAGGTGTTCAAGTGAGCAATTGTAGGCTCTTTAAGGTTGTCATAGCATGCAGTGACAAGTTTGTCAGGGATTGTTGTAAGAACCCACAGGTTTGTCAGAAATTGTTATCATAGCGTACAAGGGTTGTTGTGAGGGTGTCAGAGCTACCAAAATGAAAATTTAATTGCAGCAATAAGAGGATGGGTCCTAAAACTTGGGACAACTGCTCAATTTATTAAAATATATATATAATAAAAATTCGTACGCTTTGTTTCACAGTTTCCAAAACCCATGCGATTACATTATTCCCTGCATGGCAAGGAATAAAAATAGGTGTCCTAGAATATTTTGGTATATTTGTTAATTTTTGAGGTGTGTTTATAAGACATTAGTAAAAGGCTCTAGGGTGGTTTTGAACATCGTTACAAAAAATAAATACATGTGTGTCACGTCCCTGTCCCTCACCCGGCGAAGAGGACGTGACGAACATCAACACAACCGGGAAAATAGCCCATGAAGATAAATCAGAGGAGATCAATGCTAAAATTAAAACTCAAACAACATGCATAATTCACCATACAAGGATGCACAATCCTTCAAACAATCAGCGGAAGCAAACATAGGCATTCCAGCATTTAACATCAGTATAAATTACAGAGATGAAGTATACAGCAGCACTTATCTTTTGATGAAGAATTCACCTACAACCAGCTACGTCGTTGCAACGTTCCACCCAACCATAGGCCAGCGTGCTCATCCGTCTCTCAGCAGCACTGCCACCCCCGAGCTGGGCATGATTCCTCTGGAATAAGGGTCAATTGCAGGCTTATACATAGCCAAGGGGACATAAACAACAAACCAGCACAGCTGGGTTTCACATGCTTTCAACAAACAATCCAAGCCAGCACAGTCCGAAGACTAACCATTGCACTCAGGCAATTACCTAGCTATCACAGCTCAAACAGGGAAAACGAATTCCTGAGTCATTCTTGGCCCTATCGTGGCTAAAATGACTCTCACTCGAATTTACAACAGCCCCCAAACGTAACAGCAAATACATTCACAACATGGGGAAGACTACAGCCCCGAAATCTACCAGTGAGTACAACTTACAACAGGGAAAAAGGACCCAATTAATCTGTGAGACAGCCAAAAATGTGAATGGCCCTTCATAGTCAGTCGTGGATGCAAGAGCATGGCTCTCAGCTCACCATGTGAGCCCCAAACAAAAGAATACCTGTGCGTGGGTAAACAATCCGACCTAGCAAGGAAAAGAACAGACAATGGAGGCCCTGCGTGAGGAAAAACAGCTCCATTTTTGTCCGTGGATGCACACGCAACAACCAGGATGTGATTTTGCAGTTCGTGGGTATTTAGCAACTCGTGGGGTGAAGATGAATGTCTGCGTGAGACCAAAATCGCCCAGAGCTTGTGCGTGAGGAGGAAAACAGACCAAATCATGGAGAGAGGAGAATTGGCCAGGGAAGAGTGTGTGAGGGAGAAGAATGGGCAGACGTGGGTGAAGTGGGCAGGTGGGCAAAGTACTGACAGTCCTGCCACCCCACTCCCAAAGGCATTAAATGCCTCAACCACCAGCAGCCATTACTCCTCAGCTGCCCAACAGGACATTAAAGAGGTTGACAAGGGAAGATGGAAAATCAACAAGGTGACCAAACTTAGGTTTTTCCCCCATAAGCAAGGTTTGACATCCCCCACCCCTTATCCTTTGGAACCATGCCCTTTTCATTCAACGTTGCACTGCCGCAGCTGGTTGTGGTTTTAGTTTTAATTGATGTGCGTGTTTACATGATGGCACGTTAAAATGTGCCGGATAGCACGACATACCATCGGCAATTATCCCCATTGCCGAAACATACATAACCAAATCGATGGTGGGGATTTTGCCTTGAGCTCCTCACCATGATTAATTACAATATATACATCATGCAAACGGGGTCGAAACCGGGGACATTACATTCCCCTCCCCCTTGGAATAACACCGTCCTCGGTGTTCCATTACATATATACAATACATATACAGTTGCACATCAAAATTTCAAAATTGCAGATCTGTTCCATGTTCAATCATCTACTTTGAACGTTCACGACCAAGCCTCTCGGCTTCCATGGAATTTTCCTGCTGGTTCTCAGCTTCTAGCTGATCCCGAAGTCTAGGAACTTTGCAGCTATTGCCTTCATCATGTTCCCTCATTGGACAGTCCCGACGTAAATGATGTCCTCTGCATCTCCAGCATTTCACTGGCTGCTTCATCTTTACCTGCTCAATTTCCTTTGAGTCTTCATGCCTGGACCATTTCTTATCGGGTTACTTGGAAAATTGTCCCATTGCTGATCCACCTTCCTTTCCTTTGTCGATTTCTACCAGAAGGCTTTTCACCTCCCTTTGCAACCCAATCGAGTCTTGCAAAATCTGGTGGTTCATTTCGCTCTGCCTTCTCTGTATCTTGAGCATCTCCCCAAGGTTCTCTTGGGTCTTGGCAATCATTTGAAGGAGACTTCCAGCCAAGGCCAACAACTTTTGATCTGCTGCCATAATCAACGTGCACCACCTAGTTTCACTTTTCTCACCTATGAAATGCACCATTGAAATTCTATCAGACCAAGCATAATATTAAAATCAGTTAGTTAATTACCCAATTGGCATGACAGTCCAAGTCTCCTTAATGAGGCTTTCATATTTTTCATGCCTTCCCCCAACAGGCACATGAGCTCATTCATGTCCATTCCTGGGCAGGGAATTAACTATTCCAGCATTCACAATTTACTTTAAGCAAATACACACATTTCATTCTCAATCATACATGCATTTAACAATTCTTGTTTTCATAATGCATAAACATATATATATATATAATCAAAAGGCAAGAGAGAGCAGTAAGAGTTTTTCTCCTCTTTGTTTTGTTCCATCCTGGAACCCACACCATCATAGTGGCTTTTCATGCTCCCAGCCTCTTTCACTTCACCGTGAATGCTGGACCAATCCTTCTTGGTCATGACACTTAGTGTCTTTGGTCTATTCTAGACCCCTAAACCATGGAGTCTCTCCACATGGTTTGTCTCGGCTGCTAGGACTCCCCCGTCCTACTAGCACCTTTTTCATTACCGCTCATTCCGAGCTTTCCAGGACAGTCACATGTCCACATGCACCTCTAGGATGCTCTCATAGTCCTCGCTCCAAGCGATACCTATATCCAACATTGAATAGATTCACATGTTTAGTTTTATTCTCATTAATTTCTATCTCTAGAACAAGAGCTTAAAACATCATAACCGAATCATATACACATGTATATTCATAAGCAAAATAATCCAATACTTATCTGTATTGTGCATTTCCTCGTTTGTCCACAGGATCCTGCTTTGCTTTGCAAGCCTTGGGATCGCCTATGGACTTAGATGTTAGGTCAGCACGCAGGCTTTTCCTCAACATCAAATAATCAATGTCCAACCAGTACATAACCATGTCAACTGGGCTTGGAACTTTATCATGACCATTTCCAGGTCTAGGATCTACTATGGATCCTTAGGCACATCACAACCCATTATACACTCATGTCAACAATGACACATACACTTATACCAACCATACACTTATACCAACATACACTTATATCGACCATAACCCTTACTCCACAACCCCTCACAACAACCATTTACCATTTTACCTTTACCTTTTACCTGTCAACAAAAGCAACACAAGCAATACAAGAAAACTCATCAGCGTTACTGCTCTTAAAACCATAATCACATTTCATATCATTCACTATCAAGTATTGAGACACCAAGAGTGCGTCAACTCCCTAATGTGTAATCAATATTGAAAATCCTTTCATGATCCGACATCGAAAAAGTGTGCACTCTCTTCCGGTGTGTGCCATGTAGGCCCTATGCATACTCAAGCAATCGGTCATCATGGAAATAAATCAAAACATGTTCTGCATATGGAAATTTAATAATTAAACATTCATATTCATAGCAAGGGTTACAGAACACTTATCCATTTGCCGTCGTAGTATGCCTTTATATCTGTTAGGCACCGTCAATGAGTTGGGAAAGGCTGAATGCTAAGCTGGTGAGCTCGCTATAGAGCTAGGAACACCTACACCAGAACTAGCCTGACTTCTAAGACACCCACACACACCCAACACAAGGAATCAGTCCCTTCTCTGCTACTCAGTCCCTCAGGCCCTGCATTCCCTTCCAGTGCTATCCCGGGGTTGTGGAGAAGAAAGTCAGCCCTCTAGCTCTGTCTGTGTGGCTTCCAATCACCAAGTTTAAGCAAACCAAGCCCCCATCCCTGATTCCTTTTTACGTTTCATATTCACACATGTCTCACCGACATAGCCCATACCATCTCACTCATGTCATTACCAAACATGCAGTGTAGATGAGACATTTCAAAATGTCCAATGGCGTTTCACCCGAAACCCGTTTCCAAGATAAGGGAAACCTTCCCATGAAGTTTGGATTCTACAGGCCATCACACATGGTCTTCCTGTAGTGTGTACCCCTGACACATTCATCAAAAATCCAAACAGTCAATCATTACCTGATACTACAATCCAAATTAATTGTTCCATAACCAAGCAATGACATTAGTAATCAAATTCAATAAGGATTTGTGATTCTATCTACTACAGAAATTGACTTGCTCAATTGTGGGTTTCTTGTAAGCAGCATTACTATGCTCATTATAATTTTATGCTTACTATCATATCATGATTACCCACTTACCATGCGTCCCTCCTGACACAATCTCATACAAGCCAACAATGATTAGTAGTCGTTAGCACTTTCTTAAATTCGAAATTCACAACTCAAATTTAACAACCCATTATGCATATCAACCACTTTCACAACCATGAGACTTCTTCTCATAAATGGTAGATTTTGGCATTGGTCAGGGTCTTACCTCTCACTGCCATGCTCGAAATAATCTACTTGAAACATAAGCTTCCACATCCAAACACAAGCTTATGCAAGCCAGTAGTGACTAATAGTTGTCAGCAATTTCTTAAATTTGAAATTCAGAATTCAAATTTAACAAGCTCTTTTGCATGGCAGATTCTGGCATTGGTCAGGATCTTACCTCTCAATGCCATGCTTAAAATAATCTACCTGAAACATAATCTTCAAACAACCAAACACGTGGTAATTCTGGATGCATATATTATCTCATTGCTACAACCATCACTGAAGCATTTTCAGAATTTATAAAATTCAAATACTTCCCACGGTTAGTCACATCAATATTATCAAAGCTCATTTACAGCATGCAATCATTATCATACTAGCATGGCCAGGTATAATCATATCATTCATGCAATGAAAGTTTAGATACCCTTACTTCACAAGTGTATCATTCATACCACCTTGCTCTTCCATAGAGCATTTCTGGCAGCCAATTGATCATGACTATCCTGCATTCATAGAAACCTTCGAAACAGTTCCAGAATTATCATTAATTCATCATTTCAGTCATCAGTTAGTCTGCATATCACATGCATTCATCTCAATGCATTCATGCAATACTTCGCAGCATTGCACCTACACTTATGCAATCAGTCACTCACACCCTTCATATGCATACATCCATTGCATAACTACAAGATTCATAAAATATTTCTAATGCATATCCATTCATGCTATCTTGCAATGATTCAGGAATACTATGCATTCAACCATACCATGGCCTAACCATGGCTACCTCATATAGGATGCATTACTATAATCAATATCATTACTCATGTATATGCATGACACCTTTCTACATTCCCATATTCACATGGTATGAGGTCTCTTACCTAGACCAATCCATGGAATTCGTCATAAGCAAACTCTTACCTACATGGGTCGTACTTACACCCTTTCCATGACCAGTGTGGTGGTCCTTTGCAGGAGATTGTCACATTTGCTCACCAACTTTTGTTTTGGACCCGTTTCCTTATCCCTTCTCCATAGGGTTGTTGGTCTCATTTATTAGTATCAGCAACATATTCATCCGGGTCCATGTCATCGTTGGTTTGTTCACTAATGCCAACATCAAAACAATGATTATCATTAGTGGTTCATTGTACATATATATATATTTCAATATTCTTACCAATCATGCAATGTCCTATGCATGCAATACATACCCTCATGCATTTCAAGCATAAACTTAGGAAATGTAGTTATATTTAGAAAGATAGGGTTTTAATGAAAACTTCCCTTTCAAATCTCTCATCTTCTCGTGGAATTCCTCTTCCACACAGCAGCTAGTTGACTTCACAGTCTTTGCTGCCCTTGGGCATGCAACTGTCCAAATTTGTCCATTTGATGACAGCGGTCATCATTAGCACTTTTCTACTCCATGCTTAGATTCCGGTCAATTATCCTTGTTCCTCACTGGATAAGCTTTCCAACGCCTATTCACATGCGTCATTCCGACCTTGGATGTGAAAACCACACCACTTCTAAGAATGAAGACTTTCACCAAATCCTTGCATTTTACACACAACTATACTTTGGACTGGGTGCCAACTTCCGCCACCTCACTTCCATTGCACCATTCATCTTTTATGAATTCTGGGTTCTACTAAATTGCCCAAGACATAGAATGACTGTCTCAAGGGACGACGGGGGTCAAAGGGGCTTGCCCCCTTGTGGCTTCGGGCGGATCGAGGGCAGCGCCCTCGTTTTTTTTTTTTTTTGTAAAATATTGATTTTCGCGCAATCTGGCGCATAAGATCGCTGCCTCCTTTCTCATTTTCAGCCCTAAAATTCCCCTGAAAAAGAGCTGAAAAATCCCTCTGAAAACAGTTGAAATCGGCTAGGAAAAATCCCATGGAAAACCCCAAATTTTCCCTTTTTCCTCCACATCAGAAGTCGGATGTATTTCCACATCTCCTTCCGCTGAATCGACTCCTCGGAAGCTCCCAACCTTCTGCAACGGCGGCTCCCCGGAAACTCCCAGCCTTCTGCAACGGCGGCTCCCCGGAAGTTCCAACCTTTCACAACAGCGGCTCCCTGGAATCTCCCAACCTTTCGATTTGGCACTTGCGTCGGATGTCGGTGGACTCTGACATCGGGAGCCAAATTGCTCCTTCACCCGCAATGGCGGACGCTTACTTCACAAACTCTTTCGACTGCCCCAATACTTAAACAATTTTCTAACCTTTCTGCGGCGTCGGTGATCGGTCGGCTTTCGAGTCGGATGCAGAATCGCTTCGTCGTCCACAACGGCGGCTTGCCAGACCTTAACTTCTCCTGATCGGCACTTACGGAGAACAGCCTTTACGTCGGACGTCGACTGACTCTTGAATCAGAAGCCAAATGACTTTGGCTTCCGCAATGGCGGCTTGCCAAAGTCCAAATCCTTCTGATTTGTGAACCAACTTCGAGCTTTAACCTTTTGACGCATCGGCGATCGGAGGACTTTTCCATCGGAAGACTTAATCGTTTGGGCTTCCGCAACGGCGGACGGAAAACTTCACCAATTCGTCCGCAACGGCGAACGCCCACTTCGCCGATTCTTCCAATTTGGCAGTTAGAACCACTTGAACGTCGGACGTCGGAGGACTTTCGTAATGTCGGACGTCGGACCACTTTCCCTTCCGATTGTTCCGACACTTAGGCAATTTTCGCGGCTTCCCCAAAAGGTTCGGAGATCAGATGACTCTCACGTCGGACGCGGAATTGCTTCGCCGTCCGCAACGATGGACAGGAGACTTTACCAATCCTTCCGCAATGGCAGAATTCCACTTCCTCCAGTGGTCCGACCACTCAACACTTAGACGGTTTTCTGAACTCGTTGCCCACTGCTGTTCTGCTGGACATAGAGGGTAATTCTGCCCTCTATCAGTGGCTCTTTCTTGGCCCATAGAGGCCCATTGCTGCAACCTTTGCTCTGATACCACCCTGTCACGTCCCCGTCCCTCACCTGGCAAAGAGGACACGACGAACATCAACACAACCGGGAAAATAGCCCATGAAGATAAATCAGAGGAGATCAATGCTGAAATTAAAACTCAAACAACAGGCATAATTCACCATACAAGGATGCACAGTCCTTCAAACAATCAGCGGAAGCAAACATAGACATTCCAGCATTTAACATCAGTATAAATTACAGAGATGAAGTATACAGCAGCACTTATCTTTTGATGAAGAATTCACCCGCAACCAGCTACGTCGCTGCAACGTTCCACCCAACCATAGGCCAGCGTGCTCATCCGTCTCTCAGCAGCACTACCACCCCCGAGATGGGCATGATTCCTCCGAAATAAGGGTCAATTGCAAGCTTATACATAGCCAAGGGGACATAAACAACAAACCAACACAGCTAGGTTTCACAGGCTTTCAACAAACAAGCCAAGCCAGCACAGTCCGAAGACTAACCATTGCACTTAGGCAATTACATAGCTATCACAGCTCAAACAGGGAAAACGAATTCCTGAGTCATTCTTGGCCCTATCGTGGCCAAAATGACTCTCACTCGAATTTACAACGGCCCCCAAATGTAACAGCAAATACATTCACAACATGGGGAAGACTACAGCCCCGAAATCTACCAGTGAGCACAACTTACAGCAGGGAAAAACGACCCAATTAATCTGTGAGACAGCCAAAAACGTGAATGGCCCTTCACAGTCAGTCGTGGATGCAAGAGCATGGCTCTCAGCTCACCATGTGCGCCCCAAACAAAAGAATACCTGTGCGTGGGTAAACAATCCAACCCAGCAAGGAAAAGAACAGACAATGGAGGCCTTGCGTGAGGAAAAACAACTCTGTTTTTGTCCGTGGATGCACACGCAACAGCCAGGACGCAATTTTGCAGTTCGTGGGTATTTAGCAACTCGTGGGGTGAAGATGAATGTCTGCGTGAGACCAAAATCGCCCAGAGCTTGTGCGTGAGGAGGAAAACAGACCAAATCGTGGAGAGAGGAGAATTGGCCAGGGAAGAGTGCGTGAGGGAGAAGAATGGGCAGACGTGGGTGAAGTGGGCAGGTGGGAAAAGGACTGACAGTCCTGCCACCCCACTCCCAAAGGCATTAAATGCCTCAACCACCAGCAGCCATTACTCCTCAGCTTCCCAACAGGACATTAAAGAGGTTGACAAGGGAAGATGGAAAATCAACAAGGTGACCAAACTTGGGTTTTTCCCCCATAAGCAAGGTTTGACATCCCCCACCCCTTATCCTTTGGAACCATGCCCTTTTCATTCAACGTTGCACTGCCGCAGCTGGTTGTGGTTTTAGTTTTAATTGATGTGCGTGTTTACATGATGGCACATTAAAATGTGTCGGATAGCACGACATACCATCGGCAATTATCCCCATTGCCGAAACATACACAACCAAATCGATGGTGGGGCTTTTGCCTTGAGCTCCTCACCACGATTAATTACAATATATACATCATGCAAACGGGGTCGAAACCAGGGACATTACAATGTGATTAGAAAGATTGTTATTTTTCTACACAAGTTTTTGATGCATAATAGGTTGTAGGTTTGTCATAATATTGAAAGTGAAGTGTATAGTTTTGTTATTATTTTACACAATTTAATGGAGCGTCATCAAAGCGACAATAACCATTGATTGTGCTCATTCATAAATGTTTAGAAGTGAGAACGACATAGAGGGTGCTAAAAGGCTTGCTAAGAATGATTCATGGTTTCTTTCATGTTTCTTTGGGTCTCTTGTTGTAGTTGCATATAGTCACTCCCTTTGTTCCATTACCTAATTCTAGTTATGACCAATGTATTTTTCGTAGTGAAATGAGTTTTCAATGTTGAGAAAGGTTTAAACTTGGAGAGTAGCCAGATGCTTACAACTCAGTATGGAGAGATGTGTACCCTTAAGTTATGTACTTCCCAATATGGGCCATAGATGTATAAAGTTAAGTAAATGTGTCACTTTATGTGCCATATGTATAAAGTTAGGTAAATGGGTTACTTTATGTACCAAAAAGAAAAGTAATTCTCAGTATGGGGGGAGATGTGTAACCTCACCTTATGTACCAAAATCAAAAGCAATTAAAAAAAATATATTGACTCATAAAACAGGGGAGATGTGTAACCTCACCTTATTATATCAAAAATAAAAAGTAATTAAAAAATTATACTCACTCTTAAAATAAAAAATTAGATACCTCTCCATACTTATAAATCCAAGCTTAAAATAGATTTATAGTGATTATATTAATAATATTGCAAATAACATCACCATAAATTTTAAAACTAAATAAAATATTACACAATCACTTCAATCCATTAATATATCGTTTTTCCAAATTATTTTCATTTATCAAAGAATACAAACTAATATATATTTTTACTACTTACCACTATTTTAGTCATTTTACAATTTAAATGTTTTTCACTTTCATCTAACACATAATAATACATAACTATCATATACTACGACTACTTACCACTATCTTCATGTTCTTATAATTTAAATCCTATCAAAGGTCTCCCTACCACATAGTCTCGAAAATTACATAGCTATCATATACTGCGACTACTTACCACCATCTTCATGTTCTTATAATTTAAATCCTATGGTGTCTTTTCTAAGAAATTGGACTTGCAAATTTCCTAGGTCCTCGCCACTCAGTCTGTTACCATACCATATGATATGGATAATTTAGAAAGCTCGGAATCAGGTCATTTTTTAAGGAAAAAAGAGGAATATTTTTAGCATTGTCCAGCGGATTTCTTACACAGTACAAACTTCTTCTTCTCAAACACGCAAAGCTTTAAAAAAAAGCAGAGCGATTGGAAATCCTCCACCCTGTGGATTTATTGATGGTGCCTCAAACTACAAGGAGGCAGGTGTCGGGTACTGCTTATACTTAAACGAGTCTCATCATTTCAAGTTCATGCTCGGGGTTGGATATGGCACTAATACCAAAGCAGAATTGCTCAGTTTATGGGCTCTTTTGCTTTCTTCCCAAATGATGGGGATCCCCTTATCCCACATTTACGGTGACTCACAAGTCATCATTAACTGGGCAAAGGGATCGACTGCTCTCTCCCCACCAGATTTCCTTCACTGGTGCAGGGAGACAAAAAAGCTAATTTTTAGCTTTCAGGATCTGTTGTTCATCCACATTTACCGAGAGCACAATCGGATTGCTGGCCGTCTCTCTAAAACTGCTCTCTCATATTCTTCGGGTACAGGCTATTTTTCAGAATTTTTTGAGGACCAATTGGTCTCTCATGATTCCTTTCAGCTCTTTTGAGCATGGATAGGGGAGCTTACTCCCCCCTATTTTTTAGATTTGAAGTCTTGATGCTCACTGAGCGACTGCTTTTAGAGTGCTGATCAGAGCCCTTTGGCACTCGGTAGATGAGGCTGATGCGACTGACCATTTATATGATGAGACAGTTTTCTGATGGGAACCATTTTTCTATTGTTCCGCCTTTCCCCTTGGCAGCGTTCTCGAGGAGTCTCATGGTCTCATATGCGTTTCTCTTCTTAATGTAACCCATTTATGGGATGGCTGTACCGATGACCTTTGATTCTTAATAAGAATAACAAGGACAGGCTTTTTTCTTCCTGAAAAAAATTTAAATTTAATCAAAGGTCACCGTACTACATAGTCTCATTTCAGTGGTTTGATCACTAGGGTTAGGGATTCCCGATGAAGGGCAGAGTTCTTTATTATTTAATGCATGGAGCATTCTTATGTTACTCTACCTAAGCAAGCATTTTTTAATTCTGGCTATTCCAAGAGTTTTTTTCTATTATAACTGTTCGAAGAGTTGGTACTCCCGCTGACCGATTCTTCTTCTCTTCCATTTTCTCTTACTTATATATAGCTAAACAAAAGCCTTCGACACTCACGCACTCTATAATGTGATAACCTGATTGCGTTGAGAGGCACTTTCTACAGCTCAAATAGGCTAGATGTGTGTCCCGTTTGTAATGCTCAGGTGGCACCTGTCGGCTTATAATTAAAAAATTAAAAAATTAAAAAATATTATATCATATAATTATACAACCATATTAGGGAAATACTCACAATCTTACCAATTCAATAGTAAAATTCAATTGACTTGAGTAACAAAAAGAAAAATTGTAGGGAAAAAGCAACCTTCAATAATAATTTTATTTTTGGTCGACCAAGGCTGCCAAGAACATCTCTTTTGCTCACTTTGGCACATTACAATGAATTATTACAACCATATTTATAACTCTCTTTAAATGCAAATACAACTGGCAAGAAATCATGGGTCACTAAAACCATGTGCCTTAAACCACTTACATCCTTGCTCATTCCCAATTCAAGGTTAACCCTAACATGTAAATGTTCATTTTTAGTTATAGAGAAAAACAATTCATTTCTCAAAAACATTTGGATAAATGTTTAAGATCATTTGATGGTAAAATGTTTTCAAATTCCAATTTATTCTCGAAATCTAGATCTTAAAATTTTATATGGATTATTTTACTCATTAATTACTCTTAATATTCATTATTAGTTTTAAAGAAAGACAAGTAAAGTAATTTTTGAAAAACTCTTTCATTATATGAGTATTAATGTTACTTAACTCATTATTTTACTGATATTTAGCCTATTTTAAAATTACTTAAGCAAGTTGGCCATTTCCCTTTCAAGTAGAAATACTTATTAGACATTTTTGTAAATTAAAAAGGGTTTGCACCTCAAGAGAATTTGATCCTTCTGGGACTTGGAAGAGCCATAGTTGAGATGAATCTACAAGAATCTATACTAGTTGTAAGATATCATTTCCTTTGTAAAGATTTATAAAAGATTATAAATTATTCATATTTATATAATAAAGAATTACAATAACTACTTCACATTTTGGCGTTTTCGGTGATTTCGGCAACCATTCACAATTTAGAATATTTGATCACGATAAAATGACACAACCTTGTACATGTTATTGCAGTAAAACAAGTATCTCAACCATTAATAAAATATCACATCTCAACGTACAGAACACAAGTTCAATATAAATTTATCTAAACTTAGGTTAAATACCCAGAGCGTTGACACATTGCAAAGAGATGACTATTGAAATCAAAACTTAAAAGAGAAACGAGCTGCAAAAGCTTGGCGACGTCGCTAGTCTATTAATCCGTCGACATATGCAACTCCCATGGACTGCAACCATGAATTGCCTTGTATGAATTCGCCTACAGTAAATTTACTTGCTTCTTCAGAGCTGCTAATCACTAGATACCCGGGCCATTTCACGCCGTTAGTAGTTTCTGCGCCTGGCCCTGTATTTATGTATTCCCCATAATACAATGTTTTCAATCCAAAATCTCCAGACCATTCCAGCTAGCCTGCAAGATCAATAACGTCCCTGAGAACTGACTGCATGAAAACGGTTCAAGAGTAGGCCATACACGGCCTACCCAGATAAGTTGGGAACGAGCTTTTTACAGGAACACTGTCCATCTCTGCAGCGAAAGTGAATCTGTAAATGGAGTTTCCTGTGTTTTGGTTGGGATCAGATCTGCCCTGTGTCGTGATTCGTTTTTCTGATTTGTACCGGGTTTCCTCGGAATCAGTGTGCAGCTCTGAAACACTACTGCAGCATTCCCAAATATGAAGTCTACGGTTCCCAAAATCTTACACTCCCTGTAGAATTGGCGAAGAGAATGCACTTACATTGTGTCTTGGTAGCCTGCAATCTTGCAGCGATATAACATGCCATGTCTTGTGCCATAAACCCCTTCCCTACAGTAGCTACGTTCAAACATTTTAAGGACAACAGCTTTCAGAGACACAACAAACTAAATTTAAGGAAATCAGCTTAAAGTAGATTCAGTATAAAAGGTTTAGGAAAATTAATATTGACAATCGATATAATTCATCAATTTTTTAAAGTGAGATAACCCGATACACTCATTGATTCGTGCGTCATAATCCCGCATCCTAATAGGTGCAACACACTAGTATTATAGTATTAGACTGAGAAACAAGGGAGACTATTACAAATAGGGCGTTTTCTTCCAGGCCATGCTCATCGTTTGTGAAAAAACAAGTTTCCCATTTTCAAACATGAAACAGAAATACAAAATGAGTTTGGGAATAAGTTTTTGATAGAAACAGTTCAAACAGAGTTACAGATCCCAAAGATGGGATTCTGGCGTACTTTCAGTGTCAAAGACTTCTACAACACCCATAGGTGCGGTTTTTGTTAACATGGGTCAATTCCCTATATGCAAGATAGTGAAAGGGCGAAGATCATGAATTTCTGAAGAAATTAGAAAAGAGTTGGTAACCATTTATCAAATGTAGTGGAATTGAAGGTGGTGGAACCGTCTATGACATTTCTGCTTCCTGTATGACATTTCTGCTTCCTGTAACGCCTGTAACTTTCAATGGACATTGTTTAAGATCTAAAAGTTGGCATGTTTGCTATAGTCGCAGCAACAGCAAATGCTCTGCAGCACGCTAAATATTGCTGGGCTTCTTGAATTAGCATGATATTCTGTTTACTAACTTACACGTTTTCCTTGTACGTTCCCTTTCTCACCTTGATCACGAATCTCTTGGAGCTTTTCGCTGGAGTCGTATTTATGGCTTTCGTAATCGTTTTGAAATTTCCGGAGCCATCCTGAGCCAGCACCACGTCCGCCACTACGTCGTTTAGAGCCCGTTTAGAGAGGCCTGTAGGAGTCTCCGATCTCCTGCAGAGAGCCATGAGGGAAAACCATCCTTGTTGGATTCGGATGGGAGGCGTAGCTCAGGAGAAGGATCGCGGGGCTTCGACTCAAAAGTAGCATTTGTTATGGCCAGAGACTTGTTGACGAGCTCTCTCAAGTTTTCCACCCTACTTCGAACAAGAGCTTTGGGAATGTCCTCAATTCCGACCAAGCAAGTGCCCTGGTTTGTTATTGAGGCACTGAGCCAGGTCTGCATGTCGTTGGCCTGCTCACGCGTGAATTATTTTAGATCATGGCGCTTTAAAAGAGAGATAGCACCATCAAGTTGTTCCCTGGTAACATCCATGAGGTCTATGCAATCTTGAAAAGCGGAGGTTTGCTTAACGAATTTAACACCAAGGGAAAAAACCTAGTTTGCCTTCTCCACGGCCACCATTACAGCAAGGTGAAGGGATTTTTTGGGTTGTGAAGGGATGCTCCTAGATGAGGGAAGAGATTGGAATAGCACAGCTCTGCATAAAGACACTACAAGAAAAATGGCATTTTAGCCTTACAACAACACCACTATTTGTAAAGGATTAAGAAAATCTCAAATTTTCAAATAGTGGTGCTAAAGAGGAGATAATGTGGGGATATGAAAGTGGTGTTAAGTTTTATGGTGTAAAAGTGAAGTTTGTAGAAAATGTTAATTTTATTGTTAAATGGCTACCTGGCATTCCATAGTGTATGGTGCAAACCACCAAACCAATCCTAGGTGGATTGAAATTTTGTGATGCAAATCACCAAAACTAATCCTATGTGGATTGAATTTTTGTGATGAAAAATACCAAATTGAAATTAACAAAATAACAAATAATGAGAAAAAAGAAAAACTATCCCACATCAACATTATTGTGTCATTGTGGATTTTTAAAAAAATGATTATTATCATTATTATTATTATACAGTTGTATATGGTGTAAACTTGTATATGGTGTAGAGCACCATAAAATAACAAATAGTGTTAAAAAAAGCACAACCTAGCAAGGTTGTGCTTGTATAGAGGCTTATTATAATATCATATAAAGGTTAATATAAACACCAATTGTCACTAGTGAAGATTTAGAAATAAACTAATTATATCAACAAAGTTTATTGATTATGAATTTCACTCTCGTTAGGATTAATTATTTTTCTTATTTAATAACAAAACTCAAATTTAATTAGTAAAATATTTATATTTTCTTACTTAATAACAAAAACAAAAACTAATTAGTAAAATATTTATTTATATTAATAGAAGTAGACTTCATGTTGGTAATTTTAAACTCTCACTTTAATCCATAATAAAAAAATCCAATAATTCACTATATTATATTATATATAAATCATAGTTTGTTTTAATAAATAATATTTATTAGATGAACTTATGAACATATTAATTACATAATGAGATAAGTTACTAAATGTTTTTCCTTAAAATTTTATTTATTATTATTTTTTTAATATAAGATAGATAGAAAATTAATAATTTATTTTTCTATAATTTAATTTTTTATAATATATTTAAAAAATTAGTTTTCATCTTTATTCTCATCATTCAAAATTATATTAAATAAAACATTAATTTTATTTAAAAAATTATAATGCCTACAGTAAATAAAATATAAAATATTGTCATTCATATAAATATATTCAATCCACACAAGCTGCACACAAAGTGAAGCCAGAAAATCTACATCTTAAACTTGGTAAGTAACAATACATACATACCCAACTATAGAGTTCTGGTTTTGGGTGAATGATTAAATCTCTTCCATAGAGACTCATTAAATCTAACTTGTCCCTGAATGTATGGGGCTAATGGGGCCGAGGTGAGATATGCCCACGCTGGTGTTTGCCGTAGGTATACACAGGTTCTTATCTCTTGGGCTTTACAAATCAAGCCAAGGCATTCATCCAGGGCGCTGCCAGTTCCAGAAATAGAAAAGAGTAATTACATCTCTAAATAATGTATCACTGTAACAAAACCAATTTATTTCCTCCATCCCTAGCCGAGCGTAACTTAGTACGGCACTAGAGTCTTCCCTCAATAGCGATTTGAGGAAATATAGCCCTTAATTGAGTGCAAATGGTATGATATGAAAGGAACGACTAGATCAAGTGGATCTGAGTTTGGTTGCTATGAATCAATGGTAGCTGCTTCTTATACTCGGTGAATTGGTTGCTCAAATGTAATTGTTGCTTCTACCCATGCTCTGGACAACTCTAGTGGGTAATAGACTAATAGACTCAATCTCTATCTGACACAGGCCGTGAAGAACCTCAGCAAATCAATATCTTATTACGTAGATGAGTGTTACATATAAAGGATATCAAAACCATTATCTACAGTTAGATAACAAGATTACTAACTAATAACTGAAATATTATTTACAATGTAATCCCGAAGGATTACTCAACATTCCCCCCTTAATCTGAAGGGACATCTGACATGCCAAGCTGCATTCTAAATTTCTCAAACTTTTCATGGCCCAATGCTTTAGTAAAGATATATGCAATTTGCTCAGAAGTAGGACAATGTGTCAAATGAATGGTTTTGGCCTCAACATGATGTCGAATCAAATGATATTTGGTGTTGACATGTTTGGTTCGATCATGGAATTTTGGATTCTTGGCCAATTGAATTGCAGAAGTGTTTTCAATAAAGAGAGGCGTTGAAGTCACTTGTTTCTCTTGCAAGTCTTCAAGTATTTTATGAAGCCAGATGATTTCTTTTGTGGCTTGAGCTGTTGTAACATATTCAGCTTCAGTTGTAGAATCAGCAAGAATAGATTGCTTTCGTGATCTCCATGTGATAGTTGCTGATCCAAGGTTCATCAAATAACCTAAAGTAGAGACCCCATGCTCTTTATCTCCATCAAAATATGAATCTGAATAACCAATGAGATGAAAGTCTGAAACTTCAGAATATTTGATGCCATAAGATTGAGTGCCTTTTAAATATTTGAGCACTCGCTTTGTTGCATTCCAATGACCTTCACAAGGATGATGCATAAACCAGGAAAGTATTCCTACAACAAAAGTTATGTCAAGACGAGTAGTAGTAAGATAAATTAAACTTCCAACAAACTGCCTGTACTTTGTTGGATCTTCAAATGTGCTACCTTCATTTGAAGTAAGCTTTAGATTTTGCTCCATTGGTGTTGAAACAGGATTACAATCCTGCACACCAAATTTTTTTAATAACTCTCCAACATATTTTTCTGAGAAATGAAAATGTGCTTTGGTTTTTTATCTACTTCAACTCCTAAATAATAATGTACTAATCCCAAATCTGCAATATCAAAAACCTTTTTCAACTCTCTTTTGATAGATACTATATAATCGTCATTATTTCCTGTGATAAGCAAATCATCCACATAGACAACTAGATATACAACCAATCTTCCAACTTTCTTGACAAATAAAGTTACATCATCTAGATTGAAGTGCTAATAATTCAATTTGAGAAGATGCTCAATTAAATTTTCATACCAAGTTCGGGGTGCTTGCTTTAACCCATATAAATATTTGACTAATTTGCATACCTTATGTTCTTTACCTTTGATAGAAAAGCCTTCATGCTGATCCATATACACATCTTCTTTTAAGTCTCCATTCAAAAATGCGGTTTTAACATCCATGTGATGTATCTTCCATCCTTTTTGTGCTTCTAATGAAAACAAAGTTCGAATGGTGCCCCATTTAGCTGTAGAAGCAAATGTTTCTGTGTAATCAACACCTTCTGTCTGTGCATACCCTTTTTCTACAGTCTCGCTTTGTGTTTGTCAAGTGACCCATCTACTTTATATTTATTCTTATATATCCACTTGCATCCAATCGGTTTGGTTCCAATTGGAGGATTCACCAACCTCCAAGTTCCATTTTTTATGAGAGCATCATACTCTCTTTTCATTGCACTTTTCCATACATCACTATTTACTTCTTCTTGAAAAGATGCAGGTTCATCAAATGCATGAAATTTTAATTCACAATCTAATGCTACAAAATCATCATACCTTGTCGGAAATGTCTTAGTCTGTATCGATCTACGAACTTCTTCTTGTTGTGGTGTTTGCTCTGTTTCTTCTTTAAGAGCATGTTCTGCATTATCCATGATACTTAGTTTATCCATTCCATTAACAATATCATCAATTGTCTCATATTCTGTTTCATCAACTTGTGCATTAGAAGGAAATTCCAAAACTTGACTTAGAACATGAATCCCCCCTTCAATATTTGGAGGTTCATTATCCATTTCATGATAGATTTTTTAGAATGAAATCTATCAAGATGAGCAAGCTGTTTATAAATAGTGAGTGCATCTTTCTCAAACTCAAGAAATATAACATCTCTAGAAACAATAAACTTCATGGTATCTTCATCATACAACTTATAATCTTTAGAAGTATTAGAATATCCCAAAAAAATACACTTCTGACTTCTTGCTCCCAATTTATGTCTTTGTTGCTCAGGAATCAAAGCATAACATGTGGAACCGGAAATTCTAAAATGCTTAACAGCTGGAAGATGATCATGCCACATTTCATAGGGTTTTTTGTTTTGTGGTGCAGTAGAAGGACATCTATTCTTAATGTAGACAGCACAAAGAATTGCTTCTTCCCAAAACATTAACTTGACATTTTTAAAAAACATCATTGATCTTACCATATTCAAGAGTGTCCTATTCATACAGTCTGCCACACCATTTTGCTGTGGATTATAAGGAACAGTTGTTTGATGTTTAATACCATTCTCCTACAAATATTTTTCAAAATCTTGCGATGTATATTCACCACCGTTATCAATTCGAATGGTTTCAATATTGAGTTGAGCTTCATTTTTAATCCATAAGTGAAAATTTCTGAATGTATCAAAAGATTGAGATTTTTCTCTTAATAAATAAACCCAACACATCCTCGTAAAATCATCAATGAAAGTCATGATTTATTTGTTACCATTTGCTGATGGAACAGGCATGGGCCCACATAAATCTGAGTGAACAAGACCAAGCTTTCTTGAAGCTTGAAACATAGAATCATTAAAAGGTTGTTTACTGTGCTTGCTTAAGATACAAGCATCACATGGGGAAAGTTGTCTTGGAATAGTAGGAATCCCTTGAACTCCTTTCTATTTCATAATCTTGAGACTGTCATAATTAATATGACCAAATCTAGCATGCCACAATAAGCTGGAAGATAAATTACTATTATGCTGAACCAAATTGGCAGAATTCTGTGAATTGGATGATGTACCATTCAACTTTAAAAGTTTGTTATCTTCCACTCTATTCATTACAATCACATTATCATAAGCTCTTCTAATATCAATGATACCATCAAACATATGTATTAAGTGATTTTGTTGTTTATTTTACATAAGAGATATTAGATTTCTCTTCAATTGTGGAACATAAAGAACACCAAGAAGTATATAATTAGCAAGTCCTGATAATTTCAATCTAACAAAATAAATTACTATTATGCTAAACCAAATTTGCAGAATTCTGTGAATTGGATGATGTACCATTCAACTTTAAAAGTTTGTTATCTTCCACTCCATTCATTACAATCACATTATCATAAACTCTAGTAATATCAGTGATACCATCAAACATATGTATTGAGTGACTTTGTTGTCTAATTTGCATTTAAGAGATATTAGATTTCTCTTCAATTGTGGAACATAAAGAACATTAGGAAGTATATAATTAGCAAGTCCTGATAATTTCAATCTAACAGAACCAATTCCTAAAGGTTTTAACTAAGACTTATCTGCCAAATGTACTACCCCATCAATTTGATCACTAAACGTTTCAAAGAAGTCTTTTCTAAATTTCATATGACATGTGGCTCCAGTATCCAATAACCAAATATCATTCCATGAAAATGAAGTACTGAAAGCTTCTTCAATTCCTAGATTACAATGTGCAACAACATAATGTACAGATTCATGAGGGTTACCTTTATCATTTCCTTTATCTTGTACTTGCTCTTTCTTGTTAACAATTTTATCCCAAGAAGTTCTACAATAACTGACAGTATGACCAGTTTTTCCACATCTATAACATTGTTTCTCCCCTTGATTAAATCTTCCCCCCTTCCTCTGTACTGTCATCTTTGTCCTTTACCTCGACCTCTGCTTCTATTTTCATCCTTTGCAAATTCTTCTTTTGATTTGTGTCCTTTCTGTGCAAGACACAAAGTTTCTTCATTGGGTTTAGACTCCTTCTTCCCAAATGCTTTCTCTCTTTCTGCAATTTTCTCAACAAGTGTTTCAAAGGTCATAGTTTTCATTTGGCCACTAGCTTAAAGTGATTCTAAATAATGAGTATAGGTAGGATATAGAGCTTTAATAAATGCAGTAAGTTGAATGTCAACTTTTACACCAGTTGCATCAATATCATGGAAAATGGCTCTAATTTCATAAGCAAGTTTCATTGGATCATTATCTTTTAATTCTAAGTTAAATAATTTCATCAATAGTTGTATGATTTCAAGCTCAGAATGTGAATCATACAAATCTTTTAGTTTTTTTAATGCTTCCCAAGCACTTTTGCTAGAAACTAAATGTCTACTTCTTCACTTACAGAGGCAATAATCAAGGCATAAGCCTTCTTGTCCTTGCTTTTCCATAATGCTAACTCTTTGGCTTTAGTAGGTTGTACTGGTGCACTTTTATCCACATCATCTTTTGCTTCTCCATCTTTCTTATCTTCTAAATTCTCATTTTCACAAATTCCATCCCACATATCATTAAAAATAAGGGTATTTTTAACTTTACG
Source organism: Pseudotsuga menziesii (assembly GCA_001517045.1). NCBI lineage: Eukaryota > Viridiplantae > Streptophyta > Pinopsida > Pinales > Pinaceae > Pseudotsuga > Pseudotsuga menziesii. The sequence goes on along the minus strand of LPNX010396748.1, from coordinate 141,314 downwards.
AAACCATTCCTGATAAGTTTCTTTTCCAAACAAAATAACTCCAACAATTGAAATTAAAGAATTCGATGAAATTTACCATATAGTAAATTTTTGTGTACAAAATACACTCTGAAATATTCTTTTCCTCTTAGCCAATGTTCTTTAAAATATTTTTATCTTCTAAAAAAATTTCTTGAAAGGTTTAATAATTCAATTTAAAAAACCTTGTACTCAAATATAAATGGGTGTTTAAAAAACTTTTATTTTCTCAAAAGAACTCCCCAAAGATTTGATAATTAATTTAAAGAAACCATTACACGAAAATATAAATGACGACTCTCTTCCTTTTTTTTCTCTTTTTAAAAAAGAAAATAATTCTTCAAAATAATTACCGAAACAATTTACGTGTTGTCTCGTCTTAATGTGCAGTCTTTGTCTTTCTTCCACAATCTTTACTAAGTAGCTCTCCTTTCTTCCTTTCTTGGTGATAGCTCCTTTGTTGGCTCCTCCTTCACAGGCTCCTTCTTTCTCACCAATGCTTCGCTGCCTTTGCTATGATACCACTGACAGAGGCTGTGAAGAACCTCAGCAAATCAATATCTTATTACGTAGATGACTGTTACATATAAAGGATATCAAAACCGTTATCTACAGTTAGATAACGAGATTACTAACTAATAATTGAAATATTATTTACAATGTAATCCCGAAGGATTACTCAACACTATCTGCAAACTGATTAAAAATAATGAATAGTTATTTAAAATTTGTGAAAGATGTGCACAATGTTATTAGCTATATAAAAAAAATTATTCCAGGTAAATATTTGTGATCACCGAAGAGTAAGTTAGCACGGACTTCTTCCACTCGCAACTGTCTCTACCATTTTAGTGGTAATCACTTTGAGACATTCAAATTTTTTAGATGTGGCTGCAACAAGGGGCACAACACTAGACTCGGACTTCTTCTTCTCTCGCATAGCTATGCTCTGTCCACTTGCTTACCTCTCTGGTCTCATACCAACTTGCACATAGCAAAGCAAAGAGTTAAAAAAAAATCATATAGGTTGACACCACAAAATTTGAGGAATCCATAACTATATTACTTCAAAAACCAATAACAAATATTCATCTCTTTTACTATGCATTTTTTTTTCATGTAAGTTGACACCACAAAATTTGAGCAATCCACCTCTTTTACCATCCACTTTTGGCTTTGGAGATGATACAAAGAGCTTCATTCATTCTCTTCGAGCTAGAACATGGAATTCTATTCACTTTTAAAAAAACATTAACTTAGCAAGAAAAAAACAAAAAGAACTATTAAATTAGTAAAAAATAGCATTGTAGTAATATTTCTGGAATGCAATAAAAAAATCTGCATATATGCTTTTTACATGGGGAAATGAGACATATTTTTTAAAGTTTCCAATCACGTATCAACAATTTTAGTGATTAGTGTAATTTTTGGTAAGGGAAATGAGTTTCTTGGAAATATTTTTAAAGCTTCTAATCACTTATCAACAATTTTAGTGTAATTTTTCTTTTTAAGATAGAGGGAAAAAGAGTTTTATTTGTCATTTTCTTTAAGTTTCCAATTTTATATCAGCAATGTTAGTCATCAATGTAACTTTTCTTATTTGGACATAGAGAAAATAAATAAATTCCGCTTTATAAAAAGTATTTATTGAAGTTTCCAAAACAATCATTTACAAAAATGGAATGATTACATTTAAGAAACAAAAATATTGAATAATTTAATGGTAAAAATGTTAGTGTGTTTATGACAAGAAAAATGACAACAAATATAGTTACTCTAAGTTATTAATCATAAACCATGGTTGTTTATGGAATTTTTAATTAAACATAACAAACCCCTATATAAAAAAGTCAAACATAATTCTTCATGATCACTTTGGATGGTTAAACAATTCATGGAATGTACTCATTAATGTATCATAAAGTACTTGTTTTTAAGATATGTATAATCAATAAAAATAAAAATTAACACTATAATTTAAATATGCTTGACAACAAAGGAATTATTAGAAACATTTAATTTTAAATTTAATATATATAAAACTTATAATTGAAAGTAATTTTTAGATAATGATTCAAATATATTTTATTTTCTAAGATAAATTTAAAAACTTATAAACAATAAAAAAAATGTATAATTAGAAATAGTTTATAGATAATTGAAATAATATTGATTATAGATTTTCATTTCCAAAGTAAGATAGGATCTCAAAGATTGATGTAATATTTTGTATTTTATTTTAAAAACTAATTAAGTTATTCTAATTATAGCATCTTAGCTATGGATTTATTATACTTAGTAAATGATGAAATATCTTAAGGTTTGGTGTCCTCAACTTTTTGGAATATAAAATATGGTTGCACCTTAGGTGATTTGGTCCTTCCCTAGGTGTGATAGATCTATAGTTAAAAATGCTTTGGTTTTTGAAACTCCAGATGTATTGAGCAAAATTAGAAGGGATCAAAGCAAAAATTAAAGTACAAATGTATCAATGATTAAAATATCAAGACTAGAACTTCAAAATATCTATGATAATTTATTTTATTGCCATATAGTACTATTTTATTACTAGGAAGTATGGGAACTTCAAAAACATCTGTGTGTGCATACATGGTGGATATGTTGCACACATGGTGCCATTTTATTTATCATTATATTCAATACCACATTTTGTTATTGTGTACTAGAGTAGTTATGCAGTAGTTACACGGTTCTATGATAACAATGCTAGATTTTATAGATTTTGTAATTTTTCTTTACAATAATTCATGGGGGACACAAGTTTCCACCAAACTCTAGTGTGGAGGAGGAAAAACACTTCACATATGATTGTCTATGTCAATAAGGATTATACCCAGAAGGATTTGTTGGTTACTTTTATAATAGAGTTGTACCATCTTGGAAATGAGCCATTGGTGAATTCAAATGTCTAATCCTAACATACTTAAGTAAGATAATACTATGGGTGGAGCGTGTAGCCTAAATATTCATTTCTATAGTCTCGTGATTATGGAATATAACTATCATAATTCATAATTTTTAAGGAAGTGACATTAAAATCAAATAAAGAGAGTCTCCTATTTTTTAGTTTGTAAAATGAATTATGTGGACTATCTAGATAAGGTAACTCACCTTGAAATAATAGTGATTTCAATTGTCGATGTTTCTTCATCCTCTACCATTGCCAAGAATAACAAAAATGTTTTTTCCAATTCTCTATGATGACCTTGCCTTAAATTGATTCATATTTCCATTTTGGAAAATTCACTTATCACAAATTCTTAAGATTGTAAATGGATATTTCAATTGAATATATCATCTTATATTCATTTTTTTTTACTTTTTTCTTGTAATATTTCCTACAATTTTCTTTGTAAGGAAATTTTAAAGAATCTCTACTTAAAGTGGGTGATTTTTTTCTTTTTCTTGTGTTATAGTCGTATCAAATTATTAAATATGTATTCCTCCTTGAACCATGTGCAAAGCCTCAATATCCAAACCTAGTCCCACCAAACTTTTAATGGCATCCAAATCCCCACTCATAAATCATGAATACTATTGATACATCATTTTGGGTGCTTTGAGCCAATATTCATAGCCATTGATTTCTAGAATCTTCTTTTATAGTTTGCACCTCAAGTATTCTCCTTCATCCATATCCAAGACCCTAAGAACCTAAAAATCCCTATTGACACACATATTAGCAGTCTAAGATACACATATTATCAAGATGTGATGTATGATGATTTTAGGTGTTAATCATGACCTTGGATTCCTATAAACTTCCTTTAGGGACTAAGCCCGATATTCCTACCCCAACCATCTCTAGATCCCTAAAACCCATAGATAGTTCTAAAGCATCATAAGAGAACAAATATCCCTACTTATAGATGAATAATAACCTCAAGAAATAATGTGTGGTGATTTTAGATGTCATGTTTGGACTTAGATTCCCAAAATATTTCTTTAGCGGTCAAGGCATTTAAGGGGTTTGGACTTGAATATTTCAATGGATGCATAGTTCCATGGTTTCCTTAGATACAAAGGAACACTATTCTTCCATGGAATTCCATTCCCAAGGCCCTAGGACATCTACATATGGCTCAAAACCACCAAATGGTACATACATAAAAAATCATAGGATGATGACACCCTCAAGAGGCCATGCGTTATTGGTGGAGGAAACCTTTTTATCCCTAGATGGCTAGAAGATTGTTGTAGGGATCAAGCTTCATACATCCTCCATTGACAATGTCCAAGAATGAAAGACCATAAGGCATAGATAGATAACACCATGGATACCCATGCGAATTCATGTGTCATGCTCTCATGTATTGGTCATAGATATGGATGGATAAATTGTTTCTTCAGGGTCAAGGACATGGTATTATTCCATAGAATCCCATTCATATTTCCCTACGGAACCTAAATAATGCTCAATAACCCCTAATGGCTTTGACATCATCAATCATATGCCAATGATACCCTCAATAGGCCATGTGTCATTTGTGGAGGTAACCTTCTTATCCCTATATGTCTGGAATATTCTTGTTGAGCCCAAGGTTTAGGTCTCCTGCAATAATCATATCAAAGGCTCCAAATCCACAAGACCTATATGCATAGTGCTATAAATACCCCTGGGAAGTCATGCATGGATATTTAAGCAAGTGTTCATGTATTTTAATGCCTCAATTATTTCTTTAAGGACAAAGGCATGGTCTTCTTCCCAATAACTTCATTTCTAATTCCATGAGACACATACATACTACTAAAAACCACCTAATGGAACTCAAAAACTCAATCATATGCCCATAATGCACTCCAGAGACCATGTGCCATTGGTGGAGGTAACCTCATTAGTATTTTATGAATAGAGTATTCCTTTAGGGAGCAAAGTGCAAGTTTCCTCCATTGACCATGTCGAAGGCCCCAAGGCCAAAAACGTAGATACATAAATCCATAGACACACCTACAAATTCATACATGTTTCCTTGAGGCATTTTTAATGGCTTTAAATACCTCAACAATTTATTTAGGTCCAAACTAATGGTCCTTTTCCCTTGAACACCATTCCCAAGGTCTTGACACATGTAGGTACTACTCAAAATCATCTAATGGAACTAACATCTTCAACCATAATGAAATGATACCCTCAAGATGTGATGTGTGGTTGCTGGAGGAAACCTTATTAGCCCTATATGGATAAAATACTAGTTTAGGGTCAAAGGTACATGTCTCCTCCCTTGACTATGTTCTATCCCCCAATCCCCTAGGTCTTCGATACATAATTCCATGGATACCTTGTGAAGTCATGTCTAGTTCTTTGTGCCATTATTAATGGATTTGAATAAATGGTTTCTTTACAACCAAATGCATGGTATTATTCTATAGAGTATCATTTACAAGACCATAAGATATGTGCATATTATTACTCAAAACCACCTGATGGAATCGACCTCCTCAATCATAGGAAAATAATACTCTTAGGAGGAGCCATGTGTGGTTGGTAGAGGCAAAATTATTATCCATGGATGGGCAAAAGCTTCATTTAAGGCCCTAAGTTAATGTCTCCTCCACTAACAATGTTGAATACCCTAATCCACAAGACCTAGATACATCGTGCTACAAATACCCCAATGAAGTCATGTGTGGAATTTTGAGGCATTATTCATGGCTCTTGAAGCCTCAATAACTCCTTAATTCCAAAGGCATGGTATTATTCCCTATAATGTCATTCCCAAGGCCTTAATACAGGTACATAATACTCAAAGTAACCTAATTCCATTGACATATTGAATTGTAGGCTAGTGATACCCTTATAAGACCATGTGTGTTTGGTGGAGGAAACATTCTTAGCCATGGATGGAAAGAATATTCCTTTAGGGATTGAGCTTCAGGTCTCCTCTGATGACCATATCTAATCCCTTGAGTCCCCAAGACATGGATACATACTACTACAAACACCCCTACGAATTCATGTGTGGTGCATTGAGTGCATTTTTCATGGATTTGGTCACCTCAGGGTGAGTGCACAAAGTTGAGGGACCTTTTAGATGCAATCGTAGAATGAAGTCAATCACTCTTGATCCATAAAATAGAAATCATCCCAAGCAATCCCGACCCTGCCAAGCCTAGTCCCAAGGATTCCAACATGCATGCCAATTAGGATAGTACACAAAACACGCTCCTGTTTAACCTTGCAAAAACGCGCTCCCGTTTTGCTTCAATAAAATGCGCTCCTGTCTTGCTTCAATAAAATGCACTCCTGTTTTGCTTCAA